>CM052901.1:83591873-83788418 GCA_028534135.1 Potos flavus | reverse complement strand
AGAAATGCACTAAAAAGTTTCCGAGTCTTCACACGGCATTGGCGGGAAAACTAGTAATCATTTGCACTGGGAATGGCCTAGAAGCACCAAACGCCCTCCGATCAGTCTAGAGGGAGTAATCAGCCTGCCGAAACTGGGCACCACGGCCGTTTCAGGAGAGACATTTCAACAATATTGCTGGAATTGGGATTCCAATTACGTGAAACTAAAGGCGTTTGGAGCACCATAGCCAAGGAGACCCGGCATGCTTTTGGAGGACGTTGGGGTAATCAGCTACAGAGAAGCCATGGATAGGAAGAAATGCACTGTGAAAGTGCACAAGTTATCCAATGTCAGTTGTGGGAAACCTGGGAATCGTTTCAACTGGGAATGGCCTAGAAGCACTCATGCCCCCCAGATGAGTCTAGATCGAGTAACCAGACTCCTGATCATGACACCACAGCAGTTTCAGGAGAGACATTTCAACAATATTGCTGGAATTAGGATTCCAATTACGTGAAACTAAAGGCGTTTGGAGCACCACAGCCAAGGGGACCAGGCATGCTTTCTGAGGACTTTTGGTTAATCAGCCACAGTGAAGCCGGAGATTCAAGGAAATGCACTGAAAATTGGTCAAGTCTTCGCATGTCACTGGTGGGAAACTAGTAATCATTTCCACTGGGAATCTCCTAGAAGCACTGAATGTCCCCAGATCAGTCTCGAGGGAGCAAAGAAACTGCTGATTCATGACACCACAGCAGTTTCAGGAGAGATATTTCAACAATATTAATGGAATTAGGATTCCAGGTATGTGAAAGAAAAGGAGTTTGCAGCACCAAAGCCAAGGAGACCAGGCATGCTTTCTGAACCCTTTCCGTTAATCATCCACCGGAGATGGATGAAGCCGGAGATGAGAGGAAATGCACTGAAAAGTGCACAAGTCTTCACACATCACTGGTGGGAAAACTAGTAATCATTTCCACTGGAAATCGCCTAGAAGTACTGAACACCTCCAGTTCAGTCTAGAGGGAACAATCAGACTGCTGGATCATGACATCACAGTTGGTTCCTTAGAGATATTTCAACAACATTAATGGAATTAGGATTCCAATTACGTGAAAACAAAGGCATTTGGAGCACCAAACCAAGGAGACCAAGCATGTTTCTGAGGCTTTGGGGTAATCAGCCACAGAGAAGCCAGGTATGGGAAGAAATGCACTGAAAAGTACACAAGTTTTCATATGTCACTGGTGGGAAAATTAGGAAGTTCCACCCATTGGAGTCCCCTGGAAATACTGGAATGATCCCAGGTCATCTGGAATGGCAATCAACCTCCTGAACCTGGACACTACAGCATGTCCTTGGGAGAAATTTTAACCATATTATTGGAATTACAATTCACATATGAAAAAGCATAGATAATGGAACAGCAAACCAGGGAGAGAAGATACACTTTCTGAAAACATGTTTCAAGTGGCTGCAGTGATGTCGGAGTTTGAAGATAATGCGCTGAAAACTGCAGAGGTTTTCATAGATAACTCATAGGAGAACTAGTAAGTCGGATCCACGGGACTTTCCTGGGAGCACTGGAAGGTCCAGAGATTAGTCTGGAGGAAGTAATCGACGTGCTGAAAAAGAGAAGACCCCAGGTTGGGAGACATGTTTCAGCTACCAAATATGTTAATAAAGAAAAAAAAAGGATTATGGATCCCGAAAGCCAAGGAGATTGGGCACTCTCTCTGAACTCTTTGGTTCAAGCGGCTACAGTGGAGCCGGGCATGTGACATGCTGCACAGGACCATGCACACGTTGTCCACACGTTGCTGCTCGGAGAAGGAGGTGTCAAGTGACCGCACGGGACTCCACTGGAAGCAGAGCACTGTCCACAGATCAGGCCAGGAGCAAGGAATCCGTCTTCTGGAAGAAAGGAAAACAACAGACTGAAGGAGTAGGCTTGCAAATTTGCATATACGTCCTTAGTAAATACTGGCGTTGAGTAACTCATTCCGTAATTGGATGGGAATGATTCCGGATAGGCCGTGTCACCTTTCTTCTGCAAACCTCTGAAACCCACGGCACACTTGCTACAAAATTAATGCATTGCCAACATGCTTTTCAAAAACCAGGACTGCGGCATGCCCAACCTGATCGCGTAGTTGCAACAAACTACTTAGGGTGGGGCTGGTTCGTGGGCTAGATGAGTAATTTATGAACTACACGACACATTTAGTTGAGCTTACAGAATATATACATGTCATCCCTTAAAAAGTCTTTTCCCTCTGGTTGTTTTCTCTTGAAGTGGAATGATTTTATTCTATTTAAACGAGAGGAAAAGAATGGCCGTGATGTCAGCTATTCTGTGCAATCCTTTGACTTAGGACACACAGACTGTGTTCTTTTTGTATGGCCAGCTTCCTGAGTTACCTATGTTGTCTGAGTTCTTGGACAATCTTCCTGCCATCACTAGCCCTGCATATAAAGCAGGGGTGGCCCAGTGCAGCCACATCAACATCACCTAGGCACTCATTAAAAATGTAAATCCCTCATATCCTTCTCCACCATGTACTGGAACAGAACCTTGGGCATTGGGAATGGGCCCAGCAATGAGAGTTTCAACAAGACTTCTAGGTGATTTTAGGGAATGCTGCCATTTCATATCCACCTAATGGCACAGGAAGAAGCACTTACTGGACAGCTGTGACCACTGAGGAGGATCCTCTTTTGACCACTGAAGTTTCCGAGACTCCAGAGTAGCCAATAATGTCACTTCACCCCATCATCGCAGCTTCCCACAATATACAGGAGAAAACCACCACGGGCGTGCCTTCCTGCAGCTCTCTCAGGTGTTGTGAGCTCCTCATTCTCACAGTGTGTGTCACTAACCAAGCATCTCCAGTGCTCCTTTGGACCAGTCATCTAAAGAGCCATTTTTGGATTGTAGACTTTCTTAGAGAGCTTCTTTTCTCTCAGAGTTTTGAAGATCACTCATTGTGTGTGTAATGAATTTACTGCTGGGCTGACCTTGATGGAGGCAGATGTTCTAAAGCCTGCTGCACTGGGCTTGAGAGAATAAGAAAACCATCTTTCCCTGTCTCATCAGTTTGGAGAAAATACCTCCCACTACAACTTTTTAAAAAAATTTTTTTGTGGGTGCCTGGGTGGCTCTGTTGGTTAAGCGACTGCCTTCAGCTCAGGTCATGATCCTGGAGTCCCAGGTTGGAGTCCCACATCGTGCTCCCTGCTCAGCAGGGAGTCTGCTTCTCCTCTCACCCACTTCCCTCTCATGCTCTCTCATTCTCTCTCTCTCTAATAAATAAATAAAATCTTAAAAAAGAAAATATTTTGTGAAGGAGTTCTGGTCCAGGATGGCAATGTAAGAAGAACGTGAATTTACCTGCTGTCAGGATACACCAAATCTACACCTATTTACAGAGCAATTCTTCTTGAAAACGTTATGAGGGCTATATGATAAAGGCACATATGACAGACTCACTACTAATATCACCCTGAGTGGGAAGAAACTGAGAGCCTTTCCCCTAAGGTCAGGAATGAGTCAAGGATGTCCACTCTCACCATTATCATTTAACATAGTACTGGAAGTCTTAGCCTTAGCAACTAGACAATAAAAAGAAATAAAAGGCGTCCAAATTGGCAAGGAAGAAGTCAAACTTTCACTATTTTCAGATGACATGGTACTCTAGAAAACCTGAAAGATTCCACCAAAAAAATTCCTAGAACTAATACATAAATTCAGCAAAGTTGCAGGATATAAAATCAATGTGCAGAAATCTGTTGCATTTCTATACATCAATAATGAAGCAGCAGAAAAGGAAATCAAGGAATCAATCCCATTTGCAATTGCATGAAATACAATAAGATACCTAGGAATAAACCTAACTAAAGAGGTAAAGTTCCATACTCTGAAAACTATAGAACACTTATGACTGAAATTGAAGAGGACACAAAAAATGGAAAAGCATTCTGTGCTCATGAATTGGAAGAACAAACATTTTTAAAATGTCTATGCTACCCAAAGCAATCTACACATTTAATGCAATCCTTATCAAAATTCCAAGAGCATTTTTCACAGAGCTAGAACAAACAATCCTAAAATTTGTATGGAACCACCTGAATAGCCAAAGCAATCCTGAAAAAGCAAAACAAAATTAGAAGCATCACCATTCTGGATTTTAAGCTCTATTACAAAGCTCTAGTCATCAGGACAGTATGGTACTGGCACAAAAACAGACACTTAGATCAATGGAACAGAACAAAGAATCCAGAAATGGACCCACAACTATATGGTCAACTAATCTTCAACAAAGCAATAAAGAATATCCAATGGAAAAAAGACAGTCTCTTCAACAACTGGTGTTGGGAAAACTGGACAGCCACATGCAGAAGAATGAAACTGGACCACTTTCTTACACCATACACAAAAATAAATTAAAAAATGGATCAAAGACCTAAATGTGAGATAGGAAACCATCAAAATCCTAGATGGGAACACAGGCAGCAACCTCTTTGACCTCAGCCACAGCAACTTCTTGCTAGTCACATCTCCAAAGGCAAGGGAAACAGAAGTAAAAATGAACTCTTGGGACTTCATCAAGATAAAAAGCTTCTGCACAGCGAAGGAAACAATCAATAAAACTAAAAGGCAGCACATGGAATGGGAGAAGATATTTGCAAATGATATATCTGATAAAAGATTAGTATCCAAAATCTATAAAGAACTTATAAAACTCAACCCCCCAAAAACAATTAATCCAGTTAAGAAATGGGTAGAAGAAAAAAAAAAAAAAAAAAAAGAAATGGGTAGAAGATATGAATAGATACTTTTCCAAAGAAGACAACCAGATAGCTAACAGACACATGAAAAGATGCTCAGTATCACTAATCATGAGGGAACTACAAATCAAAACCACAATGATATATCACCTCAGAGACCCATCAGAATGGCTAGAATGAAAAAGACAAAAATAATAAGTGTTGGTGAGGATGTGGAGAAAAAAAGAACCCTTGTGCATTGTTGGTGGGGATGCAAATCAGTATGTAAGTTCCTCAAAAAATTAAAAATAGAAATGTCATAAGATACAGTAATTCCAAAGAAAATGAGCGAAAACACTAATTCCAAAGGATATATGAACACCTATGTTTATTGCAGCATTATTTACAATAGCCAAGACACGGAAGCAGCCAAGTGTACACTGATAGATGAATGGATAAAGAAGATGTGCTACACATATACAATGGAATATTACTCCGCCATAAACAGAATGAGAGCTTGCCATTTGCAACAACATGGATGGACCTATGAGGATATTATGGTAAGTGAAATAAGTCAGAGAAAGACAAATACCATATGATTTCACTTACATGTGGAATCTAAAAAACAAAACAAATGAATAAACAAACCAAAAGCAGAAATAGACCCCAAAATACAGAGAACAAACTGATGGTTGCAAGGGTGTGGATGGGCAAAATGAGTGAAGGAAAGTGGGAGATACAGGCTTCCAGTTATAGAATGAATAAGTCACTGGAATAAAAGGCATAGTATACAGAATACGGCCAATGGTATCGTATTAGAGTTGTGTGGTGACAGATGGGAACTACACTTGTGAGCAAAGCATAACATATAGACTTGTGGAATCACTGTTTTGTACACCTGAAACTAATGTAACATCATATGTGAGCACAGTTTAAAAATGCAGATAAATAGTAGAAGAATGAAAAAAAAATTTTCTCTTTTCTACCTCAACTCTCTTGCCAATGGCTGCAGAACCAGTTCTAGTGAGGTCCTTTGCAAGATCATACACCACCTCGTTTTGGAATAGGTTATTTGGCATTTAGTGTTTTTGTCTTTGAAGTCTTGGGCCACTCTCCCCCTTAACAGGAGCTTTTAATATCCAAAAGAATGCAGATATTCAGGGATATGTCTGACCCACAGTACCTTCACTCAGAATACTTTAATTATTGGCACACTTGGTACATTTTTAAATCCTCCTCAAGATGGTTGGAAACAGACCTGCAGCTACATTTTAGTGGTGGCTACAGACTGCTGTGTCCTCAGATTGACCTTACACTAGAGGTTTCCCCCCGCGGAAGGACTTGGGGCGATTACCTCCATCTGCCATGAAATGTTCTCTATCTCCTCATCCTGTTTATTAGCACAGGTTTTGGAGTAGGTGTTTCTAGTTTCCAATCTCAGTTCTGCCACTTATTTGTTCTGTGGCCTCAAGCAAAATACTTAATTCTGATCTTTAGCTTCTTTATTGCTAGCCTAGGTGTATTTGAATACTTTCCCTGAGTAGTGAAGGTGAAATGAGATGAAAATCTTAAGATTTGTGCAGCTTTAGTATAAACACATGACATAGTAGATATCACCACTAATCATACTGACCAACTGCCAGACCTCAAAATGTGATCACTGAACAGCATCAGTGACATAAACTGGAATCTTCTAAACGCGAGCTCTCATAAGGCCAACCACTAAGGTCTACCCATAACATTACAACTACTTGAAATTTTTTTCCTAAAGATTTATTTATTCATATGAGAGAGAGAGAGAGAGAGAAAGAATACGCCAGTGGGGTCAGAGGCAGAGACCGAGAGAGAGAAATCCTCAAGCAGACTTCCCATTGAGCATAGAGCCTGATGCAGAGCTTGATCCCAGGACCCTGAGATCATGACTTGAGCCGAAATCAAGACCTGGGCACTTAACCAACTAAGCCCCCCAGGAGC
Source organism: Potos flavus (assembly GCA_028534135.1). Lineage (NCBI taxonomy): Eukaryota > Metazoa > Chordata > Mammalia > Carnivora > Procyonidae > Potos > Potos flavus. The sequence goes on along the minus strand of CM052901.1, from coordinate 83,781,695 downwards.
CCCAGTCTTTTTATTTTTATTTTTCAACTTTTAATATTTTCCTCTCTTCAAAAACAAAGCATCCTTTCACCATCATATGCAAACCTTCACAGCTACTGCTGTGATTTTCAAAGTCTGGTCCAGGATCAGCATCACCTGCACAATTAATAGAGATACAAATTCCCCATCCCACCTACCCATACCTCACAAGAAAGAAATGGTGTGGCTGGGCTAAACAATCTAGATTTTATCGCACCCACTCTTGATTCAGGTTCATCCGAAAGTTTGAGACTCACTATTCTCTGGATCATGGGTTTTCAACACCGAATGCCAATCAGAATTCCCTGAGGAGTCTGTAAACTCAAGTGAAGCACAGATTTTATAAATCAGAAATTTTGATTTAGTTGATGTAGGTTGTGACCTGGGTAACAGACTTTAACAAATCCCCTTGGAATTTATTGTGCAGTTAGTTTGATAGTCATTGCTCTCCTGTCCAAATTTACCAAATACAGCAGGAAAAAAACTTGTTTCCATCAATGTCAGGAAAAGACCTCACATTGACCTAACAAGGATTATGGACTCACCTCTAGACCAAGCACTTTGGCCAGGGGGATGGAGGATTGATTAATGGAGTCATATCTTCTCCCCTGAGGTGTAAGGAAGTGTCAGCTCTATTTGAACTTGGACTGAAATTTGGGGTTGTACCCTAAAGATGCACCAGAAAAACGGGAACTGGACAGTGAAAAGAACAAAAAACAGATGTCCAATTAATCAATTATTTGCCCTTAACTTCTATTACTATGTCTTTGTTAATGTTTTTGTTTGCTTATTATTTTAGTGCCTATCATGGTCACATTCATGTTTCTTCTCAATTATAAAACGGTTTCTAATTTTTTTTCCTAGAAAAATATTACTGTTTTGTGTTTTCTACATTTTTGAAATACAACTGCATAAGGACCTGTCACATTTTTCAAACTCATATATATATATATATATATCTCACAATAACTCTGGTCAAATAACTCTATTAATTCATAAAAAATACTCTGTTTTCGCTCATGTCAAATGTATTGCACATGCTAAAGGCTTGTCTATTTTCTCATTTAATTTAGCAATGAGAAAATTATCACCTCAGTCATCTAAAAATTTTCCAAGAAATTCAAATTAATTTAATTAGACAAAAACAAGAGGTAAGGCCCAGCAATATCAGAAAGTACTCAAAGATAACTATTTTGTAAATGTATGAGTAATTACAATTGCATATATTTGTAGGCAATGCTGGACAACTCAAAGTCATGAGAATTAGAAGTAAAAGAATGAGAATTAAAAGTATTTTATAAAATGGAAAATGAAAACAAAGTTAGAAATCATTTTCATATATAACAAAAAATCACTAAGACATTATATAGGACAAAATACTATACATAAAAGTAACATACATAATACGATACATAATACTATAATACTATACATAAGAAGTAACCTCGAAGGTTGACTCTGAGGCCTGGATTGCTCATAGTCTCGATTTGCCTAACTTCTGCAGGGCTGGTTCTTGTCCAGCTCCTGATATGTGACCTCTGAGCCCCTAGAATATCCGGCCCAATAAGGGTGTGTTTGTGCATCTGATGCTTTGGGCCATACTAAATAGTTGATGTGATTTACAGTAAATATCTGTTTTTATATGCCTGGCACTTTGAGGCATTGAGGCATCCTATCTCAGCGAGTCCTCCATGAGGGCTGGAGACTGAGGAGGAGCTAAGACTGAAGAGCTATGATGGACATGCTCCATGCTTACATGACCAAGGTTGTCAACATTTTCCATGTGCTGCAGCACGTTAGTGCCGGTAAAATGAAGCACCATGTGTGTAACTCAACAGGAAGAGAGTAACTGGAAGCTGTGCCTGGTGTCTCCTGGATTCCTCCCTATGTGCCCCTTCCCTTTCCTGATTGTCATTATATATCTTTTTGCTGTAATAAACTATAATTCTAAGTTTAATAGCTTTCTTGGTTTCTGTGAATTCTTTTAAGAAATCATCTATCTTGAGGGTGGTGGTAGAGGTTTGGAGAGTACCAAGGAATAAATGATGCTAAAATGTGAACACACTTTATGTAATTCAAATAACATGGGAATTACTAACTGTGTGTGGAGTGGTCCTCACTTAAACTCTCTGGACAGTCGCCTTGAATCCACAACTACATCTGCTGTGGTATTTTTAAGACCATGCTCCTGCCTCGACATGACATAGCATTCTAGAAGAATAACACTGTAAGCTCCACAGATTAGGGCAGTAGAAAGGAATTAACCTTCTAGAAGAAATCAAGGCAGCAAATTTAGAAGAGATTTTTATATTATCTTAATAGAGTTAGAATTCCAAATTTTTAAAAACAGAGTTGTTTTGTTTTGTGTTGTGTTTGTTTTTAGTAGGCTCTACTCCCACTGTGGGGCTTGAACTGATGACCCTGAAATTAGGAGTCACATGGTCTACCAACTGAGCTAGCCAGGCACCCCCAAAACAGAGTTTTATATATCAAGAAAGCAAGTATCAATCCATCCTTCGGGCAGTTGAGCATGACACTCCCTTTGATATAGTTTATGCAACACTAGCAGAAATAGGGATGGGGTTATCTTTACTTAAACCTTCTAAATTGAGATCTCAGGATGTAATTCCTTAAAGGAAAACTGGAATGTAATTCTTCAAGACAATGTGAGAACTATTCAAAATACCACGTGTGATATCATTCTCTTGTCACTCAAGGATCCTTACATGACTCCTCAAATGTGGAGGCTCAAGAGAAGTCAGTGTCACTTCACTCTATAATTCAACAGAATATCACATGTGTGCAGAATATAGCACACCTTTGACAGCCTTCAAGCCGTTCCGCATTGACAAATTCCTGTTTATCCTTCACACATATGAAAAAATTCGAAGGGGGGGGTGCCTGAGTGGCTCAGTGGGTTAAAGCCTCTGCCTTCAGCTCAGGTCATGATCTCAGGGTCCTGGGATTGAGCCCCACATCGGGCTCTCTGCTCAGCAGGGAGCCTGCTTCCCCCTCTCTCTTTGCCTGCCTCTCTGCCTACTTGTGATCTCTCTCTCTCTCTCTCTGTCAAATAAATAAATAAAATCTTAAAAAAAAAAAAAAAAAGAAAAAATTCAGAGGGGATTTTTTCAGACCATTTGGATGAAATGGATCATACAGGCTAAATGTACGATCTCTGGATTTATGTTGCCTGGGTTCCAATCCCATATACACCAATTAGTACCTGTGTTAATTTGTATATGTTTCTTACTTTCTCTAAACCTGTTTTTCTCATTTGTGAACAAAGATAATAGTACTCACCTTATGATGTTACTCAAGACTAATGAATCAATCCAGATAAAGTACTTTACTACTAAGCAAACAGTAATCATTCAACTGTTGACGATTATTATCATTAAGTATTCATAATCCTAATCTTAGTAGCACTATTTTTTTTAAGATTTTATCTATTTGAGAGAGAGAGAGAGCATGCGCATATGCATGTGCACATGACAGCAGGGAGGGGAGGGGCGGGGGAGAGGGAGAGAGAGAGAGAGAATCTCAAGCAGACTCCACACCGAGCACGGAGCCCCACATGGTACTCATTCTCATGACCCTGAGATCATGACCTGAACTGAAACCAAGAGTCAGACGCTTAACTAACTGAGCCACCCAGGTGCCCCTCAGTAGCATTTTTAATTATTTTGTTCCCCCAGTTGCTGTGGCAGTCCCTCTTCTGAATGGCTTTACACATTTTGGCTGCCTTTCCTTGGACTTGTCTTCAAGATCAATCTCCTTTACTCAGGAAGTCAATGAATAAATACCCCAAGCCTCAATCCCAGGACACCAATTTCTCCTCTTTTCAGTGTTTTTGAATAGTCCAGTTTACTTTTATGTTTTCAATTGGCAATTTATATCCTAATAGCTCCCAAAAAACATCTCCCTGTTACAGATCTCACTGCTGAAGTCCATTATCTCAACATCTAATGGCATTCTTGCCATCTCTATCCAACCAGATAAAAGGTATTTCAAAATCATATGTAAAAGGCTATTGAGATTTTTATCTCTTGGCTCTGTTTTTCTTATACTCACTATTATCTGTGAGTGGTAGCTGTTATGGGTTGAATGCCTGTGTCCTACCAAAATTCAGATGTTCAAGTCCTATGGCAAATGCAATAATATTAGGAGGTGGGGCCTTTGGGAGTAACTGGATCATGAGGATGGAGCCCTCACAAATGGGATTAGTGTCCTAACAAAAGGGAACCCAGAGAACTTTCTAGTCCTCTTTCTGCCATGGGAAGATACAAGAAGATAATAGTCTACAACCTGGATGAGGGCCCTCATCACAACCTGTTCCTACTTGCACTCTGATCTCAGACCTCCAGGCTCCAGAACTGTGAGAAACAAATTTCTGTTTTTTATAAGCCACCTAATCTATGGTACTTTGTTATGGCAGCCCTAACCGAACAAGACAGCAACTATGAAGCCATTCTGTTAGGCAAACCAAAATCTAGGGGTCAATCTTTTATTTTTCTATTGTATCCAGTCCATTAGTACGTGCTGTATAACTCCTACATATTTCCATATGTTCGCATCTCAACTGAAAAGACAGCAGTGATCAAGTATATGACAGCAACTGCAACTTCACACATGCAAAACTAATAAACATTAAATCTGAAAATCTCCTTACTTCCTAAGAATTATAGAGCCTGATCCCTACCAGTTTTCTAAATTCCTATGCTACAGACTTTTATAGGGCATCAATGTTAGTTCCTAAACAAAATGCATAGGAACAATGTTATAGACATTTGACTTTTAATAAAAATTATCCATTAGCTATTGCAATATAATGAGATTATGTGTCACTAAGAATTGATTTGGTTTCCACTAATGAACTACCAGCAGTTACAACTAGATTTTGCTACTTCTTTAGTCATTTCTTTTAATGCATGAGCACTCAAGTTAATTATTGAGTTGACTTCATTTACATTTTTAGTTTATCAAAATGAATACCAACTGCATATATCCATAATTCAATAAATAATGCACATGATAAATAAAATGAAGGTTTTTGGTGAGTATGGGTTTTATTTAAAAGTTAAATAAAACTGGGGCACTTGGGTGGCTCAGTGGGTTAAGCCTCTGCCTTTGGCTCAAGTCATAATCTCAGGGTCCCTGAGATCTCAGGGATCGAGTCCCGCATCGGGCTCTCTGCTCAGCAGGGAGCCTGTTTCCCCCTCTCTCTCTGCCTGCCTCTCTGCCTAATTGCGATCTCGCTCTGTCAAATAAATAAATAAAATCTTTAAAAAAAATTAAATAAAACGCATAATCTCATATGAAACACTAAATTAACCTTTAATGATATTCCAATTTCTTAATCTGGGTATAGTACCTTGAAGGTACACTGATTTAATAACTATATTGAGAAAAAAATGTAATACATGAAACAGATACAATGTAAATTTATGCTCAAATGACATGATCTTTTATAATTATTGTACTGCACTAGAAATCTTTAATATTTCATATCACATTTGTTATTCTAATAATTTCAAAGGCAACGATTATATACTTCAGTTAACTTCTTTCAAAGGATATTAACATCTTTCTTTAAATAAAGGGAAAGACAAGAAAAAATATTAATTTGACATCAAACACAATAATACAAAAGGAATTTCTCCTTAGTAGATGAACTTTTGTGACCACTGGTTAAGATAACATTATCTAAACCTTTTTGAACCTGGTGATTTAAGACTTTAGAATCTTAGAACCTCACTAGTACTCTATGAATGTCCGTCTAACTGCTTATCTAGGAAGATAATCAGTTTGATAACCTTTCTAAAGCATAGCACCCTTCACACCAATGCCTTTAAAAAAAATACTTCACAGGCCCCAGATTACCAAGAAAATAAAATCCAAAATCTAATATCTACTATTCAAGATATTTTGCCATCTGGCCTCTGTCTTTCCAAAATTATCTCCCACTGTTTTTTCTCACACATTCTTATATTCTAGCCAAAATAAATTACCTAGTTTCTCCTGAATATATACTAAGTCTCTGCCACTCAGTGGCTTTGTCTCAACTCTTCAAGTGATGCCATCTCATCAACCCCAAATCTAAACCATCTGTCAAGGTGTAGTTCACATGCCAAATTAGCCATGAAGTCATACCAAACTGCTGTGTATGACAGTAATTTCTCCTTCCTCTAAAGTTCCATCATCCCCAGTGACTTTCATTTTGGCATTCACCATATTCTAGTATGCATTAAAAATATTTATGCAGATCTTACAATTTAGAATACAGTGTTCTATAAGCAGAACCTTCTCTTTATCATTTTTCTTTTTTTCTTTTTGATAGTGCCTTATTCTCTGCGTATTGACTGAATAATTGTCTTGCTAACAAGGAAAAGGTAACACTTATGTGAACACTCAAAGGGAAATATCACTTGCTGATTTCTCTTCATTTTAACAAGTGTCCCTGTTTCTTTGCTGAATATAACAATGTAGCTCTGACATATCCAGAAATCTTTATGCATCAGTCTCAGGATGGTTAAACCATTATGAGCTACAATTTAATCATCAAAACAATACCAGTTTAATTCTTCGTCCTTACTCCTAAACAAACATTTAAAGGGAAACCATTATAATGATCTAAACAATGGAGTATTATACTTAGATTATTATATGACCTGGCAGGTACAGTATTTCAGTCATGAAAAAACCTCTATTGTTTAAGTTGTACCTTTTTCTTTTCCAATGGAAGAAGGCCCAGTACATAAATAAGGAAGAGAATATTTTTTCAAAAAGTGGTAATTCAGTCTCCTTTTCTATCTCTACTGGCTCAATTTGTTCTACAAATATCTTTTCTTTTTTTTTTTAATTTTTTTTTAAAGATTTTATTTATTTATTTGACAGAGAGAGATCACAAGTAGGCAGAGAGGCAGGCAGAGAGAGAGGGGGAAGCAGGCTCCCCGCTGAGCAGAGAGCCTGATGTGGGGCTTGATCCCGGGACCCTGAGATCATGACCTGAGCCGAAGGCAGAGGCTTTAACCCACTGAGCCACCCAGGCGCCCCTACAAATATCTTTTCTAAAAAGTGTACAATCTGGTCCCAATAAGATTACCCTCTCATTAACCAAAATGAACTCAAATGAATGAGGAAGAATAAAAAGCAAAGCAACCATAATAGAATTTTGGAAATTGGGACGGCAAGAAACCTTGGCTAAGAGATACTAAAATTATTATATAATACAAATAAAAGTATGGTAATGGTACATAAGCAGATTAAATGAGTTAGCCCAGAAATAAACTCTCTTATATATAAAATTTTTAAGATATAGAGATAAAACCCCAAGTTTAGTGGGTTAAAAAATATTTATTAAATAGTATTAGGACAAATAGTTGACGACTGGACAAAAAATTCTATCCACTGTTAACACAAGATGCCAAAGTATATATTTTGCATGACTTAAAGAGATAAACACTAAAAATATAAATATGTCTGATTGTTTATCATATTTTAGATATTTGAGCAACAGATCAAAAGAGAAACATAAAAATCTGAATATGCCAAAATAAATTCTGTACCTCCATAATTCTAAATTCACATTGGATTTCAGAGAATTTCACTGTGCAAATTACAAGGAGAAAGACAAACAGATGCAAACAAAACATGGTAAAATCTACAGAAGGACAACCTTTTAAGTTCTACTTAATAAAGAAATCTAAATAAATCAGAGAGAAGTGAAATATTTTCCTATCATTGAGATAGTTAGAATCATGTGAAACTTGGTCTCAGCATAGAAAAAAATATTGTTAGAAACATTAAAAGAGGGGAGAAAAAGTGAAAAGATGTTTCCTTGTTCTAAGAAAGAGACCTTAAGGGGTGCCTGGATGGCTCAGTTGGTTAAGCATCCAACTTTTGACTTCGGCTCAGGTCATGATCTCAGGGTTGTGATCGAGTCCCACATTGAGCTTCCTACTTAGCAGGGAGTTTGCTGGAGAGTCTCTCTCTCTCACTCTCCTTTTATCCCTCTCCCAACTCATGTGTCCATGTACGCATGTGCACGCTCTCTCTATAAAATAAATAAATCTTTAAAAAAATAGAGGGAGACCTTGATCATAATTTGTTGGCTGAAATATAACAACAAACCTTGTTTTAGAGGACTGCATATATTCGTACCGTTTCTCAGGTTTAGAAGGAAATAATTATTATCTTCATTTTGCCAATAAAGTTAGTTGAGGTTTGTAGAAATATAATTATTTGCTTAACGAACCATTAAGCCTTATTCCAAGGTCTAGACTCTTTTACTGTGACTGCAGGTAAGTATCATTACCACTATCCCAAAAAGTCTGGATGGTTTACTTTATCCACAGGAAAATAAACTAAAACAAGTTTGTAAAATAAAATATAAAAGTACGAATAAGATTATAAAATGCTGTGCCAGTGTTTATAATTGGTCTTTTAGTGCATTCAAAACAAATAGAAAAGATACAGTTCCCAGCAGGCATCTCTTCCAGGGAAATGAGCTGAATCAAATCAGATGAACCATATGTCATAGTGATGATATGGTCTGCTTTACTTTTAGATCCTGTTCAGTTGCCTCTGTGTGTGTGTGTGTGTGTGTGTGTGTGTGTGTGTGTGTACTAAAAAAAGTAATTACAAATTAACCAAATTCTATAAGAGTCAATGACCCAACAAATTTAATTTTGCCTCCCTAAAGACGGTATTACAAAGAAAAAAACTATATTAAATTCTACATAAGAAAGGTGTACTTTATTAATGTTTAGAATAAAAAAGCAATATTTTGGCAAAGACTTTATGCAAGAAATTCTGTGTAGCAAATGGTAAACTGAGAAGGTACAAGCTTATAGTCATTGCTTAGCAACAATCTAGGATGAATGCCCAGGAAATAATTGCTAACTATTAGAGACAGGTAAACTTCAGAGAGGATAAAATAAATCACTGTTGAAGCTTCTGAAAGAAATAATGCTTTCTTTTTGAGTTTGGATATCACTGTTGAATACTATAAAGAGGCATTTTTTTCTTGATCTGTTCTTATTCCAAGCCCTGTTTATTTCTACTGATAATGTTTCAGTAACTATGTGCAACTCACTTCTTTGACAACTAAAGGAAGTTTTGCTTATTTCCAAATTGCTATCATCTTGCATAAATACAGAGAATAACAATGAAATCAAAACCTTAAATACACCCAGAAATATCAGATGCATATACATAAATTTTATGAATAGAAAGAATAATTTGATGATTCTATAAGTCCTCATAGTTTATAAAATACTTTCCTAAACATATCAATTATATTGTAACAATAACCTAGAATTGAGACTTGTATTTTCCTACTTTACATATGTGCACATATAATAGTAGGCATAGATGAAGAACACATTAAATAAATATGAGAAAATGATGAATATTTGTGGGATTTAACTACCTGAATAATAGTTCCAGCAAATATTTAAGGTGATTTCCCCATTTTAAATCTGCTGTTGAGGAATAACTTACATACACCTAAACTCATAAATCATAAGTGTGCAAGGTGATGAAATTTGACAAACCAGCAACAGAAAGGAATTTCCTCATTTTAAGTGAACCAATGAAAAATCGACAGTTGGCCTAATATTTTGAAGAAAAAGACTGAATGACTTCCCACAGATTTGGGAATAAGGCAAGGGGACTGGTTCTTATCATTTCCAGTCAAAATTGAAATGATGGTGCTAGTGAGTTTAATAAGGCAAGAAAAGAAAATATATACAGATTGGAAAAGATGACTTATAACTGTCTCTTTTTTCAGAGATAGCATTATCATGTATAGAAAATCTGAAAGAATATACAAAAAAGCAGAATAAGTGAATTTATCAAGTTTGCAGGATACAAGATCAATGCACAAAAAAATCAACGGAACATCTATTTGCCAGCAAATTATCATTAAAAATGAAATTGCTACTTTATCATGTACATTAGTACCCAGAAACATAATATACCCAGGGAAACATTAGCAAATATGTGCAAAACTTCCAAATGAAAACTACAAATATTGCTGGAAAAAAAGGAAGAAATTTAAAGAAATGTTGTGACACACAATTTTCTTGAATTGGAAAACTCTATTGTGTTAAGATAGCAGTCCTTTCCAAATTTATCCACAGACTCACCCTCAATAAAAATGTCAGCAAGCTGTTTGTGCAAAAACTTACAAAACAGAATATTCTACGATTAATATGTAAGTGTAATAGATCTTTAATAGCCCAAAATTTTAAAACGAGTTGAGGGATCTTTACCACCTGATTTCAGAACTTCTTATGAAGCTCCAATATTTAAGAGATTATAGTATTGGCATAAAGAGACAATGGAACAGAACAGAAAGTCTAGAAATTTGGCCAATTAATTTTTGACAAGGGTGCCAAACTAATCTAATCAAAGAAAGAAGAGTTATTTCAATAAATATTGTAACAACTGAATAACCATATGGAGAAATGCATTTGGGCATGAATTTCACACTACACAAATGAACTTGAAACAGATCTTAGACTTCAATATAAAAGTACAAACTATGAAGCATATAGGAAAAAATCTTTCAATCCTTGCTATAGAAAAAGATCTGTTAGACAGGATTAAAAAAAGATAAAGTGCCTAGGTGGCTTAGTTGGTTAAGCATCTGACTCTTGGTTTTGGCTCAGGTCATGATCTCATGGGTCGTGAGATAGAGCCCCACATCAGGCTCCGTGCTCAGCTGCCGAGTTGGCTTGAGATTCTCTCCCTCCACTCACGTGTGCTCTCTCCCTCCCAAATAAATAAATCTTTTTTAAAAAACATAAAATGTATTTCATCAAATATATAAACTTCTCGTTCTAAAAGTTAAAAAAATGAAAACAAGGCAAAGATCTAGAGAAAATATTTACAATAGATATATCTGAAAAAGAGACTCGTATCAAGAATCCATAGAGAAGTATCTCAATCAATAATTAAAAAACAACTTTTAAATATGCGCACAATTTATCTTTAGTAAATACTTCACTAGAGAGTATTCAATAAGCACATTAACAAATTCCCAACACCTTTAGTCTTCCAGGGAAATCATAAAAATATCCGTAATTGGATAGCAATTCCCACCTTCTCTAAGGGGTAAATTTAAAAGTGTCACAAAACCAAAAGTTAATGTGGAGGTGGAGAACAACTGGAACTTCACGGAATGATGTTGGGATTGCAAAATGGTACAATAACTTGGAAAACATTTAGGCAATTTCTTAAAAAGTTCAACATACTCCACCAAATGATCCAACCCCTCTATTTCTAGGTATTTACCTGAAAGAAATGAAAGCTCATGTCTATACAAACACTTCTACAAAAATGTTCATAGCCACTTTATTTATAATATCCAAAATCTGGGAGGAACTGTAATCTCTATCAACTCATAAATAGGTAAACAATAAGTGGTTATTAACCACACATTGGAATGCTAAGTCAGCAATGAGAAGGAACTGATTTCTGATACATGCTAGAACATGGATGAACCTCTAAAACCCCATGCCAAATGAAGGAAGCAAGACAAATTACACCACATATTGTATGAATCTATTACAGTAAAATTATCCAGAAAGGCAATTCTGTAGAGACAAAAAGCAAGATTGTAGATATTTCAAAATAACCTTTAGTAATATGTCTTCATGTGACTATTTCTTTGACTTTTACATTAGTTACAAATACCACATGTACTTATTCTAAAACTTGCAAAAAAATGCAAATGTATTTCCCTCTGTGGAAAGAAACCATGATTAGCAATCAAACGTGTGTATTAGCAAATGCAAACACACATACATAGTTACATAAATAATGTATTTATACATCTGTATGCTTATTTGAAAGTCTTCAATTTATCTTTTTTATTGACATTGTGTCTTGAAGATGTTTTCTGTGAGTACATACAGATTTAACAGAGTGAGTGTAAAAGTCGTATAATATTCACCGTATGGACACACTTTATTTCACAACTGTTTTACTTTTCATGTACTTTAAAAAAAAAGAAAAAGTGGTTCCAGGTTGAATCGAAGAAGAGGGGAGTGCTGTACTGTCGCTAAGAGCCTGGGCCCTACATGGAGCATTTTCTTTTTGCAATTGAATAAAGGAACACAGTATAACTGGAAGTAACATAAAGCCCTCCTGGTCCAGTTTGGACCTGAAGGGGAACTTGGTGGCTCAGCTGACTAGACCTTCTCTTTGGGACAGATTACCCCTACTCCCTAGGTCTGGGAGCCTTCCCCTCCTACTGCCTTTCTGAAGTTAATTCTTGAAGAGGTAGGGGAGCCTGGAAGGGAGAGCCACAGCTGGGGCAAACAGACAGGGAGCTGGGACACCAGAGTTCCTATCTATAAAGAGCCCCTCTCTCCCAGTACATGTTTAAGCAACTGTGCCAGATACAGTTCTAGAAGCGGAATTACTATGAAAAGGGCAGGCAAATATAAAATTTGTGGAACGGTGTCAAATTTCTTTCCAAAACACAATAACAGTTTAAATTCCTTCATAATCTGATACTGGGGTAAAAATAGAAAAAATATCATTATTTAATTTACATTAAATATTAAGCATATTTAATATAGTCCCTGGTATTTTATACTTTTTTGTATTTATCCTTTGATGTTTTTGACAAATACTATTTGTTAAATAGGCAATCATTTAATTATTACTTGAAATACCAAAATTATTACATATTAAGCACATGTATATATGAATATTTTCATTTTACTTTCATTTATGTTTTATAAATTGTGTTAGTACATTGATTCTTATTTGAATTTTATATAAATTACAGAATATAAAATGTTTTGTGCAAGTTGAATGTTATATAATTATTGTAAATATAAGAATTTTTGCTACAGGTAACACAAATGTCACTTCATTTTCTTTAGTAAAAATCCGCATATTCATAAAATTTCTCATCCAGGTCAACATTAGAAGCAGATCAACAATTATAAGGAAAAAAGTTTTAATATTTTGAGATTTTGCTTGGAAATATGCTTTAATTATTTTAATTAGCATATAATTTATTCAAGCATATTTTAATAAGAAATAAGGAAAATTTAATTTTTTTTGCTTTAGTTACTTTTATGCTAGCTTCCCCCCTTTTGCTTTATGTGTTGTTACTGTCAGATAACTGCATTTATATAAATTAATCACTTTATATAAATTAAATACTTTTGACTGAAAAACAGCTATAAATTTTTGAAGTTTTATCATACAATATATTTGACATATACATGAAATATAAATACCATTGATGAAATTAATAAATGCATTTCCACCAACAGTGCCAGAGAAATAAGGACATATTACCAACATGTAAACAATGATTTAAAAGGCAACTAACCTCTTGATAGAAGCCGAGCTGCTTTTGTGAGGCGGTGTCATTGTCTTTGAGAGGATCGCTACTTTCTCAAAAGCAACAACGGAGAACTACAACCAGAGTGAAAGAAAAAATAAATCCATCATGGTTGAATTCTATATTCAGCAAGATTATCCTTCCAAAATGAGAATGAAGTAAGACACATTCACATAAACAAACATGAGACAATTTGTCTCTTCGCAATCGAATTCACACTGCCACCGGAAGTTTTTCTGGCTGAAGGGAAGTAACACGTGATAGAAACTGGGAACCAATGAAATACTTGGAAAGAACACTGAGAGGAGGGCCAAGATGGCGCCCTCCATTGGTGGCAGTTGGTAATGGCAGTTGATCGGAATTTCAGCCTAGAAATTTACATAGTCTCAAAACCACTGCATTCTGTTGCTTAAAGAGTCATGACTTTGACCCAGAATCCTGGGAAGAGCCATAAATTTTATTTATTGAAAGAAAAAAATGTCAAAAAATATGCGGACATGTTTTGACCTGCCTCGGAGAGAAATCCAATAGAGGAAATTAATATGAATAATAAAAAATATTCAATAAACACAGAAGTATGCACAAAACTAAGAAAAGAGAAACAAAAAGAGATGGGGAATAGAAAATGAAGGGCACTTAAAGTTGACATTTTAAAGCAAACTATATTAATAGTAACTAAATGTAAAAAGACCTAAACATTTCAGTTAAAAGTGGAGATTGTCAGATTAGATTAGGAAAAAAAACAACAAAAACTAAGTCCCAATTACATGCTATTCATGTGACACACAACTTATATTTAAAGATACTGTTAAGTAGGGGCGCCTGGGTGGCTCAGTGGGTTAAAGCCTCTGCCTTCGGCTCAGGTCATGATCTCAGGGTCCTGGGATCGAGCCCCGCATCGGGCTCTCTGCTCAGCGGGCAGCCTGCTTCCCCCACTCCCTCTGCCTGCCTCTCTGCCTACGTGTGATCTCTCTCTGTCAAATAAATAAATAAATAAAATCTTAAAAAAAAAAAGATACTGTTAGGTATAAAATAAAATAATGGTATGAAAAAATACCATTACTTACAAAAGTAAGCATAAGAAAGCTGGAATAGGTACACTGATGCTAGATAAAATAAACTTTAAGAAAACAAGTATAACTAGAAATAGGAAGGAATATTTTATTTTGATTAAAAGATCCATTTAACAGGCATACTACAAACCTAAATATTTGGGTGTCTTATAAAAGGATTTCAAATACATAAAACCTACTGTTTTCATTTCCAGTTCTCTGCTAAATTCTTTTTTTTTTTTTTTTTTTTGGATATATGTGACATTTTAAATTGCATATCTGGTAACTCTATTATATAGTTATCTGGGGTATCTATCTTTACCTGTTGTACCAGATAGGTTTTTGTTTTTTTTTTAATTTTCTTTATTTTTCTTAAAGATTTTATTTTTAAGTAATCTCTGCACCCAACGTGCGGCTCAAACTCACAACCCTGAGATCAAGAGTAACACGCTCCACCAACTAAGTCAGCCATGCACCCTTCAGTTGGGTTTTAGTCACATTTTTTTCTCATACTTTTCCTAGTCATTTATACTTGTGTGTCAGAAATAATATATGAAAATTACAAAGATAATTCAAATTTAATTGTACTCTGGCTGATCAACTAAACAGCACAGCACTATCATTTCCAGACATCTTTAATCTAATCAGAGACTCCAATAACTCAAAGTCAGGCTTTAGGATCTGGTTAGAATTGGTTATTTCAGGTTCCCTATAGCTTCCAAACCATAACTATTAGTGTCCCACCCAAACCCTACAGAATTTACACCCATTTCATCTCCCACCACACAAAGACAATGATTAGTGACTCCTGAACTTTGCTCTCTCTGTATTCTGGTGAACTTATTGGAAGGTAATTTTGTTTAATGTCCAGTCTCTAAGTAAGTTCCTGGAACCTGCAGACTTCTCAAAATGCAAGACACTTAAAATGCTGAGTTCGCCTCGGTGGATTTTTACTCTGTAATATTTATTTGCCTTGCTAGTTTTCCAATCTCTCTCTCTCTTTCTCTCTCTGTTCTAGTTTCTCAGGTTGTACTGAGGGGAAAGACGGTCTGATTTACCCAATCTACCTTGATCAGAAGAGCTCCATAATACAAATGAGCACAATATTCAAACTACAGATCTTCATATGCTGCTGACAGCTTGACCAGAGGCTGATTTCTTTCATACAATTTCCTTGAATTCCTTCAGACTTTTGTTAAGTCCTAGCTTTACGATTTTGTTTCACTAATATGCGCTAATACAGGAACCTATGCATACATGAATCTATAAAGAGACCTTATTTACTTGATGCTTTTTTTACTAGGTAGTAGATCTGTAACAGTAGTAGAAAGTAGTAAATCAGTTGCTAGTGAAGATCATATATTCTAAAATAAATGGTTTATTTTCTTAATTTTATATTAATTGGCTTTATGGATGAAAAGCTACAAACAATAGCATACCATAAGAAATGTACTGTGTTTATGAAGATGTCTGCTACCAGCAATGGCAGAATAGCCTTTTTCAGCACAACCATCCTGCTGAGGAAATCTAGAAAAACTGGAAAAATTATCAAAGACATTTGTTTGAAGGCAGAATCTGAAGGGACAAGATCTGAAAGAATTGCTCAGGTGGTAAGAATTGCTGTTTTTGTTTTTTCCCTTTGTTTTTCTATTAGTTTCAGAGATAGGTGAGTTAAATTCTCACACTGTGATTATTTGTCTACATCTCCTTCTAGTTCTGTCACTTCCTGCATTGTAAAATGAAGCTATATTATTATATAAACATAAGGTTAGGATGTTCACATCTTTCTCTTTGACTTAGCCTCTTATTATATTGAAATAACCCTATTTTTTCCTAATAATACTTTCTTCCCTTAAATCTACCTTGTCCAATATAAGAATAAAAAAACAACTTTTCTTTGCTTAACTGTCACATTGCACATTTTTTCCGATTCTTTTCCATAGGGCAATACAGTTCACTTTTAAGATTATATGTATTTTTTCTGACGACCTTTAACTTTTAAAATGGAGTATTTAGTCTGTTTATATTTAATTCAATACCTAGTATATGTGGATTTGAATCTTCCATATTATTCTTTCTTGTTTGTTCTTTAGGATATGCTGAGTAGAAAACAACCAAAAGAAAAACCAAAACAAGAACAAAAACAAAAAACCCGTGCACCAGAAAATTTTACAAAGAAAAAAATTTACAGAACTACAACACTAAACTTGAAAACTTTGGTACACCATCATAAAAAGTCAGAAAGGACCCTGAGTATGGGAAATCATCTGAAGGGCCATTAGACACATGTCTTAGTCAAAAATTGTGCCATATTTTAATAGCAACTGGGATTTATATACATCCCTCTAATTATTTAGAAGCTTGCTTGATTTAAATAGATGTCTTTTCAATTTTATGTCAGAAGTTATTTTAATTACAGTGAAATCAATATTTAAGATTCTCATTGCAACAGATCATGCTGTGCTGCACTGCCACTGCCGACATCATGCAGGTTTCCCAGGTCTCGGTGAGATAGGGTGATGTTTCAGAATGGGAAATAAGCCAATTTGGGAGCAGACTGGATCCAGCTTCATTCAACATTACTACCAGTTATTTAATAATGACGGAATGCAACTAGGTGCCATTTATATTGATGCATCATGCCTCAGGTGGGAAGGATAGCAATTCCAGGGGAAAGCTACCATTGTGAAGAGATTGTTTAGTCTTCTGTTCCAGAAAATCTAGCACAGCCTCATGGCACAGGATCATCAGCCCATGCTAGATAGCTGCATCATCACCAGGGTCATGGGTGATGGATCAAGGCTGATAAAGACCCCGTGATGGAATTCCACCAAATATTCCTCTTAAAGAACATCAAGGATGCTTGAGTTTGCACCAATGACATGTTCAGGTTTGCCCTGCACAACTTCAGCTGACCTGCTTTCCGCCCATCCAGGTACTCACACTGTTTCCCCCTCTGTTCTCTTTCTTATACCATACATACTCCTCCAGATGTTCCAAATATCATACACAAATGAGCAGCACTGTGTTGGGAGCAGGTGCAGTGTGCTATTACTGAGGTATTGTGCATGATGTTTGGATGCTAGGCGAGTTGCACCTGGGCAGAAGTTTGTATTGTACCAGCGCATGCCTTGGAAAGACTTAAATAACACAAAAGGTTGTCTTTTTTTAAAATATACTGACAAGTTGCTCTAATAACCCAAAGAAGTGACGGAGAAAGCAGCTGACTCACCACTCACATACTGAGTTGTTCAGATGTTTCAATGCTTCATGATATAACAAAACCATGAAAAATTTTTTAACAAACAAAACAAAATAAAATTCTCATAGATGGTTACCTTAACAGCATAATACTGAAATCAGTTTCCACTACAGAAATCACTTGCAAGATAACAATCTTTAAAGTGGGTTGCCTAATCTATGTGGGCCTTATTGTAGATAGTCCTACTGGACTATGAGGCAATTTCTCTAGATGAAAGTTAACTTACTTCATTTAATAATTTTTATATGTCAGCAGACCAGACCCATTATTTTAACCACAATAATAATATGTTTAAGCTCACTCTTCACTACAACTCTAATATAATTAACTTTACTAAGCCTCCTTTCATTTTAAAGCAATTCTAGAATGGGAGTCCCTTCATTTACAATATTAGCTTTATTAACATCTTTTTTAATATAATAAATCTAGCTATGTAAGATTTGTTGATTCCATGCAGGCAATGCTGAGTTTTGTTTTGATCTTGACAATAAAATACTACGATTTAATTTTATATTAATTTCTATTTAAATATGGAACTACTGGTATCAACACTCATCTAACAGTAGATTTGGCTGCTTCCAAATAATAAGATTTTTAGGTTTAGATCTTTTTTTAATCCAAAGGATAACTATCTTATAATTCATTTGTTTCATCCAGAGGCTTCAAACAATGACATCACCATATTTTTAGAATAGTATGATATTTATCAAGATTATAAAAAGCAAAATAATTTTTATTTCTCTTACCTATTAAAAATATGGAATGCACAGAAGTAGAGATTTTCATACGAGGCATGTAGAATTACTTATATCTTATGTATCTACTGTACCTTTTAAGTGAGGGGAGATATGGAAAGTTCAAATACTATGACAGCTTTAAAAATGAGTTCACGACTTATCTGAGTGCTATATCAAAAGCCTTCAATACAAATGAGAGAAAACAACAAAAATAAAACAAATTAAAGAGCTAAGGTTTTAGTATTTTAAAAATATATAAATGTATATTTCAGTTACTAACAGGTGTTCATGAGTCCAATGATAAATATGAATGATATGCTAGCATTCCAAATCAGGCCTTGATAGTTCTGCTGGTATTATATGTAGCATCAATGATTTCCTTATTATCCTAAAGAGGCTGCTAGTGCCATATCTTCTAGCAGAAAATGTGGGGAGTCATCAGAGTCTTTGAAAATACATGTGGACACAGTTGGGTATTGGGATTTTGTAGGTCTCTGTATATGAAAAAATAACTGGATTCCATAGAGGTTCAAGTATGGTCTAGTGTCAGGAAACAAATGGTTAAAAGAAAGTACAGACAAATAACATTTAAGATTAAACTACTGGATGTATATTTATTAATTTATGATTTAATGGAGCTGCTAATTTGTGCCAGACTTGATGGAAGGAAAAGCAATATATATATATATATATATATATATATACACACACACACACACACACACACACACACACACACACACATACAAGTTGCAAAAATAGTACACAGAGTTCCTTTATCTTTATACAGCTTCCCTGAATATTATCATCTTATATAACCACAATGCTATTGCCAGAACCTGGAAATTATCACTGGTAGAGTACTACTAACTAATCTACAAAATTTAAACAAATATCACCAAATATCACATTAATGTCCTTTTACTACTCCAGAATCCAATCCGGAATGACACACAGCATTTAGCTGACATGCCTTCCAACCTGGGGAAGGGTCATGGCCTTGACAATTTTGAAGAGAATTGGCTAATTATTTTGTTGAATTTTCCTCAATTTGGATTTGTGTGATGTTTCTTCATGATGAATTTTAGTTATAAATATTTTGCCAAGAATGCAAAGTGAGTTCTTCTCATTACATTATGTCAAGGGGTTGGTTCATGATGTTGATATGTCTTATTACTGATGATATTAACCTTGATCATCTGGTTAAGGAGGTATCCGTCAGGTTTCTTTACTGTCAAGTTACTATTTTCACCTTTGTAATTAAGATGTATCTTGAAGAGAGAATAATTATAACACTATGAAAATATTTTCGTAAAGAATTTGCAGTGTGTCATTAGTTCATACATGTTAAGTATGTAAAAGTATTACTCTATGTAGAAATTACAGTGAAAGCATGAATAAATTTTACTGAAAATACTAACTTTCAAATATAATTTTATTTTTCCTACCAACAAAATATTTTCCTCTAGAGAGATTGTCTATTGCTATTTCTTATACTTTTAGTACATCTGCAAAAGCAAAGAAAAACAGCTAAGTAGAGAAGTGTAACAGAACACTACGAGGCCTGTAGCAAAATATTCTTCCCCTGGAATATGCTGATCGGAAAAACATCGCCACCAGATCTCAGTGAAATCAGTGCAGCAAAAAATAGAGTAAAGACTTGGCCCCCAAAGCCTTCCGTATATTGCAAGAAGATTCTGCTTAAATGCTTAAGTGCTAATTTTTTTTGTTATTTTGAACAAAATAATTCTTATTAAAACTGTTCATAACAAGTCTCTTCTTATCTCTCTCACTCTCACACACACACACACACAAACACATACACATACATCATATGTATTACACACAAGCAAAGCTCCAATGAAGCATTATTTACAAAAAACAAGTGGTGGGCTGGATTTGGTGAGGAGGACCATAGTTGGCTGATCCCTGCTTGGACCACTCAGAGCAGGATTTCTCCACCTTGGCACTACTGATATTTGGGGCTGGATAATTCTTTGACCTGGGGGAGCTGCTCTGTGTATTGTAGAAAGTTGAGCAACATTCCTGGCCTCTACACACCAGATGTCCATAGAGCTCCCTCATGCCAGTGATCACCCAAAATGTCTCCAGATGTTGCCAAACGTCCTCTAGGGAACAAAATCACCCCCAGTTGAGAATCACTGCCCTCCAGTCTCCTGGCCAGAAAAAGCAGACCTACTCTATTTTTTCATTGTTCTTTTTTTTTTTTTTAAGATTTTATTTATTTATTTGACAGAGAGAGAGAGAGAGAGAGATCACAAGTAGGCAGAGAGGCAGGTAGAGAGAGATGGGGAAGCAGGCTCCCCGCTGAGCAGAGAGCCCGATGCGGGGCTCAATCCCAGGACCCTGAGATCATGACGTGAGCCGAAGGCAGAGGCTTTAACCCACTGAGCCACCCAGGCACCCCTATTTTTTCATTGTTCTTTGTTTTTTTTCTCACCACCCGCTGGCATTTGAGTTAGGAACTTCTCTTACACTCAGGTTGGGATATACATAAAGTTAAAAAAAAAAAAATCTCCAGGGGACTCAACTCTGACTCCTTTCTGGAATACCAAGGGCCCTAGCTGGGTCAGCTTTCTTTTCTCCACATTTCATAGTCTTTTGCTGTTTGTTTCATTTATCTTATCCAGGCTTTAGGTACAAGAAACAGAAGAATTAGAGTAAAATATTTTATATTCCCAGATAATGTATTCTTAAAAGATGACTCTTGTCTGAGGATATGTAGTATCATTCTTGAAAAGTGGTTTAACGTTCATTAGGCAAGTGTAATGAATTATGAAATCAACTCCTGGCTCTGCTATTAAAGGGATGTGAACCCCTAGGCAGGACATATAGCCTCTGCTCCTCAATTTTTTCAGATACAAATTTATAGTTTTATTAATATGCAACTCATAGTTGTATATAATATAATCTCATTTAACTCATAAGGCTTAAATGAGTTGCTACATATAAATAATAGGGACCAGTGTTCTTTAAATATCTAATACTATGTGTTAGATATCACTAGTGTCATTTTTTTATTATAATTATCTGGAAAAGCACTAATAAGTAACTTTACAATCATCATGCCAATGATTATTAATGCTCCATACTCACAGCCACCCATCCCAAAGTGAAAACAAGAATCATCAGAAAACAAATCTTTCAAAACTAGAAGAGAAACACTTGGATCTGAACTAACTTAATGCACTATTTTAAAGGGCTGAAAAGTGGAGCGTTTGATATCTTAAGGTATTTCAAATCATGAAGAATTTAACTGCCAGAACTACAAGGGCCCCATTACAATATTTTCCTTTAAGTAATTCTTTTCCCCCCTAAAGACAGTAACAGAGAAAGGACTAGTGTTTCATTAAGGTGGTACCTACTCTCATTCTCTCTGGAACAACATTCACCTCCCGTGCAAGGGCACACATTAATCTCTCTTCATGGAAGGACTTTCGCCCTCTGTCAACCTGCAGAGGAGAGGTTTTCCATCCTTCAAAATTCATCGTCATCTAAGGTTATAAAGCTAAACACTAGAAAAAAGAAACCCACACACAATTCACACAGCACAAGAGAGAAAACAAAGGAAGCATTTAAGAAAAAAAAATAACAGAACTAAGACCAAATATACGTATATCAATAAGCAAAAATGGGATTAAAGTTCACATATTAGATAAAAATAACACTAGCAAATAGATGCTGTATCGAATGTGTGTATTTAAAATGAGTTAAAAGCAAAAGTATGAACAAAGTTGTGCCATGATATTAATGCTAGACAATATAGAATTCTTAAAGAAGAAAACAAAGGGCATGTTATAAAGAGCACTGTTCATACTGAGAAAATTCTGTGATTAATATTAAGCTACTGAGTAACAAAATGTTGAAAATATGAAATACAGACTGCAAGAACAAAATTAAGGGAAACAATGAATGAGAAACAGATTTTAACCTACCATGAATAGCTAATGAGTAAGTCATATAATCTTTGGAGTAGTTTACCATATAATCTAACAGGAAAAAATGTAGTAATATGATTGGTATTGTCTCATTTTTAATTCCCCCAGAAGCAAGTCTTGAGACAAGAATTCCAGTGAAATGTATTTATTAGGGAAGACAAGGAAGGAACACATGTGGGGAAGAGAAAAGGTGTACAGTGAAAGGAAAGCACCCTATAAAGGGTGCATAATTAAACTACCTGTCATAGATTAATTACACAGAAAAACTCTGGGAAATGGTATAAATATGACCAAATTTTCCACCGAAGGGAGGGAGGCAGCTAGCGTGTTTATATACCATATCCCAGCAGTCTTCAGTTGAGAGTTGTGGGGCATGTGTTAATTCAGAGCTTCTGGACTATTCATGGGAACAGAACAGGCTTCTAAGATTCCAGGAAAACTCTGTGTCAGAGAGATACGGACACTTGCAGCTAGAAGTTCAAAGGTGCACAATGAAAACTATTAAGGTCTGAGGGATCTGAGCAGGACACTATAGGACAGGTGACTGCTAAAATTGAGCATATGTTAGACCACAAAGGAAATTACAATGCATTTAAGAATGGAAAAAAAAGCCATATTTTCTGACCACAATGGTGTAATATTTAAAATTAAGGAGGAAAGAGGGGCGCCTGGGTGGCTCAGCAGGTTAAAGCCTCTGCTTTCGGCTCAGGTCATGATCTCAGGGTCCTGGGATCGAGCCCCGCATCGGGCTCTCTGCTCAGCAGGGAGCCTGCTTCCCCTCTCTCTCTGCCTGCCTCTCTGCCTACTTGTGATCTCTCTCTCTCTGTCAAATAAATAAATAAAATCTTAAAAAAAAAAATTAAGGAGGAAAGAAAATAAAAAATAAATATAAAATAAAAATAAAAATAAAATAAAAATAAAAAATAAAAAATTATCTCAAAATATTTAAGAATTAGAGACAAAACACTATACTACACTATACAACTCTCAGATTAAAGGTAAACTACAAGTCAAAACTACACAATACAGAGACAATAGTGATAAAGGACACGTTTTAAAAACAGATAATGCTAAAGCTAATCTTAATAAAAAAAAAAAAACCAAGAGTCTTAAACTCGTACACCCCTAAATAAGAAATAGTAATTTTTTAAATTGTTACATTTTCAATGTTAAAAGTTCTGGGGAAAAAACCCCAACATATAGACATGGAAGTAACAAAGTAAAATTTTAAAGTCTTAAATCAATAGTATTATTAAAAATCCAAAACCAGTTAGTTTATATATATTTAAATGATAAAATGACATTAGATCAATATATGAAAAAGGATAAATAGCTATGATAACAAAATTAAAAATAAGTAAAGGAAAAAACAGGAAGAAAATTAACAGAAGGGACGCCTGGGTGGCTCAGTTGGGTAAGCGGCTGCCTTCAGCTCAGGTCATGATCCCAGGGTCCTGGGATCGAGTCCCACGTCGGGCTTCTTGCTTGGCAGGGAGCCTGCTTCTCCCTCTGCCTCTGCCTGCCTCTCTGCCTACTTGTGATCTCTCTCTCACTCTCTCTCTGACAAATAAATAAATAAAATCTTAAAAAAAAAAAAAGAAAATTAACAGATATATATCAAAACTCTTTAAAACAAATTGTGTAAAATTCTCTGAAAACCAGGATTAAGTTTATTGTATTACAGAAATAACATAAATTACCAAAATCAGTCCCAGAAGAAATGGAAAATCTAAACAAGCCAGTAATTTCATACAAATTAATTCTAAAATACTTGATAAAAAAACCTCGCTAAAAACTGAGAGGCCCAGATGGTTTCATAGTAAGTAATTTTAAACCAAGAATTTAATTCCAATGCAATTTAAAATTCTCCAGAGCAGTAATTCAGGTGATGCTTAAAAATATTTTTTTGATATCAGAAAAATTCTGATAACAAAATTCAAATGAGTAAAATTTATTAACATCAATACCCAGGTAAGAAATCAGGTGTTAAAAAGAGGAGACACTGGTATTTTAAAATAACTATAATTTTAGGGCAAGGATTTTACATGTTTTGTTTATTTGAGTCTCTAGTATCTAGGAAAATATCTGCCACATTTTAGGCACACAATAAGTACTGATGGTATGAATGAATAATGACAGGAATACAAGGGTGGTTCAAAATTGGCAATTCTAGTAAATATATAATTTAATACATAAAATACATATATAACATATATAATGTAATACATAGATTACATAATACATATATTATATAATATATATATAATTTAAGTAGATCACAGGAAAAATGCACTGTTTTATTAAAAATACACACACAATAATATTCAGTACTGATTTTTTAAATTAAAATATACTTGACATATAACATTGTATAAATTTAAGGTGTACAATGTGTTTGATTTGATACATTCATATACGACAATATGATTACTACCTCAGAGTTAGCTAATATCTCTATCACATCACATAATTATGCCTTTTTTGTGGTGGCAAAAATTAAGATCTAGTCTCTCAGCAACTTTGAAGTTTATAACACAGTAGTGTTGTCTATAATCACTATGCTGTGCATTAGATCTCTAGGACTTTTTTATGTTGTTTAAAGGTACAAACCTGAAACAAGTAGGTAGATATATCCTGCAGTCTTGATTTTTAAAAATTGTATTGAAAATAAGGAAAGCATCATGCTTAATAAAAAAACACTATTTATTTAGATGCTCACAAGTAGTTTTAACATGGACGGTTTTCCACACCATGTGCCAAAAAACACTAGAATAAATCCATGAAAATTTAGAAAAACTAAAGAACTCTGAAAAACAACATTATTTAAACTTGTTCTAAAATTCCAAGCATTTTAAAATGTAAGCAGCATGTGTGTGTGTGTCTGTGTATGTACATGTGTCTGTAAAAAAGACAAGATATCAAATAGGAAAAAAAAGTACAAAACTTACCAGGCAGCTAAGAAAATAAAAGTAGAAATGACTAAAAACAGAAAAGACATTTAACTTATAGAAATGCAAATATTTTTTCAACCATAAGATTATAAAAGTTAAGTAAAATTATGATTTGGCACATGGTGTGGTAAAACAGTCCATTTTAAAACTACTTGTGAGCATCTAAATAAGTTTAACATTTTTGGAGGCCAATTTTTCAATGTCCAAGAAATTTTAAACCCCAGAAACTCCTTGATCTTACAATTTTTTTTAAAAGATTTTATTTGTTTATTTGTTAGAGAGAGAGAGAAAAATCAGAAGCAGGGGGACTGGCAGGCAGAGAAAGAAGCAGGGTCCCTGCTGAGCAAGGAGCCCAGTGTGGGGCTTGATCCCAGAACCCTGGGATTACGACCTGAGCTGAAGGCAGCCACCTAACCGAGCCACCCAGGCGCCCCTGATCTTGCATTTTTTTACTGGGGAATTACTCCATAATCCTATTCAAAAACTATGACAAGAACTAGTTATAATATCATTTAAAATTTTGCATTGATTTTAACAGCAAAACTCAACCACCTTAAGAATGATTAAAAGCTTATGTGCATCCATTTAATGAAACAGAGTAAAACTTAAAAAAAAAATATTCAGGGAGAATTCCACATGCTGCCATAGTATGTTCTCCATTATAGGTATATACAGAAAATGTTAGTATCTTTTAGGAAAGGATTTAAGGATTCTTATAGTGAGGCATAAGAGAGAAGCTTAATGTTTATAGTTTTATATTCTTTTTATCCTGTGCGTATAACACATGTTTATGCTTGTATGTGTTTTATATCCATCTACACAGGTCTATATATCTAGAGATTGGAAAAGAGTTTCCTATGACATATTACTAGAAAAAGATTAACTGCACATTCCACTTAAAAATTTATATTAGTTGGTATTGAAAATAAAATAAATATAACACATCATCCTCAGGATCTACCGTGTGTGTGTGTGTGTGTGTGTGTGTGTGTGTGTGTGTGTGTGTGTAATACTAGGTTGCTACAACATAAACAACCTCAAATTATTCAACTCTAGAAAATCGCAATTAAATATTCTTGGTAACTTTTCGAAGGGGGTGGAAACTATGTTTGTGTTTTGATGATAGAAAAGTAGTTATCTATAATAAGAGCTACTTATTTTATTTTTTTAAGTTTTTATTTGAATTCCAGTTAGTTAACATAGAGCATAGTATTAGTTTCAGGTGTACAATTTAGTGATTTAACACTTCCATATAACACTCGGTGCTTATCAAAGAGCTATTTATTTTGGGGTGCCTGAGTGGCTCAGTGGGTTAAGCCTCTGCCTTCGGCTCAGGTCATGATCTCAGGGTCCTGGGATCGAGGCCCGCATCGGGCTCTCTGCTTAGCAGGGCGCCTACTTCCTCCTCTCCCTCTACCTGCCTCTCTGCCTACTTGTGATCTTTCTTTCTGTTAAATAAATAAAATCTTTAAAAAAAAAAAAAGAGCTACTTATTTTATTTTTGAAGCTTTTATTTATTTATTTATTTATTTATTTATTTATTTGAGAGAGAGAGAGAGAAAGACCAAGTGGGGAGAGGGACAGAGGGAGAGAAAGAGGGAGAGAATCTCAAGCGGACATCGCACTGGGCACAGAGTCAGAGTGGGGCTCTATCTCACAACCCTGAGATCATGATCTGAGCTGAAACCAAGTCAGATGCTCAACCGACTGAGCCACTCAGGTGCTCCAAGAGCTACTGATTTTATACTTCACAGTCTGACTTTTCAGAGGTTTTAAGTGTGCAGCAAGGTCTTCTAAATATATATAGGCCAGTGGCTTTTTTAGATGCTTTGGCAAAGTAAGCAAATATGCTGGTTACCATTTTTTAGCAAACCCATTGTGAATGTACTATATATAGCTCTTTTGGGAAGATTATCCTGATTCATTTGAGAAATAAAATTCCTTAGTGATAGATAGAAATGAGCCCTTAATGTTAGTTCGAAAGATTCAGGGATTTGACTGTGCCTTTGCAGAAATAACTTGGAGTAGGGAAACTGTGGACTTTACTAATGTTTCAGATTTATTTTTCCATTCTCTATTTTTATTAATGTATTAGAGATCCAAATATTAGGAAGAGTGCACAATATAATGAATAATTATAACTTGTTTATTTTACAAAAATGTATATCATTTAATTCATTTCTATATTATAGTCATTGTCTGCCTTTAAAATATTGCTGAGTATTTTTATCTAGTTAGAGCTAAAAACAGTAACTTGGGAATCTGTTCTTGGACCAAACACCCAAAACAGATATTTGCCACTCATGAATAAAGCTAGAGAGATGTAGAATTGAGTGAGACCTTTAAGGGGATTTAAAGTTACACCCCAGCAGATATAGAAATAGTGCTCTGACTACACCCTAGAACATATAGTTCTAAGTAAACAACAGATATATAAAATGTACAACAAAATCAACCTAATTACAGCAAAAATGTATACAATGGATAAACCAGAAGAAAAAAAGAAATACATTGTTAATATCCTAAAAAACAAAATACTTGTTAGATAGTATTACGGTATTTTGTCTCCTACAAGTATTTCTATTTAGCAAATTTAAGAGGTTGATTTGAAGCTGATTCTGCTTTCCCATGTTCAATGCAAATAGCCTTGCGTAGTTGAAATGGTAAGTAATAGTAAGAGATCAGCATATTTTGATGAGTCTTCCAATTAGAGAATAATTTTAGCTACAGATAAAACCATTTTACGATTTTGTCAATCTTTTTTGCTATCACTTGATTAAAATGCTATCATGAATCTTAAAATATCAAAACTTGAGAAATTAACACATTCTAGAACTGCAAAAGATATGAGGCTAAAAATTATATGCTATGATAAACATGAATCCATATTTTTTTATTATTCACAAGGCTGAAAATAATATAAAATAAGCATATTTTTCAATCAAATTTCTTGCTCAAATGGTCATTTGAGCCACAACATGTCTTTCAGGGACAGCTGTACTATTAAAACTATGTTTGTCCATGGGGAAACTGGGTGGCAAACTGGGTGGCTCAGTTGGTTAGGCGTCTGACTTTGGCTCAGGTCACGAACTAGGGTTCTGGGATGGAGCCCCATGTGGGGCTCCGTGCTCAGCAGGGAGACTGCTTATCCCTCTGCCCCTCCCTCTACATGTGCTCTCTCGCAAATAAATAAATAAAATCTTCAAAAAAAAAACTACGTTTGTCCAAATGTATGAATATGTTTAAAGCATTTTTCTTATAATGTTGATTGTGTGTATCAAAGATGGAAAAATTCTAAAGACCTGGTCAATATCATTTATTAAGTTCCATAAAAACACAAACCAGGTAAATGTTTTTCAAGGGATTTCAAAAAGCACGGTTCATAGTGGCTTATTCAATATGTATTTGTTGAACAAAGGATTGAGTTACATATATTTATCAATTACACTGATATGCCATTGGCATTATGTGAAAAAAATTAGAAGTATTTGCTATATTTTTAATCGAATAAGACCAAAATACAAATGGATTTCCTATTATTTTCAAACCAATATGTAAATTACAGCAGAGTGAGGAACTTAAGATGGGTATTACAAATCTTTGAATAGCACAGCACATATATGGGGAAAGAGAAGACATTTATTGGATGAATGAATGAATGAAACCTGAATCAGGAGTCAGAAAAAATAGCCAAAGAGTTTTGTACCTCAACACTTGAGTAAGTCAATATGATGTTATAAATTTAATAGCAAGTAAGTCAAATGTGCTATGAGAGCACCTATGGAAGTGTTTAAATAAGAGCTGAAATTCAGGAAACCCTGCCAGAGGGATATTAGCATGAGCTAAATTTCAGTGCATGAAATTTTAAAAATTCTGAGAAAACAAAACGGTACATTTGAGAAACTACCTTTGTTTGCCATGGCTGTAACAGGTAATTCAATAATCATCATGGAGAAGCTTATTAAAAAAAAACAAAACTGAAAAAAGATCCATTAGAAATGACAGTATGGAGAACACTAGTAAACTTAGCATCCACTGGTTTACGAGTATGTGTGTTTAAATAACTATAACTTAATTGGGTTAAATCTATATATTAATTTAGGGAGAAGTGATACCTTAATAATGGTCAGTCGTCTAATCTATGAACATGGCTTATCTTTTCATTTGTTCAGATCTTGATTTATTTCATCATCAGATGATGTACCAAAAAAGCTACATTATTTCATTGCTTCTATATCCCATTCCTATTTCTGCATTAATACAGCCTTTTGGGTACATAAAACAAGAGGCAACAGTGAAGGCTGCACAGGATAACAAAATCATTTTTCCATGAGTTTTTTGTACTATTACAGTAGATACAGTGTCAGTGGAGACTAGGAAAATCATAAGAGAATTCATCTTTATCTCCATTCAGTGGCTAGTATTGTCTCACTCCCAAAAATGGATTTACAGTAGATTAATTTTGTTTGTAGCCAAGAATGGTTAATTTAGCATATCGAAGTAAACTAAATCATACCCACGTTGCTCATAATAACCAACACACAGGAAAAATTAACTAAGCTAGTATTAAATGAATGTGAGGATAAGAAATATTGAAGAGAGGGGTGCCTGGGTGGCTCAGTCACTAAGCAGCTGCCTTCAGCTCAGGTGGCATTCCCAGGGTCCTGGGATTGAACTCCACATTGGGCTCCCTGCTCAGTGGGGAGCCTGTTTCTCCCTCTGCCTACTCCCCCTGCTTGTGCTCTTACTCTCTCTCTCTCTCTTTCACTGTCAAATAAATAAATAAAATCTTAAAAAAGTTAAAAGAAAAGAAATATTGAAGAGAAATGTAATACCTTTTGAGTCTTCAATAACTTGGGTAGGATGAAACAATTTTAAACTTAACCAAAATATTACATTTTTAGAAAAATATTAAACAAAAGGTATTATTTATAGCTTAGTCATAAATATATCTAGTAGCTTTCTCTGGCTTCTGTAGTTGTCAATGCAGTCAGCAGAAGTTGAAGGATTTGAGGATTGCATCCCATTGTCATGCCTCTTTCCATTTAAACATGAACTTAATTATAAAACTCCTCACGAAGTACTATAAAATACACTGAAGGTTTTATTTGGGCTAAGGCAGGCCTATAAAACAGATAAATCTGTAATAACTGTTTGTATATTAGTAGTATTACTTATTAATATATATAGTTGCAATCAGCCATCACTGAAGAAGTTTTATTGAAATAAATTTGCAGTAATATACAAACTAAAGGATAGTACATAAGCCTTCTTAATCAATTAGAGTTTATGTGGTCAATAAAGCACACAGGACCACAACAGCACATTTCATTTTTCCCTAGGAAATCAATATCCACAATAGAAAATAAACATCAAATTGAAGCCTTGAATTTTGTGATCAAGAGGTATACTAGAGATAGCTCTGGGCTGGTGCTCAAGGCACTAGAGTTCTAATCCAATTTAGTCACTATCATATTGACTTTGAAAGAGTAACACCTTTTTAGTGACTTAGTTTCTCTTCCTAATTTAATTCATGGTCTTGTTACTGAAGTGTCATTGAATGCACTAAGAGAGGACTGCAGGATTCAACGAATAGGAACAGATTCACCATAATTATTGCCTGTAATCTTTCAAAGTCCTAGATCTGTTTAATAACTTGTGGGATTTTGTTACTGTTGCTAAACTCAACAGTAGAAATACACATGAAAGCATGGTCAGCATATAAGAATCCTTATTATCTTGTTAGTGTCACAGGGTAAGAATAAAAAATTTCTGTGAACCTAAAGCCAAATGTTTCAATATTTTATAAATATGGAGTTAAGTACAAAAATAGGCTACTGTTTCTCCCCATATACTCACCCTGACTACCCCATTTCCTTGAACATAACCTTTTGTGATATTATTATTTTGGACTTATCTTGTTACTTAGATTTCTTACCCCTATCTGTGTGATAAACTTCTACTCATCTTTAATACACAAATAAACAATTCTAGGTTGATATTAATATATTTGAGTAAGTGAAAGCTTTGCCAATCTTATTCCTAACTGCCCAACAAAAGCAGTGTTTGAAACTAATAATAAAAAGAGAACATATTTTAAAACCAGAAGTATTTTATATTACCTCCTATAATAGAGATAATTAAGACAAAAAATATGTTAACAGCTGATTTGATATTAACCATCCCAAGTCAATGTGCGTAATTTGGACAACAGTATTAACCAAGAATACTGTTAAGCTTTTTAAATAGCAGCATATGCCCCATGTTAATAAATAAATTCTTAATTGGCCTAATGGTTGAGAAAGAGCCAGAGTCAATCAATGTATCTTAAGTATCTTCAAACACTGGGTGTAGATAGATTTTTGCTATTGATTATGTTCAAGGATGAGTCAACAAACAATAATTAAATCATAGATTCTATGAGAATATACTACAACTGAAGAAAAAAGTCTAGAAACAGTCACAAATGCATATGCATGGAAAAAAGATAGTAATGTATAAGAAGAGTGAAGCACTCCACAGGAATTAAAATTGACTCACATTGCCATTCAAGTGTGGGGGGGGAAATATATATATATATATGTATATGTATAAAGCTATTCTTAGATTGCTAAGGTTTCAGTAAATAGAACAACCTAGTACTTCAGCTAAGGAAGTTGACTGAAAATATTTTCAAAGGTCACCAGAAAACAAAAACAAAATAACAACACAAAAATTGGAAAGTGCAGTTGAAAAGCACTGGCAGTTATTAATAAAATCACCTTGAGTCTTTGACAGACTTATATATCCAACTGTCAACTTCACATATCTACTTGGATGTTTAATCGACATCTCACACACAACACAGCCCAAATGAAATTCCTGAAATCTCCCTCAAAAATCTTCACTTATAGCCTTTGCCATCTCAGTTAACAACAACTCTATCCTTCTAGCTGCTCAGGCCCTAAACCTTGGATTCATCCTTGATGCCTCAATTTATCTCACAGCCCTCATGTCATTTGTTACAAAGTCCTTTTGGCTCTATGTAGTGGGTGCTGTATTATGCCACCTGGATTTCCCTTCAGGATGGAAGGATTTATTTCCCCAGATGCTGACTGGTGCTGAAAGACAGCCATAATTGGGGTGCCTGGGTGGCTCAGTAGGTTAAGAGTCTGCCTTAGGCTCAGGCCATGATACCAGAGTCCTGGGATCGGAGCCCCACCATTGGGCTCCCTGCTCACTGGGGAGCCTGCTTGCTCCTGTTCCTCTGCCCCATTTCCTGCTTGTTCTCTCTCTCTCTCTCTCAAATAAAGAAAGAAAAGAAAAAAGAAAGAAAGAAAGAAAGATAGCCGTCTACCAGCTCTCCTCAAGAAGTGGCTCCATTGAAGGAATGGGGGTAGGGTACAAAGGCCTGCCTCCCTTGCCCCAACTCTGGACAACTTTGTAAGGCCATGCCAGCTTCAGAGCTCTCCATTTTGTTGTATGAAGCTTTCACTGACACTGCATCGCAGCCTGACCTCCCCTTTCTATCAGATCCTGCTTCCTCCTCTTCTTTCGGACTTGATGTCAAGAGCACTCCCTAATAAAATCTATGCACATTCATCTTTACCTTTGAGTTTGCTTTCTGGGGAACCCCACCTTTGATAGTTGGGCCAGAAGTAGTCTGATACTAAGGATTTTCAACTGTTCAGCTGGTAATGAGGATTCCATCACTAATGGTAGGTAGAGTACACATATTCCCTGGAATAAGTAACAGTAAAATTTTTATAATTTTTCCTGTGGTTAACTGGGGTTGTATTCTAGTAAAAGGAAATAAACTAGTAGGTGTGGTGATATACCAGGCATTTGAAAAAAATGAAGGAAATAGTCTCTATAAAGACAGTTGAAATAGATAGATACTGTTAAACACAATTGATACTTGGGGAATAGTGGTTTTTTTTTTAAAGGTTAGTGATTAATTGACAATTAAAAGCCAAGTGTAAAAACCAGAAAGCCTCCTGGGAAACTTATAAAAAGGTTCTCTCTCCCACAGCTGGAGGGCAGCCAGGCTCAGGAGTTATCCTAAAACTGGCAGAGCTCAAAGGAAGATTAAAATCCCCAAAAGGAATAGGTCTGTAAAACCTACTTATGAATAGATGAACAAAACATAGTATATCCATGCAACGGAACACATTTGAGCAAAAAAAGAACAAAGTCCCAATACATGCTATAAGCATGGATGAAGCTTGAAAACACTATGCTAAGTGTTAGAAGCCAGGCACTAAGAACCATATTTTATATTTTCAATTTGTACGAAATTTTCAGAAAAACACAACTATAGATACAGAGAGTGGATGAGTAGTTGCCTGGGGCTGAGAGTGGGAGTGAGGACTGACTACACATGGGAACATGGAGACCTTATGGTGTGATGTGTTCTGGATTGCAGCAATAGACCAGTAACCGCAGAGAATTACTACAATTCGTTGAATTGAACACTTACAATGGGTGGCATCAATGATGTGTAAATTATACCTACATGGATTTGAAGAAAAAGAAAAGTGAATCCAAAAAACAGAAAATCAAAAAGAGAGAGGGGTGTGTGTGTGTGTTTGTGTGTGGACAGAGAGAGAGAGCGTGAGAGACAGATTAAATGTTAATATGTAAGTGAATTTTTCTCTACCTTTGGCTGTATTAGTC
Organism: Potos flavus; assembly: GCA_028534135.1. Lineage (NCBI taxonomy): Eukaryota > Metazoa > Chordata > Mammalia > Carnivora > Procyonidae > Potos > Potos flavus. The sequence goes on along the minus strand of CM052901.1, from coordinate 83,747,692 downwards.
ATCCCTCCTCTTTGTTCCCATATTTTATCCAACCACTCAAAAAATATTTATTTATTTTATTTTATTTATTTATTTTTTTTTTTAAAGATTTTATTTATTTATTTGACAGAGAGAGAGATCACGAGTAGGCATAGAGGCAGGCAGAGAGAGAGGGGGAAGCAGGCTCCCTGCTGAGCAGAGAGCCCGATGCGGGGCTCGATTCCAGGACCCTGAGATCATGACCTGAGCCGAAGGCAGAGGCTTTAACCCACTGAGCCACCCAGGCGCCCCTCAAAAAATATTTATTGAGAACAACTAAATATCAGTCTTATGCTGTCTATTTGTAATACAAGGAGAACAAGGACATGATTTGTGCGCTAGAGGCATTTATAGACTAGTGTGGGAGACACTGAAGAAAATCAGCCTATATGGGAGAAGACAATTACAATGTCCAATACTGGTATGCACGGGACCTAAAGGAAACAGTGGAAGGAATTTTTAAAAATACCTATATTATGCTATTTACTTGGTTGAATATTAAACATATATATCGGCTTATGCTTAATGACACTAATATGTATGCTGTGATGCTGGCACGGCAGTACATGGAAAGTATGTTAGAAATAAAATTTTGTTTTATTTTTTTGAGATCATTCAGATAGGAGAATGACTCAAGATAAGGCGTTAGATTTGAGAAATAGTAAGCAAACAAGCAAACTCCATGTAGACATATTATTACCTAGGGAAGAGCTGTGTTACTTATATATCTATAAATATATTTATATATTCATACATTATGTCCAAATACAACACTATAACATTTCATTTAATTTAGTTTCACACTTCTTGGATTTTATCTTTCTGGAACTCAACCAGGAACCAGGATGTAAATAACTAGTAGATGATCCACATCATTCCAAATAAGGCGACCACTTCACTGCATTATTACTGCCTCCTATTTTATATCAGAGCCTTGAAATTACAGTCTTAGTTATTTAATGCAAAAATTTCAGCAAGCTGCTCAGGTAGTTTGTTTTTGGTTCTAGTTTGATTTTTAGTGCCCAGAATATCAGAAATAGCAGGTTATAAGTAGGCTGTAAGTACAGGAACTTTTTAGAGACCTGCACTACCCCAGCAGGAACAGAGACAATGGTAGAAGATGGTAGAAAAGGAGAGTAACGCATAAAAAAGGAGAAACTGCATTCCAGCACACGATGGAGATGAGTGTCAACCAACATTTCTGTAGTGCCTTTCAAATTCCGAATTATTTGTAAATGTGTTGCTCATTTAATTCTCACAAATGTCCTCTGAAGCAGGCATTATTACCTTCATTTCACAACTGATGATTTGAGCATCAGATCACTAGATATCCCACAACTAAAAATAGGAGCAGCAGGTCTAGGTCAAATACAAGATCACTACTGTGCCCAATTACCATACCTTAATGATGACCCACAAGTTGCTATGAAAAACTGAAAGTGCAATCAACATTTTATGGTTATAGAGCATAAAATCAATACTACATATTACTTTCTAAAACAATCTGCTTAGATTTGCACATAAACAGGTATATTTTAGATACCTTATGATTTCTCTTACTGAATAGTTCTTCTGGCATTACTGATAGACAAGGTGTCATTACAGAAATTCGAAGTAGCTATTCATAATAATAAATAACCACGATGCTGCTATTTTTAGGATTTGCTATTTTTTCTTAATCTGGACCTTCTCAACAGTCATTTCCATTTTAATAGAACTCCCTTAGGGAAATATCAATACAGGCTATAATTCGTGTTCTTCATTGGCCATGTGAATTTTTCCAATAGAGAGGTTTGGTAATTGCTCCATAAAATGTGACAAATAACTGTCACAACAGAAAGATAAGCACGTATACATTTTTGTGTTAACTGTGTGATTAAAGATCTTACATACAAACACACATACATCCATAGTAACAAGGTTGTGGGATTTATCTGTAAACCGAAAAAAAAATTGTGACATTTCAAATAGAACAAAATCTATTATCTAATTTTCTTGCCCTTCTCAGATTCTGAATTCTTCCTTCTACCTCTATCAATTACAGATGCCATTACTTGATACCATTAACTGAATCTATGTTAGAAATACACCTTTATTTTTTCCAAGTTCCATAAACTGTATTATATACAGAGTTTTCCTTTTACATTCCTTAGTATTCAACCCACCTCTTTTTTTCCCTCAATTCATGAGCCACCTACATGGGAATTATTTTTATAGTTATGTTCCTCCAACTCCTACATTTTTTTTTGCAAATATTGAATATATGGCAAAAAGAAACATTAAAAAAGGAGAGCAGTATTCATGAGAATCAAGGTACGACCACAATTTTTATGTTTTTTTTTTTTTTTTTTGAACAACAAGTACTAAGAATTAAAACTTAGCCAGATGGCTTTCTTTAGGGTCCTCTTTACAGTGGGCAAAATGACTTAAAGATTATTATGATGACACTTTATGCAAATTACATTTTTACATTATCTTAATGTGTATATAATGATAGCTACTAAGTACTCTAGCTCGAAACAGACAATTATACCACCTGCCCCTCACACTAACTGAAATAAAAGAAGACCTTACCATTTCAAATTAGATACACAAAAGGACATTTTCTCTTGATACAACCTGAAAATAACACGTATTCCAATAGTATATCATTTTCTTTTACCTAAATGTCTTGTTACCCATCTTTCCTCCTGATCCATACAGTGTTTTTAAATGAGCACTTCTTTCCAGTTGTAATCAGACTAGCAGACTTGCTTTTTTGACCCATAAAGTGCTGTAAAATTCATAACTAGAATTATCCTAGCAGGACACGTACTCTTCAGTTTAGCAGGCTTCTTCACTCTCTATTCTATTTGTGGTAGCTTGACTCTCAGCTGTTTCCCAGTGATCCCTTCTCCTGGTATTCACGCTCACAGTGTATCAGAGTTGACTTATATGATCAACAGGATACAGCAGAAGTAATGGTATATCACTTCAGGTATTAGATTACAAAACACTCTGGCATTCTCTTTCCTGAATCATTTGCTACAGGGAAGGCCAGCTGCTTTGTCATGAAGATACTCACAGAAGCCTACAGAGAGACACACACAGCAAGGAAAGGAAATGAAGTTTGCTGACAAGCACACAAGGATAGAATTGGGTCTTCCACTTCAAGTGACTGCAGCCCCAATCAACCTCATGAATGCAACCTCAGAAGAGATCCTTAGCCAAAATGACCCACTTAAGCCACCCCTGAATTCTAGACCCACAGAAAATGTTAAACAATTGATAGTGTTGTTCGCAGTTACTAAGTTTTGGGGTAAATATGTCCTGCAGCAATAGATAATGAATACAATATTATATCTCGAATATTCACCCGTGCAGTATTTAAAGGATTTTGAGAATATAACTTTGTATTACTTAGGCTAACTATTGTTAGCTGCCATAATACACATGTAGACCAAAGTTTATTTCTTGCTCATGCCACGGTCTAATTCCATTCCGAGACTTTGCTCAGTAGCATTCCCTCAAAAGTACAGTGTGGGTCTGCATTTCTTTTTGGCAAAACCTTACTACTAAAATTTATTCACTTTTAGCTATGCATGAGGGAGAGAAAATGAACATGAAGAACCCATACCCATTCTTATTGCCTTGAACCATAAACAACACATTTTTCTCATGTCATTATTGGTAAAAACTTCAGAACACAACTCTAGCCAAACTGCAAGGGAGACAGGTAAATGAACTTATCTGGATGCAGGAAGAGGAAATGTTTTACAGGTAATATTGACTCTGCCATTTGTCTCCTGCTTTGGAGCTGAAGTCATGAAGGAGGGATGGATATTCAATACATTCAAAGAGAAATTCTGTACTATTAAATACTCCTTGAATTTGTTTCTTTATGGTTTATTGACAAGATCAGAATATTCTTAATACTTTGTTGAATTTTTTAAAGAAACTGATTTCAAGTTTGCTACCTACATGAAAGTAATTTTTCAGTGTTTCTTTAGAAACTACCTTTAATGACCTCCAAGTACAGAAAGGATTGCAACGTGCTAGTTGTCTTTTACTGTATAACAAACAACTACAAAACTTCAGTGGCACAGGACAGTAAGCATTTATTACTCATATGCTCCCATGAACATACACTCAGCATTTTTGCTTATCTTAACTGGGCTCACTCATATGTTCTGAGGTGATCTGGTGGTCAACTGATCTAGGCTGGCTTTGTCTGGGGTGACTTGGGTGATTTGGCTGTGCCCAAATGTCTTTCATCCTCCATTAGACTAGGTCAGGAATGTTTTCATGGTAATGACAGAGGCACAGGAGACTGTAGAACCTAATGTGCAAGCTCATTTCAAGTCTTTGTTTATATTACATATGCTAACACCCCATTGGCCAAAGCAAGATAAGAGGCGGGAGGCTACAACTAATATGGCAAAGTGCATGGATACAGGCAGAAGTGAAGGTCAGGACATCAATGTAATCTACCACATACATGCATACTCTGAAACATGAATAACTAAATAAACAAATAAATATAAGGAGCACACAAACTTCAATAAAGGCAACCTGTAATTGTCTCTTTCTAAAGATGTCACCTTTGGAATGATTTTGATTTCTTCACATCCAATTTTATATATAATGAAACTCAATAACTCAATTTGACAAAATTGACTATGAGTACGCTCTTCTTTAACGCTCAGTAATAGCTCTGGTCAAAAAGATCACACTATTATTAAATTTGTCTTAATTATAAAATAATGAAAATTTGGTATGGATTCATAATTACACAAAAATAATATTTAAAGATATATTGACCAATAGGTTTCATGGTAATATTAAAGTCCTCTTCTTTATCTTTTGGGTTTTATTTGTTAGGCAAAGTTTTTCTTAAGGAAATATAATTAATATATTTTGTCTCCTTTGGACTATGAGACAATCATTGGCAATGATAATACATAATAAATCATCTCAGATGTTTTCTTTAATTCATTAATTTGAGCTATGTTTACTGAGCACACTAACCCTACCATTTTGCTAGTTGCTAGTTTTTCAATGACTAGCAAGAAAAACTCAGATAAAAAAAAAAAGAAAAACTCAGATATTTACAAAGTTTATAGTCTAGTGCAAAATATAAACAATAAATCAATATTTGTCATACAATGTAATAAATGTGATTAAGTACAAATATCTGTGGTACTTAAGAAAACAGGAGACCAACCTAAGCCAGACCTGAGTAAAATTTTCAAGAGACTAAAATCTCAGTCTAAATTTGGCCATGACAAGTCCACCATTGGGAAGAATGTTAGTTTCTTATGACAGATTTATAAAGCCATTTAAAATATATAATCAATAGATTAGGTGATTTATTGGAAATTGGGCATGAAGTGGAAAAAATAGTTAAGAAAAATGTTTAATTTTATTGTTAGGGTAACTGCATTATTCAACAAGGTAGAGATACTTCATGAGGAGCAGTTCTGTTAGTAAAGATAACCTATCACCTGGATATGATTGATGTGAGGTTCCTATAAGAAATCCAAGTGGAAATATCTATAAGGCTGTTCGCTTCTTGAATCTGAAGATGAAGGGAAGGCCCTAGGCAGGAGGCAAACATTTGGAAATGTTAGTGTATATGTTAGCTATATGCCAGATAGCCACTGAAGTCCTGGGAATAGTGGAATAGTGGAATATTCCCATTTCCTGGGAATAGTGGAAATGTCCAGACAGTGTTGTCCACCAAGCAAAGGAGATAGCCTCGGACTGAAACCCAGAGAACGCCAACATTCATGGGCAGAATAAAATTCATTGACAAGAAGAAAAAAACAAAAAAGAACAACCAGAATTGTAAAAAGAAAAGAGAATATGTTGTGATAAAAACTGAAGAAAGAGTTTTTTAAAGGACAAGTAATTGATTAACATTTTTGAATACCTATGTTTTATCAAATAAGGTCTGAAAAATCCACTGGTTTTATCAACAAGATGGCTGCTGATATCATTGACAAGAGTAGAGGCAGCAGTATGAATAGAAACTAGAATGTAGTTGATTGAAAATAAACGGATATTTTGAAGCAGAGACTACAAGTGTACCTAAGTTGTTCAATAGAGATATGAAGAACATTATGAGAACAAAGAAATTTTATTTTTTTAAATAATATGAGAAACTCAGATGTTTTAAAATCCTACTGGTTGCTAGGGGGAAAGGATAAAAACCCAAATGCTGAACAAAGTGAATAAAGAGCAATCTTAGAGAGGAAGGAGAGGCGATAGAAGTCAAAACATGCATGTAGAAATTAACCACAATAAAGAGGATCACCAATTCTAATGCATCAACAGTGAAAGAGGAAAGATTTTGTGTGAGGACAAAGGTGATTTTATGATTAATGTGATTAATGAGGACACCTAAAAGCATTCCACCATGAGTTATGCAGAAGAAAAACGGTGTGCATTCTCAGTACTATTAATTAACATTGCTTTGGAGGTAATAACCAAAATAATTGGATAAGAGAAATGATTATGGCTTACAGAAAATATTCAAAATGCTTTCGAGTGAAAAGAAGGGAAAATTTTCCTATAGAACGACCATGAACTTCTCTACAGCAACAAAGGAAAATAGAAGAAAATGAAACAAAAATCTGAGGGACAGTTATTTCAAACTACTTTAAGCCAAACCATCCATCAAGAATGAAAAGAGAACAAAGATATTTTAGACATATAACTCATACTATTTTTTCTCATGCTCTCTTTCTCAGGAAACTATGTAAGTAAACAAAGTTAGATAGAACCCAGTAAACAGAAAGCCCAACCAAGAATGATGACAATGCCAATAATTCAAGAGAGACTAGGAAATTATCTTGATACATTTGCCAATATAGAAAATAATATTGAAAAACAGTTTCCTAAGCTCGTGTACTATTTAGGAAGGATTAGCAACATTTGAAAAATAAACAAATGAGAAAATAATACGATAATATTATTCAAATAGTTCTGAGACTCAATTTCTAACATGTGGACAGGAGTGTTTCCCACACAGCACCAAGTAAATCTCCAGACAACAGTTAGGTGTCCTACGATTCAACTCAATCCTGATATTATTAATGGATAGTCGAAAGAAAGTCAGGCAGGGACAATTCCCACCCCCCCCCCCAAGAGGAAACCACCCTTAAAAGGATTTTACACCACCCCGGAAGGAGCCCTCCACCTTTTCTCACATGAATGGACAAAATCCTGATTGGCTGACAGGTGAAGGGAGGGTTAATCAGATTAAAACAGCTAACCAACAAGCCCATAAAACCCCTTAGACTTAGAAACTCTGGTGGCAACCCTCTCGGAGCTTTGTACTATATCGCTCAATAAACTTTGGGAGCTTTGTACTATATTGCTCAATAAACTTTGCTTTGCTGCCCACCACTCTTCCTCTGGTCTACCTCTTCATTCTTCAAAGCGGTGTGACCAAGAACAGCGGGCACCAAAGGAAAAGAAATCCTGTAACACTATCTACCTGGAAAGAGCATCAGATTTTACAGGTTGAGGACTCGGTCCCACAAGCCTGCCTCCCCCATGTCCCCCACTCCCTTCAGATGACAATCTGAAAAATAGGTTATCATCACCAACCAGCCATAAATCAGAAATTCCCGAACCCCCCTCCTCAGGTTTGACTAATTTGCTAGAGCAGCTCACAGAACTCAGAGAAACATTTTACTTGCTACATCACTGATTTATCACAAAAAGATATAACTCAGAAAGAGCCAGATGAAAAAAATGCAAAGGGCAACATACCAGGAAAGAGGGCAGAGTCTTTATGCCCTCTCCAGTGCACCACTCTCCCAGCAACTCCATGTGTTCACCAGCCCTGAAGTTCTCTGAAACCTGTCCTTTTGGGTTTTTATGGGAGCTTTGTTTCCTAGCCAGGACTGATGAATTCATTGGCCGTGGTGACTGATTCAACCTCCAGCCCCTCTCTCCTCCCAGGAGGAGGTTGGGATGGAGTGTGGATACTGGAAGTTCCAACCCTCTAATCATATGATGGGCTCCTTTGGCAACCAGCCCCCAGCCTCAGGTTACATAAAGGCTTTCCCAAAGTTACCTCATCAACATAGCTAAAGACCTTTATTGCTCTTCTCATGGGAAATTCCAAGGGTTTTAGGAGCCCTGTGCCAGCAACTGGTTCTAAGGCCAAAGAAATATTTCTTATAAATCACGATATTGAAACCAACACATTAGGTAGACAAATGCTTGACTACCGTACCCTAAGGAAACTCTGGTTAAGCTAACTGATTTAAGATCTTGTTCTGCAGAAGTTGACAGAACACCTGTAAGACTAGCTGAGACGGAAGCAAACCTTGAAGAATTCTTATAGTTGCACACAGGGAACGAGAGTGAAAAAAGGGAACCCTGAGATGACGCGCCCCAAGATCTCCCCGCTCATCATGTGTATGCCACCATTTAATGAACATATGTCCCACAAAGAAACAGGATTCCTAACTGTGTGTGCTCAGAAAGGAGGACACTTCTTTTTTCCCTACATCCAGTCAGTGTATTCCACTCCACCTACGTACCCTGTGACATCTTGACCCCTTATTCTTAAATATACCCAACCCCAACCCTCTGGGGAAGTGGATTTAAGAAATTTTCTCCCACCTCTTTGCTTGGTGCCATGCAATAAAACCCTTTTTCTCTCTCACTAAACTGGTGTCAGAGTTTGGTTTGTTGCCTATTGGGCAATGAACCCTTGACCGACAACAGTATCACAATGATAGCATGAGCTGGTGGAGGCACAGGGGGCTGCCCTAAAACCCCACTAGCATGGAGGACTGAGTAGCAGTATGAGTAGCTTAGTATTAATAGACACCAAGAGGGAATCAAAAAGTGGATTAAAAACACAAAAATAACTTTTGATTATTGTACTTTAAGGGTTAATTTCAGCAGGCCTGGAATTGCCTGAGATGTTTTGCTGGAGTATGAGATGTATCTGCACAGTACTGACCCATGGTCAATGAAGGATAATGAGTAACAGTACTGTTTTGTAACTATGGGTCCAAGGCAGGTTTCAGCATGTTTTGTGCCACCTTGCCAGCATTGCTTATTAAGTTAAATTGATGGTTTTCACCTGATTGATGGTTTACACCTGATAACAGCAGCATTACTGATGATTTGCACAAGGACTACATTATTGGGTTTGGTCCGACAGCCCGTATGACCAGAAAGGTGTGAGAAGGTCTGGCCAAGACTCCATCTTGGGATCCCTGGCTCCATGCAAATGTTGGCGATTCCTGATCCAAGGGATAAAGCAGGACCATTAGGGAGGGTGAGAGGAGGGTGCTTACAACCTTTCCAATCCTTTGTTGTGAGGTAGCCTGTGGCTGTGACGCATATCCTGACTCTAAAGATTTGACTTCTTATATCCTTTCCTGGCAATAAATGGTAGATTTGTAAACCTTGTTATTTGGTGTCCTGTGAATCTCCTTTAACAATCTAAACTTGTCTGACTGCCACCATTAACACAGTCATAGAACAGTATAGAATTACCTGTCATTCTGTGCACACCTGTTTGAGAACTATGGGAAGGATGTGGTGCTAAGGTAACTGCAAAACTGCCCTTCCTTTTTCAGACTTAGTTGCAGAGGTAGTCTCCTAAACTTGAATAAAATCCCAGTTTCTCAGTTTTTAGAGAGGATTTTCCTCTCTGAACTCAGAGAGAGAACTGAAAATATTAATCATGTCTATCCATTCATTGTAACCGAAGGTGTCGTGGACTGGTGGTTTAATATAAATGTTAAGTCAGTTTTCTGGTTCAAATGCCTCTACCTCTGCAGATACTGGTACAGTATACTTCCTTATCTCTATAGCTCTTAGGTTATTTTTGAATGTCTCAACTTATATTTTCTTTAAAGTTTTATATATCTTCTTTATCACCCTCAACTCATCCAAAGCACTGCTGCAATTCATTATGCTTTCAAGCATGTGGATGCTGCCTCGGTGAGCTCAAGAGATCGAGTTCACCTTCACCTAGGACAGTGAAGAAGAGCACATTTTGCCACCCAAGACATGCTTCTTTGGCATACTGATTATTTTAGGCTGATTATTTTTAAGAAAGAGCAGACACAGGAAAAGCTCTGAAAACTGAGTAGAAGTTTCCCTTTTGTAAGAGACATTTACATTTATAAGGAAAATCTCCATTACTGTACCAAGAAAAGAAGGATGATTCTAAATGTTTAGAAACACACAAACAGAGATGGCAATGACTTAAATCTGCATAACAACCCTACCCTCATTTACTGCGCTTCTTCTGGTAACTTCCCATAACTGACTCTGAACCCCAACATCCATTGTCTTGGCTGAAGATGGTATTTAAGATGATGATTTTGGCCATTTAAGAGAGTTACTCTATTTTCTTGGCTCTCTCCCAGGTATACAGGAGGTATACATGTTACTAAATTTTTGTTTTTTCCGTATATATTTGTCTTATGTCAGTTTAATTATTTGATCAGCTGAAGAACCTAGAAAGGAAGAAGGGGACAACTTTTTTGCCCCTACACCAGCTCTTAGAGGTCCTAGTCTCAAATTACTCATTATTCTCCTTCTTCAACACCAGTATGTCCACTTTTAGGTGGAATTCTTTCAGGAGGTGGGTATTAAGTGTCCAGAGAATTTCGTTTTATCTTTATGCTGCCTCATACCATGAAGTTTGCGGCTATAATTGCCTGGATATTTATTTTCTATAGAAAAAAAATACTCGTATTCTAACCCAGCACTAATAAACAAGTGGAAATATACAATCAATTTTTTTTATTCCTACTGCGTAGACTCTTCAACTTAGACATTCTTTGTCTGAAGACTTGCATAGCACTGAGTAGAGTATGTATATCAGACAGCTTTTCTGGTGATAATATATGAGAAAGCAAAAACGGACTATTAAATAAAAGGATTAAAAAGATTAAATTATATATATAAATTCTTATTTAAGCAATTACTCCATTTTTATTCTTTCTTTGTTGTTTCTTTTTTAAAAGATTTTATTTAAGTTCTAGTTAGTTAACATACAGTGTACTATTAGTATCAGGTGTACACCATAGTGATTCAACACTTCCATACATCACCCCCTGCTCATCACAATTGCACTCCTTAATCCTTATCACCTGTTTCACCCATCTCCTCATCCCCTACCCTCTGGTAACCATCAGTTTATTCTCCATAGTTAAGAGTCTGCTTCTTGGTTTGCCTCTCTCTCTTTTTTCCCTTTGCTTGTTTGTTTTGTTTCTTAAATTCCACATATGAGTGAAATCATATAGTATTTGTCTTTCTCTGTCTGATTTATTGATCATATGGTAATTCTATTTTTAATTTTTTGAGGAGCCTCCAAACTGTTCTCCACAGTAGTACTTATGTTTTAGTATAAAAAATTAGATGGTAGGGAACATCTAATGAACAAAAACTTTCATCCAGAGAGTCATCTCTTTGGACCCATCACCTTGCAATCACAATCAGATTGGATCAGCTCCCATTCTGAGTACCCCTCCCAATGACTTCAAAAAGTTTATCAGTGTTCTCTGCAAAGAAATGTAATATTTATATATAGCCCATTAGAACTCTAGGGAACACCAGAATTATAAGAAAAGAATACATGAAAGAGCTCAAGGGCTACTCTGAAGCAGTTTTTTACATCTTGACAATAAAATTTCTAGGAATAGTTTCCTGTTTCTACAACTTGGTGTTCCTTTACATTCACTGACAGTACACAAAACATACAAATTCATACATGAGGCATATTTAATTCTTAAAAACAAAGCAACATTCAAATATCTTCTGGGTTATGGGTATAACAATGATTGGCTTTTATCCAAGAGACTCCTGATATTTGGTCTTTGAACAAGAGTCTGGAAGATGGCACAGGAATAGTCAGCATTGCCAGATATGGCGGTGATCTTTATCTTCCACAATATGAATGCAAAGTGAAGAGACTTTAGAAAATATCTTCAAGCAACTATCCGATTTTTAATAATGATTATATTCCTGAAATCATGAGTATTTTCCTACTTTTCCTATAAATGTTTAACCTGTGAAATTCAACACAAATTTAGACTCTTTTATTTCCCCTGGCTGACAAGCCTAATACAAGGATCTAGCTACCAGGAAGAACCAGACCATGGGCCTCTAGACCTTCACACCATCTGCTTGGTAAGTTACAGCATGTTATTCACTTGAATATTGTAGAAAGATTCAAAGCACAAGTCAGGTAGACTGCCAATGCATCTGCTAATATGCCTGAAGTAACTCTGAAACATGAATTTGATAAAACCTGGGGAATCCTTTGAGAAATGTAACATATAATGAAGTGACTTTTTGAACTTTCAAATACAGATAATTAAAATACGATGCTTGCACATTCAAAAAATAATCTAGTAATGAAATCTTGCCATTTCCAACGACATGGATGGAGCTAGAGAATATAATGCTAAGCAAAAGAAGTCAGTCAGAGAAAGACAAATACTATATGATTTCATTCATATTGTTGTTGAAAACCTACCTCTGTGCTTAAGAGCCAAAACATAACACAAAGACAGAGGCTGGGTTAAAGAGGAGCAATAACTTTATAGCTTTGCTGGGCAAAGTAGGCTGCAGCAGACTATAGCTTTCAAAAACTGCAAGCCCCACTCCCACCCCCACAGGAAGGGGTTGGGGTGTTTTATACAGAAATATGGCATCTAGCCAGTTTTGATAGGAATTATGTATTTGATGCCAGCCTTATTAGTCATTGTCAGGGTGGCACCCAGTTCCTGAAACAAAAGGCTAAGAAAGGAGGAGGAAAGGTTTGCAGAAGAGGGGGAAAAAGGTTACTTTGAAACCAAGCTTTGCTGAACCATTAGTACGGCCATTTTGATTTTTGTTCAACTTTATGCTGTTAAGCCATTTCAATATGTAGAATTTAAGGAACAAAACAAACAAGCAAAGAAAAAAGAGAGAGACAGAGAAACCAAGAAACTCTTTACTATCGAAAACAAACTAATGGCTACCAGAGGGGGAGGTGGGTGAGGGGTTGTGTGAAATAGGTGATGGGGATTAAGGAGTACAACTGTGTTGGGCACTGGGTATTGTAGGGAAGTGTTGAATCGCTATACTGAACACCTGAAACTAATATAACACCATATGTTAACTATACTGTAATTAAAATAAAAACCAAACAGACCCAGCCGAGGAACATGGCGATGGAATAGGACCCTAGGTTTACCTTGTCTCACATACAAAACTACATAACTATCAAATCATCCTAAATTCCCCAGAAATCAACCTGAAGACTGACAGAACAAGCTCAACTAAAGGGATGGAAGAGGCCACGTCAATGATGGTAGGAAGCACAGAGACGTGGTTTAGGGGAGAAATGGATCAAGGCTGTTGAGGAAGGGGAGGGAGCCGTGGTTACTGAGAAGGTGAGACAGGAACACACAGGGGAATGCACAAGGAGAATGTTTCCCCAAAGCCACTGACTTGGAAAATGAGATGAGCTGAGTATTGTGAGTTCCTGCAACCAGTGAGGCTTAAAGCCTGGAGTTTTAAAGGTTAGCTGATTTGGCTGGGATACAGCCTGAAGGGCACTGCCCTGCTCCTCAAGAGAAGGGAGGCAAACAACCCGGGAGCATACAGCCTAGAAAGAGTGAACTGTAGAGTGCTTAGGGCACACAGTGGGGAGATCATTCACTCTTAGAGCATGTCCCTGAGAGGCAGCATTCATGGAGACACTTCTCTGGGAACAAAGGAGCTGGCCAGTGCCATTTCTCTCTCCTACCCCTCATCATAAACACAGAGCCACCTACAGGAAACCGCATGGTGCCAATACTGGCTGCCTAACTTGCTTACACCAAGTCCCACTCCTCTGTGCCCCAGTGGAACTGCCCTTCTCAGACACACTTGCCTCAGTCCCTGCATGTCAGGTCCCTCCCTCAGAACACCAGCACAAGCCCCTGCCCAAACCATGTCTCCCAAACAGAGAGTATGGCCAGGCTTCAGTTCTGGTGCACATGGTGACAGGTCTCATTTCACAAGCAGACCAGAGCACACCTAGCTAAAACTTGGCACATTCAGACCAGGGACCAAACATTGCAAACAGCAGGTAAGGAGAGCCTTTGCAGATGACTGGCCTGAAAGACAGAGCAGCAAGAAAACAACAGCAGAGCAAATGCAGCACAAAATGGAGACGCTCCCTGAAGTGCCAGGCCCTCGGAACTACATGACCTCTTTTTCATGAACTCATTTCGTTCAGGAGCAGGAGACATAACTGGCTTTTCTAACACAGAGAAGGCAGAGACTTAGACAAAATGTGAAGACGGAGGAATTTATTCCAAGTGAAAAACAAGATAAGTCCATGGCCAGAGATCTAAGTGAAACAGATATAAATAACATGCATGATGGATAATTTAAAGCAACGATTATAAGGATACTCACTGAGCTTGAGAAAAGAATAGAAGGCACCAGTGAGACCCTTATCACAGAGATAAAAGAGTTAAAAAAGAATCAGAAATGAAGAGTGTAATAAACAAGAATAGAAACACACTTGCTGCAATGAACAGCAGGCTGGAAAAAGCAGAGGAGCGAATTAATGACCTTGAAGACAGAGTAATGGAAAGCAATGAAGTTGAATAAAAGAGAGAAAGAATTATGCAACATGAGAATAGACTAAGGGAACTCAGTGACTCCATCAAACATAATAACATTGATATACAGGAGTCCCAGAAGAAGAGGGAGAAAAGGGGACAGAAAATTTATTTGAAGAAATAATGGCTGAAAACTTCCCTACTGTGGAGAAGGAAACAGGCATCCAGATCCAGGAGGAACAGAGAACTCCCATGAAAATCAACAAAACAGGTCAACACAAAAATATATTGCAATTAAATTTGCAAAATATAGTGATAAAGAAAAAATCTTAAAGGCAACAAGACAAAAGAAATCATTAACTTACAAGGGAAAACCCATAAGGCTAGCAGGAGATTTTTAACAGAAACTTGGCAAGCCAGAAGAGAGTGCCATGATATATTCAATGTGCTGAATGAGAAAAATCCGCATCTAAGAAAACTATCCAGTAAGGCTACTGTTCGGAATAGGAGAGATAAAGAGTTTCCCAGAGAAAAACAAAAACTAAAGGAGCTCTTGACCACTAAACCAGCCCTGCAAAAAATACTGAAGGGGACTCTGACTGGAAAGTAGAGTCTAAAAGTGACAGTATAAAGACAGGAAGCACAAAAGCAGTAAAAATGAATATTTCTGTAAAAGTCAGCCAAGCAACACACACACAAAAAGGATATAAATTATATTAACATATACCTAAAGTGTGGGGAAGAAAGGAGGAAAGAATGGGTTCAAACCCATTTGGAACCCATTTGGAACCAAGTTTGAGTGACCATCAAACTTAATATAGACTGCTATTTGCAGAAGAGCTTATATACAAACCTAATGGTAACCATATATCAAAAACCACTAAAAAACATGCAAAGAATAAAGAGAAAGAAATTCAAATATATTACTAAAGAAAATCAGCAAAATGTGAGAGAAAGACAAGAAAGGATCAGAGAAAATCTCCAGAAACAACCACAAAACAAGTAACAAAAATGGCAATAAATACATATCTATCAATAATTACTTTGAATACAAATGGACAAAACATTCCAATCAAAAGACATAAGTTGTTAAAATCAACAAAAAAACAAGACCCATCTATATGCTGCCTGCAAGTGGCTCATTTTAGACCTAAAGACATCTGCAGATTGAAAGTAAGGGGATGGGCTACAGAAACTAATAAAGTATTCTCTAATGAAAGAAAAAAAAAGAAAGAAAGAAAGAGAGGGGATGGAGAAATACTTAACATGCAAATGGATGTCAACGGAAAGCGAGAGTAGCAATACTTACATTGGACAAAATGGACTTTAAAACAAAGAGTGCAACAAGAGAAAAAGAAGGGCACTATATAATAATAAAAGGGACAATCCAACAAGAAAATGTTACAATTGTAAATATTTATGCACCTAACATGGGAGGACACAAATATATAAAACAACAACAAACATAAAGGAACTAATTGATAGTAATACAATAATAGTGGAAGACTTAACAATCCCACTTACATCAATGGACAAATCATCTAAACAGAGAATCAACAAGGAAACAATGGCTTTGAATGACACACTGAACCAGATGGACTTAACAGATATATTCAGAACATTCCATCCTAAAACAGCAGGATATACATTATTTTCAAGTACACATGGGACATTCTCCAGAACAGATCACATATTAGGTCACAAAACAGGCTTCAACAAATAGAAAAAGACTGCAGTTATGCCATGCCCCTTTTCTGACCACACGCTATGAAACTAGAAGTCAAGCACAAGAAAAAATCTGGAAAGACCACAAATACACAGAGGTTAAACAATATGCTATTAAACAATGAAAGGGTCAAGTAGGAAATCTAAGAATAATAAAAAAATATATATATATGGAAACAAATGAAAAGGAAAACACAATAGTCCAAAACCTTTGGGATAAAGCAAAAGTGGTCCTAAGAGGGAAGTATAGAGCAATACAGGCCTACCTCAGGAAGCAAGAAAAATCTCAAATAAACAACTTAATCTTATACCTAAAGGAGCTAGAAAAAGAACAAACAAGCTTAAATCCAGCAGAAGGAAGGAAATAATAAAGATTAGAGCAGAAATAAATGATACAGAAATGAAAAAAACCAATAGAAGAGATCAGTGAAACCACAATCTGGTTCTTTGGGGAAAAAAATCAATAAAATTGATAAAACTCTAGCCTGACTTATGAAGAAAAAAAGAGAAAGGACTCAAATAAATGAAATCACAAATGAGAGAAGAGAAATAACAACCAACACCCACAGAAATACAATTAGAAGAGAATATTATGAAAAACTATGCCAAAAAATTAGACGACCTGAAGAAATGAATTAATTCCTAGGAACATATAAACTACCAAATCTGAAACAGGAATAAATAGAAAATTTGAACAGATTGATAACCACCAAAGAAACTGCATCAGTAATTTAAAAATCTCCAAACAAACAAAAGTCCAGGACCAAATGGCTTCACAGACGAATTCTACCATTTAAAGAAGAGTTAATACCCATTCTTCTCAAAATATTCCAAAAAAATGAAAAGGAAGGAAAACTTCCAAATTAATTCTATCAGGCCAACATTACCCTGATACAAAAACCAAATAAGGACATCACTAAGTAAGAGAACTATAGGCCAATATCCCTCATGAGCACAGATGCAAAAATCCTCAATAAAATACCAGCAAACCAAGCTCAACAATACATTAAAAACATTAATCACCATGATCAAGTGGAATTTATTCCTAGATTGCAAAGGTGGTTCAGTATTCACAAATCAGTCAACATGATACATCAAATTAATAAAAGAAAGAATAAGAACCATATGATTTTTTTGATAGACACAGAAAAAGATTTAACAAAGTACAACAACCATTCATGATAAAAACCCTCAATAAAGTAGGTTTAGAGGGAACATACCTCAACATCATAAAGGCCATATATGAAAAATCCACAACTAGTATCATCCTAAATGGGGATAAACTGAGCTTTTCTTCTCCAGTCAAGAACATGACAGGGACGTCCACTCTGACCACTTTTATTCAACAAAGTACTAGAAGTCCTATCCACAGCAATCAGACAACAAGACAAAATAAAAGGCATTCAAAATGGTAAGGAAGAGGTAAAATTTTCCCTATTCACAGATGACATGATACTCTACAGAGAAAAACCAAAAGACTCCATCAAAAACTGCTAGGACTAATAAATGAATTCGGTAAAGTCACAGGATATAAAAGCAGTGTGCAGAAATCCATTGCATTTATACACACCAATAATGAAGCTGAAGAAAGAGAAATTAAGGAATCAATCCCATTTACAGTTGAACCAAAAACAATTAGATACTTAGGAATAAACCTAACGAAGGAGGCGAAAGACCTGTACTTGGAAAACTATAAAACACTGATGAAAGAAATTAAATACGACACAAAGAAATGGAAAGACATTCCATGCTCATGGTTTGGAAGAACACTGTTAAAATGTCTATACTACCCAAAGCAATCTACATATTTAAGGCAATCCCTATCAAAATAACACCAGTATTCTTCACAGAGCTAGAACAAACAATCCTACAATTTGTGTGGAATCACAAAAGACCCTGAGTATCCAAAAGAAACTTGAGAAAGAAAAACAAGCTGGAGGCATCATAATTCTGGACTTCAAGTTATATTACAAAGCTGTAGACAGAAAGATCAAAAGAACAGAACAGAAAACTGAGAAATGAACCCACAACCATATGGTTAATTAATCTTCAACAAAGCAGTAAAGAATATCCAATGAAAAAAAGATGGTCTCTTCAACAAGTGTAATGTTGGGAAAACTGGACATCAACAGCAAAAAATGAAACTGGACCACTTTCTTGCACCATACACAAAATTAAATTCAAAATGGATGAAAGACCTAAATGTAAGATTTGAAACCATAAAAATTTTAGAAAAGAACACAGGCAGAAATTCTTTGACATTGGCTGTAGCAACTTCTTTCTAGATGTATCTTCTGAGGCAAGGGAAACAAAATAAAAAATAAACTATTGGGACTACTTCAAAATAAAAAGCTTCTGCACAGCAAAGGAGACACTCAACAAAACTAAAAGGGAACCTACTGAATAGGACAAGATAATTGCAAATGACATATTCAATAAAGGGTTAGTATCCAAAATATATAAACAACTTATAGAACTCAACACCCATAAAAGGAATAATCCACTTAAAAAAAAATGGGCAGAAGACATGAAGAGACATTTTTCCAAAGAAGAAATCTGGATGGCCAAAAGGCAGATGACGAGATGCTCAACATCACTTATTATCATGGAAAATGCAAATCAAAACAACAGTGAGGTATGACCTCACTGTCAGAATGGTTAAAATCAACAACACAAGAAACAACATGTGTTGGTGAGGACGTGGAGAAAAAGGAACACTTGAGCACTGTTGGTGGGAATGCCAATTGGTGTAGCTACTCTGGAAAACAGAATGGAAGTTCCACAAAAAGTTAAAAGAACTATCCTATGATCCAGCGATTGCTCTACTATGTATTTACCTAAAGAATACAAAAACACTGGGGTGCATGACTGGCTCAATTGGTTGAGCGTCTGCCTTCGGCTCGGGGGGTCCTGGGATGGAGTCCTGCATTGGGTCCTTGCTCAGCGGGGAGTCTGCTTCTCCCCCTCCTTCCCACTCATGGCCTCTCGCGATCTCTGTCTCTTTCAAATAAACAAATAAAATATAAGGAAAAAAAAAGAATACAAAAACACTAATTCAAAGGGATATATGCACCGCAATGTTTATGGCAGCATTATCTACAATAGCCAGAGTATGGAAATAGCTCAAGTGCCCATGAGTGGTGGATGGATGAAGAAGATGTGGTTTGCATATACCATGGGATATTACTCAGCCATAAAAAAGAACAGAATCTTGTCATTTGCAAGGACATGGATGGATCTAGAGAATAAAATGCTAAGCAAAGTAAGTCAGAGAAAGACAAGCACCATATGGTTTCACTCATATGTGGAATTTAAGAAAGAAACAAATGAATAAAGAAAAAAAAAAGAGAGACAAACCAAAAAACAGATTCTTTACTACAGAGAACAAATTGATGATTACTAGAGGAGAGGTAGGTAGGAGGGAAGGGGGAAATAGGTGAAGGGAACTAAGAGTACATTTATCTTGATGACCATTGAGTAATATATAGATTTGTTGAATCACTATTTTGTATACCTGAAATTAGTTAAACGCCATATATTAACTATACTGGAATCAAAATAAAATAAAAATTAATTATTTAAGAAAATAAAAAACAAAACAAAAAAACATAAGCACTGGAATCTTTGAGATCAGGGCTATTTGTACTTTCTGTCCAAAGTTATGTACTGTTTGCATAATGACAGGAATGTTCCATTCATATTGTGTTCCTATACAGAGGTTTCTTTTTTTTCCCAATTATTTTATTGTGATAAAATACTCATAATATACAATTCACCATAGTAACCATTTTAAGTGTATAGTTCAGTGCTATCAAATACATTCATATTTTTGTATAGTCATCACTATCCAGAACTCTCTTCAACTTGTAAAACTGAAACTTTGTACCCATTAAACAATGATTTCAGCCTTCAGTTCTGAGGAACTGAAAATACAAATGGACAAGGGCCAAACCATATATAAAAACAGAGCTCTCACCCACAACCTGCAGCAACCTGCCCAAGCAACCAATTTCTTACCTATACTAACTAGTCCAGGAAGCCAACTATTATCTATTAGTCAGACTTGTAGGAATTCAGACCACTATCTCTATTCAACCATGAAGGGTGTACCTGAAGCCTTCCCTTTTTTCCTCTATAAAGCTTTACTCCTCCCCTGCCTGCTTTTGAATCTTTGCCAAAACTCAAGTGATGGTGGCTCGCTCTCTTGCCATAGCAAGCTGAAAATAAATAGTCTTTAAGTGTTCTCAGTTGGTTGGCATTCATTTATTTCCAGTCTGAATGGGTTAAACAGCTGCTCTACCACAAGGTTGAAAGGACCAGCATATTTGAACCTGTTCATAGAAGTCATATGCAGGGTGCCTTCACCTGCCATATGGCAGCACATCCACCACTAGACCTTTGTTCTTTTTTTAATCAGGCTGTTATTTTCAAATATTCATTAGAGTTCTTCCAGGGCCTACATGTGGAAATGAGCCAGAAGAGAGAGAGAGAGAGAAATAAAAAGAAAGGAAAAAAAAATGTGAGAGAAAGAGATGGAGGAAGGATAGAAGCAAGAAAGGGGCAGAGGTAGAAAGGAAAAAGTTTATTGAATGATAGTGTTTTTCAGTACAAGCAGTGACAACCAGTTGGCCCTTTAAATTAGAAAACTGACTACATATCAGAATTTTTAGTAACAGAAAATTAACTTTTAGACATAAACTCTAATCTGTGCCTTTAAAAATGAAAATTTAATATCATAATGCACATTTATTAAGTTTTTTTTCTTCCCCAGGCCAGCAAGTTACTTCAATTGTATTTTAGTACATTAGAATTGGTGGGAGCTTTTGTTATGTCACAACTTAGAAACTGATTGTTCCGGTTTGAAAAAAATAAAATTAAAAAGCCTCAAACACAATCTACCAACAACATGGAAAATCTCCTTATTATAAATTTCAATAAGAAAACCCTGCTTGGGGTGAAATTTCAATTAGAGATTAAAATAAAACAAAATCATCCCAAACTCATTAATATAGTGATGAAAAATGGATTGCAAACAGTTCCATTCTCTCTACTAGAATATGATGATAAAAACGGATTTAGGAATTAATGGGCCTTTTCGCAATGTTGCTTCATAACTCAAGAACTGTATATAACCTGTTGCTTTTTTTCCTTTTAAACATTCCCCTATGAGAAGATAGGGAAATGATTAGTGAATGCCCACATACAACTCTCACTTCCTTTCAAAATTAGTGACAATAATGAAAAGTTGAGACTAAAACATCACTTATTACTAAAATAAGAGGCTCCAATCACCATATTGGAAGCAACTGCACAAATACAGTGTGCTTCAGTCCCAGTTGAAAGAGGGTTTTGGGAACAGATTGTTGGTTGCCAGAGGAAAGATGGGTGGGAAAAGGGTGGAATAGATAAAAGAGATTAAGAGGTACAAACTTCCAATTATAAAATAACTAACTCACGGAGATAAAAAATACAGCATAGGGAATGTGGTAAATAATACTGTAACAACGTTGTATGGTAACAAATGGTGACTATATTTATCATGGTTAGCACTGAGTTAAGTATGGAATTGCTGAATCAATATGTTGCATACCTAAAACTAATATGGCATTGTATGTTAATCATACTTCAATTAAAAAAAAATATTTTGGGAGCTGACACAAAACTCTGTGTTGAAAATATCTAGCAGAATTTGTTCTGAAGGACCCTGCTGGACACCTTCAATACTAGAGTGCCTAGGGCTGTTTGGCCTGTAGGGCTTCTTTCCTAACCACATTTCAACAATGAAAACTGCATTAAAAACACAGGCTGATGATCAGTACTTGTTACTGAAATCTGGAAACAACACTACTTTGCACCTATATACCAGAGATGAATTTTCTCTGAAAAATATATGTCTACTAACAAATGAGATGTTATTATGTATCTAGGAGAATGGCTAAAATGAAAAAACCGACAAAACCAAGTATCAATGGGGTGTGAGCAACCATAACTCACATACATTGTTGGTGGGGGTGTGAAATGGTATAAGCACTTCAGAAAAAAGTCTGGAAGGATCTTAACTAACCATACATCTATCATACGACACAGTCCTCTCAGTTATAAAAGAAAGGAAAACATATGTTTACAATGAGATGCAAAAAATGTTCACAGATTTAATCACAATAACCAAAACTATAAACACCCCAGGTGTTCAATTGGAGAATACACAAACTATGATATATTCATGTAACAGAATATAGCTTAGCAGTAAAAACGAACAATTTAGTGATACACTCAACAATATGGATGGATCTCAAAATTCTTAGGCTGAGTGAAAGGAGCCTTATACAAAAGAGGGCATAATGATGTGCTTCAGGGAGGCTGCCCCCAAATACACCACTTTGGCATTTTAATTATTTTGAATTAATACTTAAGAAACAGCCAGTGCAAGGACACTCTTACCTTCCTCCATTCCACTGAAAACAGACAATAAATTCCCCATTGTAAAAGGTACCCTTCCTGCACCTGGAGGGTAAAGGCATCCTTATGGCCAGAGATAGGAAGTTCAAGGCCAAGATGGTTATATAAACAAACCTTGTTATTTCTTCACTAATTTGCCACCCTAAGCCCAAACACCCTTTACCTTCCCAATTCTTCACAAATTTATGGTTTGTTTAAAAGATTCAAAAGTTGTCTACTCTAGTCAGTTCTTCGATACTCTTATTTCTATGAGAACCTGTATGTATGAATTAAATGTTGTTCTCCTATGAATGTATTTTATGTCAATTTAAATATCAGACCACCCAAAGAACCTAGAAAGAAAAGTTTTTCTTTTCCCTACAATGCTCTTTACCATATTATATTCTGTCCTATTTTCAAAAGTGGTATAATATATACTGCATGATTCTATTTATATTATATTTTAGAACAGGTGAAACTAATGCGCAGAGAAAAATATCAGAACATTCTTTATTTCTGTAAGGGTAAGGGCCAGGATTTTCTAAGAAGAGGCATGAGGGAACTTACTATAGTTTTGTAATATTTTATGTTTCAATAGAAGATTGGGTCACACAAGTTTATGTACTTGTCAAAACTTAACAAAATTAGGGGCACCTGGGTGGCTCAGAGGGTTAAAGCCTCTGCCTTCGGCTCAGGTCATGATCTCAGGGTCCTGGGATCAAGCCCAGCATCAGGCTCTTTGCTCAGCAGGGAGCCTGCTTCCCCCTCTCTCTCTGCCTGCCTCTGCCTACTTGTGATCGCTCTCTCTCTCTGTCAAATAAATGAATAAAATCTTTGAAAAAAAAATTAACAAAATTTAAGATTAAAACAAATTTCACATCAAGAGAGAAAACATGGCAAAACAGTTTCAGTTTAATTATTAATACACCTGTTGATGTATTTAGGGGAAAAATACTAATATCTAAAATCCAATTTGAAATACATAAAAAATAAGATGGACAAATAATGTATAGATGGAAAGACAGGCAGATGTAAAATTTAATTTAAAAAGTACAGTAAAATATTTATACTAGAATCTAGGTGTTGGGAATATGAAGTTTGGATTATAATTTTTTAAATTTTCCTTTAGGTTTAAAATTTTACATAACATCATTTACAAAATATTCAGACAGAAAATATAAGAAGAAAATGATCCCAGTAGGAAGCTACCAGGGAGCCAATCTTCTTCTCAATGACCTTGAAACACTTAATAGCTAAGCATGAAAAATAAAATAAATAACCAGCTTTTAATCTCTGAGCTCAAATTTAATGATTTTGATCCTAAAAATGTTTGCATCATCTGGAAGAGGAGTCAAGCAAATACCACTGAAGGGGTACAGATTGAGCATCCCCAAAATGTGCCACTTTGGCATGTGGATTACTTTGAGCTAAAGTCAATTAAGGCTCAAAAGACTCAACAAGAGCTTTTATTTCCCCCTCAACTGCTTAAAAGAATTTACATAGGTGGCCGGGTCCAGGCAGAGAACTATCACCAGACATAAGCACAAAGAATATGGGCTAGGTGTGGTAAGGTGTTGGGGAAGCTCCAGCAGGGCCTGGTGATCAAATTCCTTTCTATGTCTCATTGGCTCTGTATGGCATAGCAAACATTTGTTTAACAAACAATTGCTCTTCCCATTTTCTTAAGAATTGTCTCCTTCCTCTTTGAGGTCTCAGACCCCTACGTTCTTCTTAGCTCAGGATGGCATATAAGCCTCAATTGCCTGACTGCCTAGAGGTCTCAGATTCTTATGGGGCTTCTGTATGTACATAATTAAAATAATGTTTCTCTGTTATTCTGTTTTCTATCAATTTACTAGGCAAAGAACCTAGAAAGATACAGAAAAATTTTTCCACATCAACACCACCCACATTTGTGTAGAATCCAGTTGGGTAAGGTAAACTTAAAACAATTGCCCCATATACATACTTAAAGATGAATAAATCAACAAGATAAGGTAAAGAAAATACCAGTTTTAAAAAAAGGGAGATTTTTGTTTATATGTTTCTGGACTCTAAAATAGACAGTGATGAGTTAATGAGTTAATAATTAAATTAGAAAGTATAGGGGAGAAAAAATAATTTTTCTTCTACCCTTCTAGACTCTTGGCTGAGACCTCATACCCTGCCCATAATAAAAGATAGACTAACAGTAGAAAAAGAAACAGAAGTTTAATAACATGTATATCTCCTGTATACATGGGAGATACCCAGTAAAAATTGGGTAACTCTTTGAAACAGCCCATACTGCCACCTTAAATAACATCTCCAGCTAAAAACAAAAGAAGATATTGGGGTAGGGAGGCCAGTTATGGGAGGTTAACGGAGACCATAGTAAACAAAGTTATGGTTGTTGTGCAAATTTAAGTTCTTGCCTTCTCCACTGATAAGAGCTTTTAGAAATTTAGTTCTCATTCTCTTCTAGGTACAGAGAAAGGGACACCCTAATGAATGCAGATTTCCTTTATAAATGTATATGAGTCTTACAAAAGAGTAACCTGTATTTGGTTTTCAGAGCTTCTCCTGTGTCCTTGGTTTTTTAAAAACAATCAGCTTAAAACAACTCTTGTGCAAAAGAGTCATTTTTTGGGGTGGCAGATTCTGCTCCCCTTTGAAAGCAACTGGTAAATTATAAAAACCATTTTAAGAAGATAATAACATTACAAAACTGAAAACTAAATTAAAAGTATAAATCAGTAGCATCAAATATTTTATTAAAAAATTAAAAAATCAGTGAGAGTTATCAGTGATACTAGAGAAAATATATGGAATTCAGTAGAGAAGGACAAAAATGTTAATACTAGAGAGAGGACAACAGGATAATTAATATGTTAAAAGGAGAGACTAGGACAAAAGAAGAAATGTCTTAATTACATAAATATAATTGGAAAACTTTCTTAAAATGAAGGAAAACATAAATATGCACAATGGAAAGTCTGAACACTTTTAGAGATTATTTAATAAATATTAACTACACACCAAACCTATATTATGAAGTTATGCAGCTCTAATACTAAAAAGTGAATACTACAATCATAGAGGGACTCACATTAAAATTACATTAACTACAATTCTCTTCCACAACTGTAACTGCTATATGCCAATAAAATAATTTCTATGGCAGAATCAAAACAAAGGAGTTTTTACCAGGAAATTCTATTCTGACAAGTCCATCACAAATTACGGAAATAGAAAAATAAACTTGAAATGCAAGGATCCAAGGAATCTATCACTTATATACCACAAAGCGCTAATTTTTAAAGAAACAGCCAGAACTAAAACAAAATGAATACCAATTGTGTACATAAGAAAGGACACCTTGCTTAAAGAATTCATTCTTAATATCTGGAAACTAGGGATACCAAACAGCATATGTATGTCCTAATTTTAAAAAAGTATGATATAAAACACAAAAATCAAAATTCACATAATTTAGAGCACAATAGGAAACAAAGAAAACTTAAAATAAAATAAAGTAAATGAGCCTTTCAAAAGCAAGACCAGTCATATCAATTTTGACAATTGATGTCAAGGAAAACAAAGCAAAAAACTAAAAAGCCAAATTTATGTTGTCTCAGTAATTGCCTTGAAAGAACTAACTGTAAGTGAAAACAATAAAGACTCACCACACTAATGAAACAAAAAGATATACTTACAAAATTAACATCAACAATGACTTCAAGATAGAATTTATTAAGTAGGACAATGAACTCATTTTGTGATGACACAGAGTACTATATGCATTTATCATTATATTTATAAAATAAAGGACCTATAAATAGAATAAGAAATTGACAGAAACATTAAATTTTTATGTGATTTTTATACCAGTATCTCAATTCTTGATAGATCATAACCCAAATAAAATAAGAATATAGAGATCTAAGTAATACTGAAAATAATTTTAGGCAAAAGATTTCTTTAAAATCAATGCCTTACAAAGTAAGTTACTTTTTAGGCACCAAGAGAGATACAGAAACAAATGCGCATATTGAAACCATGCCCCATATGAGGCAACCCATATGAGGCTGAAACTAGCAGAAAATTTAAAGCTTGTTTTTCAGAGAACTGTTTTCCCCTAATCAGCTATTGTGTCTTTTCAGATCCCACTAACAAATCCACTAGCTGTCCCTGCAGAAGCCTGGACTCAACGTCAATTGATACAGTTCTAGCCTAGGAACAAGCAAGGCCCTGCATTCTTTACCAAAAATAACAAGCCCAAGACCACATTCACTTCATGCCAGCTCTTGAATCATGCCCATAGCCGCTTCTCCTTGTCCTAAAAGAGCCTCCTGACATCAGGGAGTAAATTTTTCCTCATTATGATGTTAAATCTCCACCTTAAAGTGAACATGGGGATATAAGCTATGCATATGTTTGCTCAAGGTGCGTGCTCCATTTCTTCCTCATGAATAGTCAAAAATTTCCCTGATCTTTTCATCAATATGTATGCAATCTCAACCCCTATCATAAAAAATTAGTTCTTTCCCCTTCAGGAAGGCAGATTTGAGGCCTGTCCTCCGGTCTCTTCATTTGGCTGCCTCTCCTAGAATAAACTTTTCTTGCTGCACACCTGATATTGCAGTGATTGGCTTTGCTGTGCCTCAGGTAGATGAACTTGGGTTCCATTAAAATATCATATGTGCAAAGACAACTGCAATGAATTCTAAAATGTAAACATGATGCAAATAAACCTTTGTAAGCACAAGGGAATAAAAAGCTCAAAAAACATAAAAAGAAGAAATAAACCTAAGAAACAGGATTCTAAATAAATAAGTTAACCAAATATCACAACTGCCATTGAAGAATATCCTAAAAATAGTGGGAATACAGACATTCATATTAATATCTAACAGGATGTTGTTTTGTATAGAGAAGAGTTAAACCACTAAACACTTCCAATGATAATAAAGAAACTACACAACATATTAATGTCTTTATTTCAAAATGATAGAAAATGAATAACAAAAAAATAAAGAAATCAGAAAAAAGTATTTATATAGATTTAACACATATACAAGTAGAAATCCCTATAACACACAAAACAGTAGTTTTGCTTGGAAAAGTAATTTCCAAGCAACATGCATAAGCTAGCCTAATCAAACTAGTTTAATTAAAGGAAAAAGAGCAAGATCAGACTAAACTAAAACTTCTAATATGCAAATATGATGGCAAGCCCAATCTAGGAGTTTTCCACTGTCTCAAGTTTATTAATCCTCTCCAATAACCTTTAAAGGAGGACCAGAGTAAGCTGAAAGCAAGAAGTGACTGGATGTTAGTTGTTCCTATATATTACTTTTTAGTCATTAAAAATTTAAATTTCTCTAAGGGTATCATTATCATGATGAAGATGATGATTACTATATAAACTCTTTATCAGAAAATATAGTTTTAGTTTTATTGTTTACCACCAAGACAGGGGAGGGGGAAGAGGGTGGAAGAGTTTTGTGGAAAGAGACCCCCCCCCCCAATTATTTTGGAATCCCATTACTAAGAAATCCATTTAACATTAAGCTATGACTGATGCCTGGTCACTTCTGGCAGGCTGGGAAAAAGAGTCATCACACTGACAGGAGTAATTGGTCTTAATCATTAGAAGGAGGGAGGATGGCTTTGTGTCTTAGAGATGCAGAAGGACCAGTAAAGACAGCCACGGTGTTCCTCACGTTTAGTCTCACATTTAGTCTCTCATTGACTTTTACGGGAGGAAAAAGCACCTTGTAGTAGAGATTTATTGCAGTGGGTGAGGGAATAAAAACAGTGCATAGAGGATAAAAGCACATTGCCTGGGAGACAATTTGAGATTTTTTT
Source organism: Potos flavus (assembly GCA_028534135.1). Lineage (NCBI taxonomy): Eukaryota > Metazoa > Chordata > Mammalia > Carnivora > Procyonidae > Potos > Potos flavus. The sequence goes on along the minus strand of CM052901.1, from coordinate 83,719,094 downwards.
CCATATATGATGGAGAAAGGCTTCATATGCTGTGTCTGGTATAGGAAGGATAGAAGCTGACTCTTCAGATATGAAAGGAAAATACAGAAAATCAGATGAAAGAAAAAAAAGCAATAATTTTACCATCCTGAAAAACAATTTGTACCTTACTATATTTTCTATGTGTTTTTAATGCATACCATTTGTAATCAATTGCATTTTTAATTCTTATTTTATTATAAAAGTTATTTCTAAAAATATGAAAAATATGAGAAATTATGATTGATGGAAAATCATCACACAAATTCCCACAGTGAGATATAATGACTCATCATTTGAGTGCATTTCCTTATTATCCTTGTTATTGTATATTTTTCATAGTTTACATCAATCAGATTCTACTGGACTTTTAAAAAGGCTAATTTGGGAATATGCATAAGTCCTGCATTGAAGATTTTAAATGGTAGGGACAAAAATAAAACAATGAAAATGGCTCAACTCATCTGATATAGTACTTAAAGTCGTAGAAAATCATTACATGTCTCTAATAAGAGTGAGGCTATAATACTTTTCTATTCAAGTTTGCTTTCGTGGCTAGAGAGAAAACTCATTCTAGGTGCAATTTCATCCTGCAAAGTCTCCAAAGCAGATTAAGTGTTAGTACCAATTACTTTTTTAGGACAGCAAGAGTAATTAGTTTATGACATCATCAAAAATGATAAGATTTTCCCCTAAACTGTGACATGGGTGACACATGACAAAATAAATAAAGTAAACAAAGTAAAACAAAAACAAAAACAAAAAAACCTTCTAGTACTAGACCTATCCTGTAATTATCAGAGGAAGATAACTTCAGCAAGCACTGAGAAACATTCACTTAAGCTGCACAACCCATCTGGCAATAAATCACCCAGAGATAAATTGCATTCAGGGCATTCAGCTTGTTAAGAAAGTCAATTTATGTCATTATTTAAACAGTCTGGAATTTAGTATTAATTTTGGAAAAAGTCTAAAAGTAGTATTTTGAAGAAATATACATGGATAGTATATTTTCTAAACTCTTACCTCTTCAACAATTAAATCGTTGGTCTCCATGAATGAAAAACAATTTATCTGAGCTATATACAACATTTCGCCATCCCCCCCCGGGGAAATACAGAAGTATGAATTCACTGTCTTGTGGTACCTCATATTTCAAAAAATAAAGAAGTCTAAAGGCCTTCTTGTTTTCATTCTTTTCCAGGTAATTTTTAATTTCTCTTTCTTATCCTGGATTTTTATAGACTTTTACACTCCACTGTGTAATGTATCCTAGTCCATTCAGCAAAGTATCTAGATGTAGCTTTCTTTACATTGATTTTGCCAGTGTCCCATGACTGCTTTTTGATCTTCATTCTCAGACTGATTTCTTGTTGCTGCTGCTGTTGTTTAAGCAACTTTTTATCAGTTGTAACATTGATCAATTGGTTACTGTTTCTGTGTCTGCCTCTTCACCTTTTTCTATATTTTGTATTTACATTACCCACCCTTGCCAGCACAACTATCTCCCTATATAGTAATTACTTTGTGTTTTTCTCAACCTTTGGAACTTCTCAAGCAACTCCTGTATAAAAGAGCACTACATTGAAAACCTGGCTTTACGGGTCATTAGCCCCGCCTTGGTTCATATTATGCAATGCATAGACTGTTGTGAAAAATAATGTGGCAAATATAAAGCAAGGGGCTTATCACTGAATAAATGTATGTAAGATACACAATATTGTATATTCTGTTCTTTACTTTTTTTCCAAAACAGATTTATAAACTGGTACTTAATTTAAAATGCTCTGCAATCTTTTCTTATATCTAATTTTGTCTCGTGTCATCTAATTTTATCCACCTCCTCTTTCACTTAATCCTGCTGATTCATTTAAGCCTGGTGAATCCTGGCTTTCTTATACTTTAGCACATAACATTTGTCTTGTATTCTTTCCGAATATCAACTATTTCTGAAACGTTGGTTGGATTAATATGGGCTATTATTTCCAGATGTATGCTCTGCCTTTGAACTTTTAGGATTGTTCCCCTCTTCCTGACAATATACTTATAGGATCACCTATCTCTGCCTTCCTCCAGAGATGGGTTAGATTAGGGATAAGGAATTCATATTTAATTCTTCCAGAAACTCTTCCACCAGATAGACTAAGCTGCTACTCCTCACTTCAGTTTTATAGCTCCTTCTCTAACAGGAACAGGGAGAGAAATTAAGAAAGAAAGAATTTTTCTTTAAATAGTCATGGCTTTTACACTCTAGAGTAGTGGTTCTTAGTCAGTGGTGATTTTGCACCCCCCACCCCCTCTCCGTGGAACATTTAGCAATGTCCGGAGACATTTTTGGTTGTTTTGCTGGTGGAACTGAGTGTTACTGTCATTTAGCAGGTTAAGGGCCAGAGATACTACTAAACCTCCTACAACATACAGGAGAATACTCCACGACAAAAAATTATCTGGCCCCAGATGTCAGTGGTGCTGAGGATGAGAAATCCTGGTCTTGAGTTTACTGCTCTCTCCCACCTTAATTATTTTAAGGAGAAATTTCAGGGATTTAGATTTAAGATACTTGTGCATGAGTGGGAACTATGGCTCCTCATAGACTACTTTTTCCTCCGGAAATTTTCAGGCTGACTATGCAGATTCTGACAATTCATAGTCCATTTCAAACTATCAAGACCTTTTGATCAAATACTTTATTGAAATCTTCAACAGAGACAGAGTTTGTGAGATCAAAGTTCACCTTATTTTAAATAAAATATCTGTGATGCATGAGAAATTTAGGCACAATGTTCTCAAAGAACTGAAATGCCAGTATGGCTAGAGAAAACGTTTCAAAAGTGACAAATAACATGTAAGCTCAGATATGCTAACCTGAGGAAAAAAGCAAAGTTTTCTCTGAACTTGCTCTTTTTGAACAGCTGAAGTTTGAGAAAGAATAGCTAAACTCTTACCTGCTAAATAGACATAAAAGATTTTTAGCCAAGTAATGAAGAGAAAAGCAGATAAAACCGCTAACTGACAACTAAAATGGGTTTACTGAAATTATTGCAGGCAAGTCAAAATAATTGCTGCTTCAAAAGCATTTTTTTCTTCCTCTCTTTCCTCAAACATCAGTTGGAATGGCTCAAAATTAATCTAAGCAAAGCAAGCTCAGAGAGAGAGAAAGAAAGAATAAAACATGAGGAAAGGGTAAGGCTATGATGTCAGAATCTACAAGGCTTTAGAGACAACTCATTTAGTGAAATAAAGTCAACACTGAAATCATGTAGATACAGCTAGAGACAAAAAAGACAGTAACACTGCACTAAAAATAGCTAGCTATATACAGTACAGTATCCTAATCTAACAGGCAGACACACCATAAAATTTAATGGGGTAGTCTGGTGATCGTACATTTTGTCTCGCTAAAACTTTAAGTGTATCATATCTATCATCATTAACTTTAATGGAAAAAAATCCACAAGGGTCTGGGTGTAAGCAGGAATAACTGTTTGAGTATAACAGGAAAACCACGTGTAGGTGGAAAATCATGTTAAGTATTAGAGTATAATTATATATTTAAAAACAAAATAAAAAACTTATATGTAAGCTATAAAAAATTGGTAAAAATCACTTTGACAGAAATACTTAAATCCTCATTAACAAGGAAGGATGTACAGAATGGATTGTGAGAGTTTATATAAATCAGAATCAGTTATGTATTGGAATATCTGGTATTATAAATGTGCCAATTCTCCTCAAATTGATCTATAGGTCCATTAAGTTTACAATAAAAATCCCAGCAGGTTTAATTCAGTTTTCTTTTTTTGTGTGTGAGTGGAAATTAACCAGCTGATTCTAAAATTAATATGGAAAAGAAAAACTAAATCAATCTTAACAAACTAGGAGAACTTTTTATATATCAAGACTTATTTTATAGTAATTTATTTATTACAGAGCTATTTATGATAGCATGGTATTGGGAGGTGAATAGACTAATATATTAGATTACATTCATGTAATAGGCAAATGCAATGAAGATGAACAAACTACAATTTCTTGCATCATCAAGGGTGAATCACATAAAAAGAATGTTGGGCAAAAACATCCATCCACAATAGGGTATGTACTGAATGATTTCATTATTTCAAGTTCAAAAATAAGGAAAACTAATCTATGTTGTTAAATCATGATACTGGTAATCTTTGGTAAGGAAAAAATTATCAGGATGAGGCATAAAGGGGGAACTAATATTTCATTTAGTTTTTAGTGGTGGTGTGATCACAAAAGTATAATCGCTGTCATGATTATAGGAGCTGTGAATGTGTCTTCAAGAATTTTATTTATTTATTTTTTCCCAAGAATTTAATTTAATTTAATTTATTTATTTTTACTATATTATGCTGTTTATGTAAAATTCAGGAATGGGGAAACCAACTCATGGTGAAAGAAATCAAAAACAGTGATTCTGTATGCTGGCTAATTGAACTTAATAATTAAAAAAAATAGTGATTAACCACAAAGGAGAGGTGTGGGAGTTGCTACTGACTGGAAAATCACAAGGGAACTCTTTGAAGTAGTGGAAAAATCTTGATCTATGGAGTGGTCACATGGATATAAGCATACACACACATGTATGTGTATGTATAGTCATTAAACCGTACATTTAATATCTGCACATTTTACTATATGTAAATTATTCAGTAAAGTACTATTTAAAAAACACATAGGTACCTGTGAGTGCCCGTACTGAGTTCCGCATTGGGCTCCCTGCACAGCAGGGAGTCTGCTTCTCCCTCTGCCCTTCACTCTGCTCACTTGTGCTCTCTCTCACTCTCTTTCTCTCAAATGATAATAATGGATAAATTTTAAAAAAATAAAATAGGAACACCTGGGTGGCTCAGTCGGTTAAGCATCTGCCTTTGGCTCAGGTCATGATCCTGGGGTCCTGGGATTGAGTCCCGCATCGGGCTCCTTGCTCAGCGGGAGCCTGCCTCTCCCTCTCCCACTCCCCCCTGCTTGTGCTTTCTCTCTGACAACTGAATAAATAAAATCTTAAAAATAAATAAACATAGAAACATCCAAGAATGCATGAGCTATTTCAGCTACCACCATCAAGTTTCAGTAAGGAAGTAAGATTGGTAAGGAATTTTACATTTAAATTACAAACAAAATAAAAGAAAATAAAATGGGGCTTCTACTGTACTATAAGGAATAATTTGTTTCAGCTGCAAATACATCAGATATAACTTTTTAAAAATCAATGAGTTCATAATGTTGCTCAAAAATCCTTATTGGTCACTACTGGATGCTAGGGTACCATTTCACTGCTCTGAAAATTAATAAAAAGAAGGAAAGAATCCATATTTACCCTCTATTTCTCATACACACTCTATGTCAGAGTAATCAAATATCTGATGAAGTTCTTTATATGAGAATTTCAGCAAATACAGAAAGAATGAGATTATCAAAAATTATAATTTTAAAATCTAATGAAATAATGGAAGTAGCTAATAAACTTCAGTGGATGCTCAATCCTTTATGCAAGGTTGTGATGGAGAAATTTATAATGGAGGATAACACTGATAGTGCATGAACCCAGTGATCAATCTCAGCATAACTAATATTTGGACAACCCTACTTTATATGTCTACTGATAAGTAACCACAGGAAATAGATAATACCAACAATAAGATGTCTTCTCAAATTATTATTCCTGAGCATAATAAAACCTTTATCTATTTTAAGTTTACAGGATGTATGGGGGGGTGATATGTAGAATAGAACCTGAAAGCACATGATGAGAAAAGAACAGTCAAATTTAGAACATAGGTTTTTCTTTACAGAACAGTGTTGTTTGTTGTTTATCCAACAAATCTATAACATTAAACAAAAAAGTGGGGACAGCGCTACAGAATAAAAGAGGCATTGGAAACCTAGTAACCAAATGTAATGTATGGAATTTATTTGAATTCCAATTTAAAAGAAAAAATATTTAAAAACCACCTTTGAGATAATCAGAGAAACTTGAATATGGACTGAGTATTAATTAAGAAATAATCATTAATTATATTAAGTATGATGGATATCAGTTAAATATGCTAAATGGAAAATTTACAGTTGAAATGATATAACTTTTGTTTTACTTTTAATCTCGCCAAAAATTTTTTGCTTGCACACGCACACACGCATACATCATATATATGGGCATTGATTTCCAAAGTATCACCAGACAACCTGTTAATAAAGCAACACTTGAGTCTGTTCAAAATCATTTCAGTAAGGGAGAACACCATATTGATAGAGTCTTAGCAGTGTCTCAGGCTAATGTGATTTAAGGTGGGAAATTGAATGGGATTGGGCAAAATTCATAATATAATAATTCTGGACTAGTGACATAGCAAATGCCTTAAAGCAAGTTTTCATAAGTAAATTGTTATTTAATATGTGAGTTGTTTAGATAAACAGACTATTATCTTTTTTTTTTTAGATTTTTATGTATTGATTTGAAAAAGAGCGGAGAGAGAGAGAGAGAGAAAGAGAGAGAGAGAGAGAGAGCATGCACTGGAGGAAGGGGCAGAGGTAGAGGGAGAAACAGACGCCTGATGAGCAAGGAGCCCGAAGTGGGGCTCTATCTCAGGACCCTTAGATCATGACTCAAGCCAAAGGCAGACGCTTAACTGATTGAGCCACCCAGGCACTCCAGACTATTATCTTTGATAAATTGATCTGTAGGAATTTCCTGAAGCAAATAATAAAGTTATTTATTAATTTGCAGTCTCATCTTTCCAGACCAAAGGGTCCCTGGAAAGAAAATAAAGTAACTAAGTCATGTTGATATAGATGACCTTAGTTCTCAGGAAATAGATAAACAATGTTTCCAAAATTTGACAATTGTTGAGGCTATGTATGGGTATAAAGAGTCAGTTAATATTACTTTTCTCTATAGTTCTATATTAATTTAAAATTCCCCACACTAGAAAGCTTTTAAAGGTGCTAATATTGAGACCCTCTTCTTTCATAAAATCGAATGAGGCTATTTGGTTACAGACAAACATTTGGAAAACTAAAGAAAGAATTGTCCATAAAGCATTGGGCAAGAAAGGGATTAGATAAACATCAAGAATAATAGGGAATGTGCTTATGTGATGGCTAGAAAAAAGTGGATGTTTTTAAATTAAAACACCTGCAAATTGGTATTTTAGCTAATTTTTAAAGTACTTAATATATACTGCCTATTTTGTTAAATGCATAATATATATTATGTCATTTGATTTTCACAAAAACTCTGTGAGGTAGAAAATCTTAATAGCAGCATTTTACATTTGACTCTACGAAGACTTTGCAAGGTTCAGTTATATGTCCAAGGACATGTAGCTAGAAATAGTTGGAGTAAGATTTGAAGACAGCCTTTTCTGGTTCCAAAGAGTGAAAGATAAACTGCTGCAATAAACTAGTCTAACTTCACAAAATATAATGGAAGTTTTTTCTTAAATTATTATTTTCATTTTTTAGAGTACAGACACCTCACACTTCATGTAGAAGCCAGTGCTTCTGCATGTGTCCAGCATACTTTGAGAAGAAAGTTTGACCCCGAGACCTATCTAAAGAGAAAAGAAGTAACTCCAGATAAATGGTGTTTATGCTTAAATGCTCAAGTTGGACAAATACATTGCAGCTGAATTTCAGTTATAGTCTTGATAAATGGATGAGGGCTTCTGACTTTAAACTATCAGTACTTAGAAGCACCTGAGAATGTGGTCATTTGTCAACATTACTGCTTGCTTTGGTTTTAGAAATACAAGCAATGTGCTCATGCACTGACATTAGTGCTTACAAAATGTGCAATCTATCATCATCATCAACAAATATTTATGCAGTGCTCACTGTATGTAAGCTAGTTTCAGAAGTTGCAATGGGAATTTATATGGCATTGTGTTTTCCCTTCTTTTCCTTTTCAGCCATATGAAGTGTTTCTAAGAACTGTGAAAAAATATACTTAACCATCACAAATCTGAAAACTTTAGAAAATTGAAAATAACCTTTTTGCTCCCTATTATAATATTTTAATTTTATTATTATTATCAACATATAATGTATTATTTGTTTCAGGGGTACAGGTCTGTGATTCATCAGTCTTACACAACACACAGTGCTCACTCTAACACATACCCTCCCTATTGTAATTTATATTGGGTTCACATTATTCCATATTCATGGCTGTTTTCCAAACAAGGTGGGGTTTAAAATATGACTTAAAAAGTCATCAATCAGGCATTGGATTGGTGATCACTCTGTTCTGCATTTCAGAACAATGGAAAGAAATATAAGAAATGTCTTCACTTGAAGACGTTGCTAGCTACAGCATCGTTTTGAGTAGGTGTGTAAAAGAAGATTCTTCTTTGTTTTCCTATGAGCATTTAAATTGTAAACATTTCTTGAATCAGTATTCATTTAGTTTTGCAATGATTTAGATCTCATAACCTTATTTATTAAGCAAATATTATTTTTACCCAAAGCAATTCCTCTACAAACAAATGGCAAAGGTGTTCTAATTTCATTTTTACCAACAAGAGATCTATAATAGTATTTGTTTAAAATATGTTGTAACTCATCCACTTTTGAGCAGAATTGGTATTGGTCCAAAAAGACAAATAATCCCGTTACTAGGAAACATAGGCTAACTGATAGTTTTAGTTTTTAAAAAGTCATTAGCAATTAACTTCCCTTACTGTATTTTACCTAAATGAGTGTAGAAGAAAAATTTTCCCCCACGTTTCTAGGTTCTTTTGGCTGGTCTATTAATCAAATTGACAAAAAACAGATTAACAGGAGTAGACCAAATTTACTTAATAGACCAACCAAAATCACCTGGAAGGGTAGAAGGAAAATTTTACCTCTCCTACCACTGGTGACCCAGATGGGACAAAATTCACTGGTTGGACTCTACTCACTCCGAGGATTTTGCAGCTGAGAGACCCTACGACCTCTGACAAAAAGGCAGCAGAAAGTATGAATGCTTACCACATTAGTCTCCCAGATATCTTCCTTCAGGGACCAGTGGAAGTGAAAATTCTGAGTCTTTTCCTTTTCTAAACTTAGACTAGTAGGAAGAAACAGTGGTAGAATTCACTAGTTCCTTGGGTATAGCAACCCTGTTAAAAATGTGATATACGTATTCTTGATTTGTATTGATTGTTTTCCTCCTATAGGTAGTCACTGTTTTTCTTTGTCTCTGTCTGTTGTGTCATTGGTCATAAGGAGGAAAATCATAGGGTAGAATGCAGGTATAGGCCCTATAAGCCTGTTGTTCAAGCTGGCCTCCGAGACTGGTGAGTTCACATTTCTTACCAGACCAGTGTCTATTTAGGCAAACATTCCTGTGGGTTAATGTGCACAGGAAGTAAAGACTGTTGCTAAGAGACATCTCAGAAACCAAAGCTGCAAAGTTTGGTGAGTATGGGTCAAGAACTTAAGAGCTGTTAGAGTACTTGCCACCTAAGCCAAAGTCTCCCTTGTTAGGATAAGGTGGTCACAGAACAGGCTACACTGTCACTACGTCACCTGTCAACTTCAACAAAATTTCCTGGCAATGAGATTCTCTGTAAAGCATCACATAATCCTCGAAGCAGTGGCATACCACTCTTAATTAGTTTTGCTCCTAGAGACCCAAGGCTTAGCTAATGATGTTAATCTGCATATAAGAAAAAACTGGTAATGGGACACCTGGGTGGCTCAGTTGGTTGGGTGTCTGCCTTTGGCTCAGGTCATGATCCTGGGGTCCTGGGATCGAGCCCCGTGTCGGGCTCTCTGCTCAGCGGGGAGCCTGCTACTTCTTCTCCCCCAACCTGCTGCTTTGCCTACGTGTGCTCTCTCTCTCTCTCTCTCTCTCTGTCAAATGAGTAAATAAAATCTTAAAAAAAAAAGAAAGAAAAAGAAAAAACTGATGAGGTTTCCCTTTCTTGTACCATGTCTTGAGAGTCTCAGCCAACCAGAGGATGAATGTACCAGCATGTATCTGGTTCACAGCCAATGAGGCTGTGGATCTGATAAACGACATTCTCTTTATCCAACTGTGCCAGCAACCAGGGAAATTTGATAGAAGGGATCCAAGTCAATAAGGGGCCTTTGTCATCTTGTCACTAATTTGGTAGGACAGCAGTATGGATTGCACCCCGTGTGCAGCTAGATCTTTCTTAGGTTACCTTTGAGAGTGAATTTCCTGGATCTTGTGAAGATGGCATTTTTCACATTCACATTTGGGGACACCTCTTGTGCCTATGATTAAGCCATAAAAGACTATGTGTTTGAGTTTCTCTTGAGATTAATGTAAGACTCTATGCATCAATGGCCAGATGATGGATGGTCCTTTGAATTGACTATATTTGAAAGAAAAAACTTTAGAGAAGCTCTCATCCTAAAGAAGTGTCTTATTAGTATCTACAGAATGACCAAATTAAAAAGAGTATACAAAGAAATAAAACAGCTAGCTTCGGGGACAACCTTAACAAGATGACAAACCAGAAATTAACTTAAAACAAAAACTAAAACCAATGTAAATTTGTCTTTTCAAAATCTGACTCCATCTTCCTGTTTTAATTTCTCTTTCCCTACAAGATTTGCAGAGAGCACTCCAGCTTGATCTCTAGGCCCAGGGCATGTAGGTTACTCATGTAAATGCTGAAAGTCAGGAAGTGAATTTAGCAGAAGCACATGGGACAGGCAGTAGGGCTTGCTTTGCTGGGTTCTATAATCAGGCTCTGCCAGCTTAATAAGACCTTCCTATGAAATGTCCTTTGCAGAAATATCCTAGATTACTACCAAAGAATCCATGTTCCCTGGACAGTAGAAAATCAAGTTTCATGTTGTCTCTTCCTTTCCCAATCCAGATTTATTGTTTATTGATCCTTTCTCTCCTAGGGATAGCTATTGACTTCTTGTTTATCTCATTTTGTGTCCTAGACACTTGGCTTGGCTTTCTGCCTGACTGGGATATGCAGGTTGTTGTTTCTTTCTTTTGACTATCTTTGGGAGTGACTCTGAATTGTGGGAAGTTAATATCTTTTGCACCCTCTCTGGGGACCTCTTTTACATCCAACAGTGGTTGTTTAATACTGCCAGAAATATTTATTGTTTTTTCCCAGCTGAAAACTGACAAGATATTTAAAAGGAAGAATGATTTTATTTTGGTCCTTTCTCCTAAGATAAAGTGAAGCTAAATGAATCCAGAAGGAAACCAAAATCTTTTGAAGCCTTTGTAGAAGGATTTACTAAGGCATTCCAAAGCTACCTGATATAAAAAAAAGGCAAACTGAAGGTTACGTAGTTAGATGGGTGGATCAACCTATGATGTCATATTAGCTACAACGCAATTCTTTGAGGAATTGAAAGCAAATGTCCTTATCTTACAAATGTTTGCAAAGTTAGAAATATGCCCCAGGGCAATTCAAAGCCAACTTTTCTTTTTACCAATCTCAAAACCTTCTCTTTTTATCTCAAAGGTCTGTAAATACTGTCCTTGAGATCACTAAATCAGCCCTGCAAGAAATACTAAAAGGGATCCTTTAAGTGAAGAAAGAGCCCAAAAGTAACATAGATCAGAAAGGAACAGAGATAATATATAGAAACATTGACTTTACAGGTAATATAATGGCACTAAATTCATATCTTTCATAGTTACTCTGAATGTAAATGGGCTAAATGCTCCCATCAAAAGACACATGGGAACGGCCAATTATGTAAGCCAATTAATAATAAAATTAAAGAAACACATTGATAATAATACAATAATAGTAGAGGACTTATCAAAAATAAAAAGGACCCAGGGACGCCTGGGTGGCTCAGTTGGTTGAGCGGCTGCCCTCGGCTCAGGTCATGATCCCAGGGTCCTGGGATCGAATCCCACATCGGGCTCCTTGCTCGGCAGGGAGCCTGCTTCTCCCTCAGCCTCTGCCTGCCACTCTGCCTGCTTGTGCTCTCTCTCTCTCTAATAAATAAATAAATCTTTAGAAAAAAAAAATAAATAAAAAGGACCCAAATAAATAAAATCATGAATGAAAGAGGAGAGATCACAACCAACATCACAGAAATACAAACAATTATAAGAACATATCATGAGCAACTATATGCCATCGCTTCTCGGCCTTTGGGCTAAGATCAAGTGTATGAGCAACTATATGCCAACAAATTAAACAATCTGGAAGAAATGGATGCATCCCTAGAGATGTATAAACTACCAAAACTGAAACAGGAAGAAATGGAAAACCTGAACAGACCTATAACCAGCAAGGAAATTGAAGTAGTAATCAAAAATCTCCCACTAAACAAGAGTCTAGGGTTGGGTGGCTTCCCATGGGAATTCTACCAAGCATTTAAAGAATTAATATCTCTTCTTCTGAAACTGTTTCAAAAAATAAAAATAGAAGGAAAACTTCCAACCTCTTTCTATGAGGCCAGCATTACTTTGATCCCAAAACCAGACAAAGACCCCACCAAAAAGGTTAATTACAGACCAATATCCATGATGAACCTGGATGTAAAAATTCTCATCAAGATACTAGCCAACAGGATTCAACAGCGCATTAAAAGGAGTATTCACCATGACCAAGGGAGATATTTATTCCTGGGCTGCAAGGGTGGTTCAACATCTGCAAATCAATCAGTGCATACTATATTAATAAAAGAAAGGACAAGAATCATATGATCCTCTCAATAGATGCAGAAAAAGCATCTGAAAAAGTACAGCATCCTTTCTTGATTAAAACTCTTCACAGTGTAGAGATAGAGGAAACATACCTCAATACCATAAAAGGCATATACGAAAAGCCCACAGAGAATATCATTCTCAATGGGGAAAAACTGAGAGCTTTACTCCCTAAGATCAGGAACACAGCAGGGATGTCCACTATCACCACTGCTGCTCAACATAGTACTAGAAGTCCTAGCCTCAGCAAACAGACAACAAAAAGAAATGAAAGGCATCTGAATCGGCAAAGGAGTCAAACTCTCACTCTTTGCTGACGACATGATACTTTATGTGGAAAACCCAAAAGACTCCACCCCGAAACTGCTAGAACTCATACAGCAAAGTGGGAGGATATAAAATCAATGCACATAAATCAGTTGACTTTCTATACACTAACAATGAGACAAAAAAAAAGAGAAATTAAGGAGTTGATTCCATTTACAATTGCACCCCAAACCATAAGATATCTGGGAATAAACCTAACCAAAGAAGCAAAGGATCTGTACTCAGAAAACTATAGAACACTCAAGAAAGAAATTGAGGAAGACACAAAGAAATGAAAAAATGTTCCATGCTCATGGACTGGAAGAACAAATATTGTTAAAATGTCTATGCTACCTAGAGCAATCTATACATTCAATGTGATCCCTATCAAAATACCATCAGCTTTTTTCACAGATCTGGAACAAATAATCCTAAAATTTGTGTGGAAAAAGAGCAGACCCCAAATAGCCAAAGGAATGTTGAAAAAGAAAATCAAAACCAGTGGCATCACAATCCCAGACTTCAAGCTCTATTACAAAGTTTAGTAATCAAGACAGTATGGTACTGGCACAAAAAAAGGCACACAGATCAATGGAACGAACAGAGAACCCAGAAATGGACCCTCAACTCTGTGGTCAACTAATAGACTAACGACTCAACAAAGCAGGAAAGAATATCCATATGTGTAGCAAAATAAGTCAATCAGAGAAAGACAATTATCATATGTTCTCACTCATATGTGGAATTTAAGAAACAAAACAGAGGATCATGGGGGAAGAGAGAAAAAAATAAAACAAGATGAAATCAGAGAGGGAGCTAAACCACAAGAGACTTGTAATCATAGGAAACAAACTGAGGGTTGCTGGAGGGGAGAGGGGTGGGGGGGATGGTGTAACAGTGTGATGAGCATTAAGGAGGGCACGTGATGTAATGAGCACTGGGTATTATATAAGACTGATGAATCACTGACCCTTACCTCTGAAACTAATAATACATTTTATGTTAATGAATTGAATTTAAATTAAAAAAATATGATGCTTAAAGAATAATAATTAAAAAAAAAAAAAACGCTATAGCAATTAAAACAGTTTGGTACTGCACCAGGATAAACAAATAGAGCAGTGTAACAGAATAAATAATGTAAAACAGATCCATGTATTTATGGTCACTTGATTTAACTCAAATGTGAAAAATGTAATGTTATGAAGAAATCATGGACTTTTTAATAAAAGGGACTCTGTTAATTGAACATAAAAAAAAAAAAAAATAAAGTTCTTCTGGGAGGAACTTGAATTCTTTCCCTGTGCCTTTGAGATGTAAATGTTAACTCTAATCTAGGCTATCTGTTTAAAGTACAAACTTAGGGAAGGTCATTCTTATATGAAGGGGAAAAGGTGGTGTGGGTGGGGAGTGGCGGGGGTGGGGGTGGGGGTGGGGGGCAAGAGGCCTTTTTAAAATACAAACTGTTAAAAAGTCTCTCTTAGCCAAACTCTAGACCACAGTCTCCTTAACATTGCTTGTTAAGAATAAATACAAATCTTAAAAGTCCTTCTATGTAAATACTAGCAAACAAAACAAAACAAAACAAAACAAAAACTATTGAGCTGGTTATCTTAACTTACTTGGTCTACCAGAGACGGTGAGCTTCATATTGTACCTGATTCATGGCTAAAGCCTTGGAATGAAAGCTATAAGATCTCTGTTTATGTCTGTATGTTTATGTATATTTGTGTGTATATATATATATCTATCTATCTATATATATATAGATAGATAGATATATATATGTTATAGATATAGTATTCTTCTACCTCTGGATAGTATTGACAAAATTAATTTGTAAAGAGCTCTATCTAACTGGCTTAAAATTAAGTGTTTATAAAATAAGTAATCTTAAACTTCTCAGGAAATATAACAGAAACTATCTGAAATGCTTTTTAGGATCATATGATCTCAAAAAGTATTCAGTATTAAAGCTAGTTTAAGTTCATTTCTTTAATTAAAATAAACGTCTTTTGAGTTAAAACACTGAATATAATGCAGACATACAATTTGTTTACAAAATTTGTTAGCAAGAAAAATAGCCTGGGATGATGGCTGACTTTGTGTAATGTTTCATGAAGTTTTTGTGAATATTCTAAACATAATTGTAGGGAGCAAGTGATTTAAGATTGAAGTAAGTGAGAGAAGTTTTTTTAGGTAAAGTTTTTTGCAATAATTATATTTTATAGTATGTGTACTTAATAGCTTCCAGAATCTTTTTTTAAAAGATTTTATTTATTTTAGAGACAGAGAGAGACAGACAGCACAAGTGGCAGGTGCAGAGGGAGAGGGAAAATCTCAGGCAGACTCCCTGTGGAGTGTGGAGCCCAATGACAGGCTCAATGTCCCAGGATGCTGAGATCACGACCTGAGGCAAAACCAAGAGTCAGATGCTTAACCAAATGTGCCACTCAGGAGCCCCCAGAATCTTTTCGGTAACCTAAAACTCGAGTTTGCTAAGTTTAGTTAAATGATGGAAATTTATTAAATATCTAGATCATTTCCAAATAAATAAAATAGTGAAACGTGAATTACTGAGCATAGGTTTATCTACTTTTGCTTCTTATTGCAGAGAAACTAAACATAACATGCATGTATTAGTAAACACGTCTTATGTTAAAAGACATTATGAAACGTATTCATAAGTTTGCTAATCTAAAAGAATACTGGTGTAACAGTTCGCAATTGCTTACTACTTATTTTTCTCTAGAAATTAAAGTTTCTAGGGATTAAGAATTCTGATTATTATCTGTAATTACAACTACTAGAAATAGTAAGATAAACAACTCAATGCAAGGAAAGTAAGATGTACTTTTGGTAAGAAGAGGTGTAAGATATGAAGATGCACTTTTGTTGAGAGCAAAGGAAGTAAATTTGTCCTAGAGTAAAACTAGTTATTTCAAAACGGGAAAGGGGAAAATAAAGAACATATTAAACAGAATGTTGGGAAAAGAGAAAGAGAGGGAAAATCTTACCTTGTGTGCTGAATTTGGGTAAAATTGAATGAATTTATTATAAAGATTACAAAATTAAGCTTTAAAACCAGTAGTGTACTTATATAAAACTAAAACTTAATTTTCCTTAATCTAAAAGGACAATGTTTTCTTAGACTATTGGTCTGCTCATGATAAGAGATTATGAACATTTTTCTTTACCTTTTAAGTAATCTGTCTAGAGAGCAAAGATTCCATGTTTTACCAAAAAAATTTTCTGGACTTTATCAGGTCTTTGATTGCTCAGGAAAATTAAGTCTTCTTAATATTAAAAGAGCTAAATTTTGCACAACTATGTAACTTTGTGTTTGCCTTTGGAGTCTTTTATTGTCACCTTGGTTAAATGGATAATTAAGTCTTATTTTTAATGATCTATGATGCTATTTAGTCAATTGTCCATACCTTTTGATATTTTTGACAAACTTCCCCAAATCAAATTCTAAATTTTTTTTTTAAGCTCAAACTGAGTTTGAGGTATTTCAGAGGGTCCCTGGAACAGCTCAAAAGATTTGCTCTTTCTCCTTATAAGAAGACAGATGTTAAACTAATTAGTCTTATTTGGTATGCTAAATTACATGGAAAGCATTGGCAAATAAGTGATGATAAACCTTGCTAGATTATATTGTGTGGGTAAATGTTATTAATTTAAGTAGTCTAGAAGTTGTATGAAATTCCCAAAATTCTGATATATCCTGGTATAATATTATCAGTCATAATTCTAGTTATTATCTTAAAAGATTGTAATGTCATAGAAATAACTAAATTTCTTTGTCAATTCCATTATAATGAACTCTTACCAGCTCTTTAACAAGGAGCATCATTAATCTGTTGTCATTTACAGGCAGTTATTGTTTTACTCCGATGCTTTGCCAAAGTATTTCATCTTCGAGGAGATTTAAGGAAAGGACTTTTGACAAGTATAGGTTTCTGATAACTTTAAGATCATGCAACTGAACTAATAATTTCCAGAACTAGTGGAAAAACTGAATTCAAGAAGAACAAGTGTTAATTACATGGAACTGAATGAAGTGAGGAGCATGATTATAATTTATATGACTTTTTGTTTGTAACATCGTTGGTTTTTTATGTTTTATTTTTCCAGATTTAAGGAAACCTTTTTCTCTTTTCTCTTAAGTTATCAACAATTTGGAAAGATAAACCTCTGTGACTAGAGATGAAACAATTACTTTTTCTCCTTACCTGATCCCTCTAGAATGTGGAAACTTAGTGTTCTTATTTTCATGGTAATATAGATATTTCCATAAATTCAATGAAAATCTGTTTTTGTAACAGGACACAGAAACATTGGCTATATTATCAAGACTTTGATTGGAATGTCATATTTGAAAATGATGTGCATAAACTCAGATATGACCAGATAGCATTAAGAAACTAGGGTTGACTTTATGGGGTGAATAGTGTCCCTTGGAAAAATCTGCCTGGTATCTTGCTTACATGGTTCCCAGGTTAGTAAGGAAGGTCACTTCCTGGTAAGTGCAGGAACCTCAGGATATTTTGGGGACCTCAAGAAGAGAGGAATTAACCCAAATCTATAGGTATCAGAGATAAACTCTGATGTCAAGTCCTTGGCTTAGCTTTCTAGCCTTGAGAGACTTCTAAAAAGTCACATCTGAGATTCCTTAAGAAAAGCAGTAACAGGCGCCTGGGTGGCTCAGTTGGTTAAGCGGCTGCCTTCAGCTCAGGTTGAGATCCCTGACTCCTGGGATCTAGCTCCGCATTAGGCTCCCTGATGTATGGGCTATTCAGAATGATCACCAGAGACACTCAAACAACAAACTAGGAAAATCTCTCAGACTGCCACTGTCCATCCTCATTTTGTCTAAAGATGCTTCAAGCCAGATATCTAAAAATCTTCTCAACTAGCTGCCTTTAGAACTCAGAAACTGGAATTACAATCTGCTTCAATCATTAAACATTGTTTTTTCTTTTGTTTCATAGAAACACCTCTTATTAAATACCTGATTGCTTGCACCACAAGCTTAACTTTGGGAGCCCACCCGTATCACTGAATCTTGAAAGAAGTCACAACTGTTTAATTGAACTGACCTAGTCTCAGTACTAAGAGACGGGATCATTGAGATGGAGCAGTCCATCAACTCAACTTTTGGACTCTAAAAATACTTAGGGAAGTTTCAAAGGCAGGACTGAGGGGAAGCAAAATACATGACCCCAAAATATGCCACTTTGGCATATAGACTATATTGAGCTGCAGGTAATCTGGACCCAGCAGACTCAAGGAGAACTTTTACCTCTCCCTTAATACCTAGAAGAATTTAGATAGGGGCCTGGCCCAGAAGAAGAGCTATTACCTGAGATAACTTTTATCTGAAAGACCTATTGGTATGGTGCTGCAAACATCTAATTTTGAAACATCTCCTCGTATTGTTCTGTGAATTATCCTCCTCCCCTTTGAAGACCCAGGCCCCTATCCTATTCCTTAGCTCAGGATGGCATATAAGCCTCAAGTGACTGACTTGTCCTTGGGTCTTATATTCTTATGGGGCTCCCATAAATATTTAATTAAATTTGTTTTTCTCCTGTTAATCTATTTTTTTTCATGTACTCAACACACCAGTCTAGGAGGGACTACAGAATCTAGAAGGGTAGGGGAAAATATTTTCCTCTCCTAAACTGTCAACTCTTATCTAACATTTAAAATTGGAGAGAGTAGATCACAAGTTTTAATATATTTCTTTATTTAAAGATGCTCTTGACTTCAATTTAAAAACAGTCTTCCATACCTTATGTAAAAGAGATGCGGTATACTACTAGGTATTTATCCAAAGGATGCAAACATAGTGATTCAAAGGGGCACATGAACCCCAAAGTTTATAGCAGCCATGTCCACAATAGGCAAAATATGGAAAGAGCCCAGATGTCCATCTACAGATGAATGGATAAAGAAGATGTGTGTGTGTGTGTGTGTGTGTGTGTGTGTGTGTGTGTGTATATATATATATATATATATATATATATATATATATATATATATATATATATGATGGAATATTACTCAGCCATTAAAAAGAATGAAATCTTGCCATTAGCAACGACATGGATGGAACTAGAAGGTATTATGCTAAGTGAAATAAGTCAGTCAGAGAAAGACAAATATCATATGATTTCACTCATATGTGGAGTTTAAGAAACGAAACAGATGAACATAGGGGAAGGGAAGGAAAAATAAAATAAGACAAAAACGGAGAGGGAGACAAACCATAAGAGACTCTTAACTCTAGGAAACAAACTGAGAGTTGCTTGAGTGGTGGGTCGGGGGGAATGGGATAACTGGGTGATGGGCATTAAGGAGAGCACTTGATAGGATGAGCACTGGGTGTTATATGCAACTGATGAATCACTAACTTCTACCTCTTAAACTAATGATACACTATACATTAATTAAATTGAATTTAAATAAGAAACTTAAAAAAAGATATATAAACACAACCAAATTAAAGATTCACATTGATTATAATGTTGTTTCCAAAGACAGAAAAGTTAAAATACACAAAAATATGACATATATAGGCCCTACGACATTTCCTATTTTGGGTAAGGTCAAAAGTTAAAATGAAAATACCCATAGTTTATCTTTTTTTTTTAAGGATTTTATTTATTTATTTGAGAGAGAGAACGTATGCACACATGCAAGCATAAGCAGAGGGTGGAGCAGAGGGGGAGGGAGAGGAAAGGTAAAGAATCCCAAGCAGACTCCATGCTGAGCACAGAGCCAGACCTGGGGCTGGATCCCAGGACACTGAGATCATGACCCCAGCAGAAACTAAGAGTAGGACTAACAGACTAAGTCACGCAGGCACCCCAGTCTGTTATCTTTCTGATGGCTACTTTTGGTTAGTAAGAGTACAACGGGGAAAAATCAGCAACACCTATACCTGCATCATCACGTAAGCAATAATAATAGCTAATATCTACTGAGCTCCTAATATGTATCAGTCATTTTTCTAAGTGCTTTCTATTTATCCTTCATTTAATCTACAATCATAGGGGGTAGGTACTATTTTTTTTTCCTGATATGCAAATGAAAAACCCTGAAGTTCCAATGCTGGTAAGTGGAGGAGCCAGAAGGTAAAAGTAAAGAGATCTAACTCCAGAGATTATTTTTGGCCACTATGCTCTTCCTTATGTATAAGGAAGGTGGTACCTACAAATCATAGGACAAAAAACACATACTGGCTGAATAAATATGAGAAAGCCTTCACATAAGCATACAACAAGCAAGCATTTGTTTTTCTCCAGCATTTTATTATGAAGTTTTAAGCATAAAGAAGATGGCAAAGAATCAATGAACACTCATATATGCACCACCTAGATCCTACAAAAACATTTTGCTGTATTTGCTTTATCACATTTCTATCTATCCATCAGTCCATCAATCCATCTTATTTTTAATTAATTTTAAAGTATGTTCATGGGGTACCTGGGTGGCTCAGTGGATTAAAGCCTCTGCCTTCGGCTCAGGTCATGATCTCAGGGTCCTGGGATCGAGCCCCACATCGGGCTCTCAGCTCAGCAGGGAGCCTGCTTCCCCCTCTCTGCCTACCTCTGCCTACTTGTGATCTCTCTCTCTCTCTCTCTGTCAAATAAATAAATAAATCTTTAAAAAAATTAAAAAAAAAGTATGTTCAGGTCTTTGATTTTGTTACTATAACATTGCAGAAAAAATTGGAAAGCCTGTTTAGAGAGGATGTTAGAAAGCTAATTTGTTATTTTCTAAGAAGTCATACTACTGTAGGGGCCAAGAGCAGTCTGTTCCCAAGATGGACAACTTTGCCATGAAGATTATTTTGAGTTAAAAAGCAATCAAAACCCAGCAGTTTGAGGAAAACCTTTACCTCCCTCTCAACTGCCTAAAAAGAATTTTGACAGAGCAGGAAGTGAGCTATCACCAGCAATAACTACATTTTACTATGGACTAGTTATGGTAGATGGGGAGGAACCTAGCAAGACCAGTTTGTTCAAAAACCTCTATGTCCCAGCAAACATTTACCAAACATGTACACATTATCATCCTCCAGTAAATTGCTTTCCTTCCTTTTGAAGTCCCAGGCCCCTATCCCTTCTCTTTAGTTCAGAATGACATACACACCTCATTTTGCCTGTCTTTGGAATTTCCATGTCTGTGTGCATTCCTTATATGTACACTATTAGATTTGATTTTCTTCTGTTAATCTGTCTCATGTCAATTTGGTTTTTAGTCCAGCTAGAAAGGCCTTGAAGAGGACAGGAAATTCTTGCTCCCTGGCACCACAAATTGAGCCCCTGTTTTAACTGTCAATTAAATACCACTAACTTAACTTGTCAATCAATATTTTGCCTCTAAATATGGAGTTGTGAGGATTTAATAAGAAAAATATTTTAAAAAATACAACAGTTACTACTCTACCATGCGTGGAGTAAGTAGGTGTTCAATAAAGTATAGCCAAAATAATGAAGCTAATGAGAAAATGCAAAAGCAACTAAGCTTATACTGCGTTGAATCAGTTAATGTACTAGAGGGCTTAGGATAAAATAGGATAAGACAATCCTCCAACCGGGAAGAAGAGAGTATTGACCAGGTATTTTATATCTGTATCTAGAACTGTTTGAAAAATTTTATGCTATTGTAATTAATCAAGTAAAATGAAGATCAGAAGCTCTTTAGAATAGAGAGGGGATACGGAATAGAGGGAATACAGAAATATAATCAGATGAATATGTTTACCTAGTTCTATATGAAAACAAAAGCATTTCTTGAAGCAGCTGAGTGAATACAGTGCAAGTACATTGCTCTTTGGGAATCCAAACTGGGGCACCTGGAATAACCAATTTATCTGTTAAATCGTCATTATAATGTGGATTTTATGAACAGTATTTTCTCAATTCCTTACAGACATCCAAGTGAAAGTTAACTGTGTGCCTAAAATGCAAATAAACAATTATTTACTGCAAATACTTTAACTCTCCAGATAAGTAAAACACAATTTTCTCTTGTGAATACTGAGGCACTTAACGCATTTCTCATTCCAAAATTTACCACATCCTTATACAGAAAAATGCCACAAATATGATTATAGGCAAGGTCAACAATATCCTTAAAAACAAATTTGAATTTCCATCCATGTATGTGTTATTAGCCACAATACCACAGCACGTCAGAAGGAAAAGACAATAAAAGACAAGTCAGCCTGAAAAACTTTAAAAAGAAAGTGAACAAACTTATCTAATCAAGAAAAAAAAATAGAAGAGAATGAAAAACATCTGATTTGGTGTTGGAGGGAAGAAAAGGAAAAAATATTGCTCTAATGTGGGCCTATTAGAATGAAATGACTGTAAACCACACCCCTAAACACCTGAATGATGAAATTATTTACAACCTTCATTTCACTGCTTAAGAATGCTGGCCCAATGCACAGGTTTTAATATAAGCATAGACATTGAGATATTCTTTTGCTGTTAACTTTAGTAAAGGTAAACCAAAATCTGCTCCCTAGGTAATTACTGCTTTGGGATATTAAGGGCCAAACCAAATCAATTGGACATTGAGAATCATTAGCTATCATATTAATAGATCTCAAGTTTGAATATGTAGTCATAGTTTATTTTCATACTTTTGCCCATGAAAGATAAATGATTAATTATGTGAAAGAAAAGCTTATCATAACTGTATATATAATATTAATTTGGCATTTTTCTCATGAATAAAATTCCATAAAAACAGAAACATCCTTTGAAATGGGATATAATTAAACTTGCTTCTGATATCTTTAAACGAGCATTTATATTAATCCCAATATAAAAAATTCATTACCTATTCCCATATCTGCCTGTCTTTCATTAGGACATAGACAGTGACCTCTGTCCCGATAAACATTCTAAGGTACCAATCCAGATAAACAGCATGAAGGCATTTATAAACCTGGTAGTGTCAGTTTCAAGTGGTTTTACATTATGGAAAACAAAATGTTTAGGTAGATTTTGCTTGTCCACATACATACATTAAAAAGATGGTCTTTAAAAATATTTATTTTCTGAGTCAATAGAAAAAAAAAACTTTATCTCCAAATACTGACGTTACATGTTTTGACCACCACCAACCCTCTATTATATTGATCTTATCAAAGAATAAATTTAATCTAAAACATAATGAGAATGAAATGAAATGAAAATATGTAAGACACAGAGAAAATCTAATCTGTACTTCTGCTGAAATTCAGCCCCTGTTATGCACCTCTTCTCAGAAAGAGGAAGTAAATTCACAGTATTACAAAAACTCTACTGAGAATATCTTCTTGAATAAATTTAGATTTAGATAATGTATCCAGAAATTTCCTGGTGGCTTCAATAATGACGAGTTTCTCTAACTACACTGAGAGAGAGAGAGAGAGAGAGACAGAGACAAAGAGAGAATATGTAATACAAGAAACAATCTAATCTAGCTAGGCCAAGTGTAAAAATAATAATGGATTTTAACTACAATGAAAATGAAAACAAAAGTTATGATTTTACCAAATCATCCATCAGAACCAAGGAGACACACCAACAGGCCTATGAACCAGAGACCTTATCAAGCTATAAGAAACATGGTCTGAGAAGTTTTTAGCAATTAATAGTATAGATCTGGACTAGCTATTCCAGTGTTAGGGGAATATGCCAGTATGAAGTAGCAGAAAGATAAACAAGCAGGCAGCCTGCCCATGTAATCAGCAATGTCTACTGGAGGACAGCCAGGGGATGTTCTGGCAGGAAAATGGTGTTAGGAAAATCTGTTGACTCGTGGCCAATAAAATTATTAAAAGGCAATGCTTATCATCATGAGGGCTTTAGGTAGTACCAAGGTGGTTAAGGGGACTGAGTACTAAGATGTCTGCTCAGAGATGGGGATATAACAAAGATCTAGTGAATTAACTAGAAAAATATAGAAAAGCCTTCAACAAGAATATAGCCAAGAAGCAGTTATTAGAAATACAAGCCAAATCAGCATTAAAGGTGAACTTGAAATTGATCAATAGAATTATCAACTGATAGTAAGAAACCCTCCAATAGAAGGGAGATTATTCCAGAGGGTGATATTGATTTGAGTCTGAATTTTAAAATTAAGCAGTCCCAAATGAGGGAACTTGATAGATGAAAGAGCAACAAACAAGGCAATTTATTACCATCATCTGCAAAATTAAAATTGAGTACGATGATTCTTAGAATATGACTGTAATGTAAGCCAGTGTATATGGAAAGCAATGGTATCATTAGGTATATTGCACACAATAGTATTTTCCTACCGAATTCCCTACTGAAGAGGTTTCCTGCTACAAGATAAGAAAAATTTCCATTATTCAGGACCTAAGAGTGTTTCAGTCAGGATTCTTTTTTTTAAGGCAACAGGAGCTGACTCTAAGTAACTTCAGCTGAATATAAATTTATGGGAAGAATAGCTGTAGTTTACAGAATCAATAGGAAAGCTTAAGAGTCAAGCTCAGGAGATGAGTATTAAAAGAAAGGGATCCTGGGCATTGGTAGACACAAGCAATGCCATGCTACAGGAATTGCCAGGATATGATATTAATTCGGCATCATTTTGCCATACTTAGATGTTGTCATAGTAGGCATGACTAAATTCTCAACTTCTCTACCGTCACCACACCATTTCTTTAGATTCAGATTCCTGAGGGGGAGTTCATGGTAAGCTAAACCTAAAGCAGGCTTACACTGGTGCTTCCATAGGGTGGTTTTCCTCCCACCCACTCTCGGCCTCAGATAACCATGAGTCTGTTCTTGATCATTATAGATTATTTTTGTTTTCTAGAATTTCATATAATTGGAATCGTGTATTCTTTTCCATTTGGCTCCTTTTGCACTGCATAATGTTTTTGAATTTTTTCCACATTGGTGCATGTATTAGTAATTTTCTCCTTTTTACTGCTGAGTAGAATTCCATAGAAATAGCAAAATTTGATTATCTATTCACCTACTGATGGGCTTGGAGTTGTTTCCAGATTTTTGCCAAAATAAAAAAAAAATTGCTATAAACACTCGTATACAAATATCTGTGTGGATATATGTCTTAATTTCTCTTGGGTAAACAATTCGGAGTGCAACTGCTAGATTATATGATAAGTGTATTTTTGACTTTTAAGGAACTGCTAAGCTAATTTACAAAGTGGTTATTGTTTTTGCATTCCCACTAGCAACGTGTGAGTGTTCCAGTTGCTCCATACACTAACACTAGGTATAGTCTATCTTTTTAATTAGCCATTCTAGTCAGCGTATGGTAATAATTTATTGTGGTTTTCATTTGCATTTCCCTGATGACTAATGATGCTGACTATTTTCTTCTGTTTATTGGTCCTTTTGTATTATCTTCTTTGGTAAAGTATCTGTCCAATCTGCCTGTGCCAGACTGCACTTAACCAATAACAGCCACAACAGTATTTCCTGTCCCAAATGCTTTTCTTATATGATTGTTACACGCCGATCATCAAGAGACAGGGTCTCTGTTCCTCTTTTTTGAATTGGGGAAATCCTGTGACTTCTGAAAATATGTCATTAAAGACCAAAAAAAGTGATAACAGTTTCCACCTAGTTTTCTTGGATGCTTCCTCTTTGAATTTGGCCACCATGCAGTGAGAAAACACAAGGAACCACATGGAGAAGCCACATGTAAGTATTCTGGCCAAGAGACCCTTCTAAGGTCACAGACAAAGCCCAGCATTAATCACTAGACTTGTGATTGAAGAAATTTATTGATTATTCCAGCCTCCAATTGTGGATTCATTTTGTAAGCTGAGGCCTCTGACATTATGGAACAGATGACCCTCATGTGCCCTTTCCAAATTCTTCTACTACAAATTCCATGAGCATAAAAAAAATAGCTGTCATTTTGTACCATTAAGTTTAGGATGATTTGCTATGTAGTAGTACATAATTAATACACAGGCTTTGAGACACAATCAAATATTTAAAAATTTCTTGAACAGAAACACAATTTAGATTGATTTTTTTTCTACTTTTAAAGCTAATTTTTTGTTTCATAAAAACATAAAGCTAATTTTTTGTTTATGTGGGTACAATTAAGTTTTCGAGAATCTAAAATTTCCCCTAAAGCTTGATTAATATTAATATATAGATATGTTAATATATAACACACCTATCATATATATATGATATATGTATATATCATATATATATATATATTTTTTTTTTTGAGAGCGAGAGAGAGCACGAGTGGGGGGAGTGGGGAGAGGCAGAAGGAGAAGCAGAAATTAAGAAGGAGAAGCAGACTCCCTGTTCAGCAGAGAGCCTGATGTGGGGCTTGATCCCAGGACCCTGAGATCATGACCAGAGCCAAAGCAGACGCTTAACCAACTGAGCCACCAAGGAGCCCCATATATATAACATACATAATGGTATACATATACACACATAATTTTTAATGAAACTCTCAAGTGTTACTTGGATATTATTCTGTTATTTTCATTTTTTCCATCAACTTTCAGGAGGCCGATAAAGTTTAAGTAGATACCTATTATGAGGTAATGAAATTGGTAAATGTCATTAGTACTTACTGATTTCTCATAAACTTTTTCACAGCTCTGAATAAGAGTTTCCTACTGTCATATTTGTAGGTGTGCAAGGGCCAAACAAGAAAACCAAACCAAACAATCAAGAAACATGCTGAATTTTATTTTTATTAACTCAGAACAGATGCTAAAGTAATGGGAGCCCAAAATCACTACTCATCTAGCCAGGTGAGCACACAACGATAATTACACTAGTAATTCAGGGTTACAAATACGCCCATATTCAAATCATCTAGGACAATAAGATAAAGAAGATATATATTTGGATATATTTAGGTTGGCTTAAAATATCTTGATAATTGCAGATTAATGAATATAAGTTCAGTTAGTGTCCCTAAACTTATCAATAGACACCTGACCTAGTCTTGTATTTTTCCACTAAAGTTATATGAACTAAATTCAGATCAACATTTAGTAGATAACATTCTATATATCTGCATAGAACAAAGTGCTGGAGACCAGGAGATAAGACAAACTTGGATTCTTCAAGAATTTCAAAATGGAGGAATAGTATGTTTTTCTTTTGTCTAAATTTTATTTGCAATCTGTTAGAGGTTTACTACGGTCTTTACAATAAAAATGATTTTTTTGAAAAGTCAATTTATGTGATCCACATTAATACTACAATGTCACAAATGTAAAATATATTTGTAATTATTTGGTTAAATACGGAATGTACTGTCCATTTCAGAACTTTATATATCAACTATTATGTAATAAGATAGTCTACTTATGCACTTACACATCCACCTTCTTTTCCATGAATTCATCAACTACAATTATCTTTAATGAGATGATACTTACAACTTTTTCTTCAGTGCCACTGGTAAATAAAAACCCTGATAATATGTTAAAAATACATATAACATGTATAAACTAAAACTAACGTGAATTAATATGAAACATCTGAAAAATGAAAATAGTTTTAAAACTGTGTTAAAAAAAGGATGGCTCATTATATATCAGAATATATGCATAATTGGGAAAATTACAGTAGTTTCTAATGAGACCAACACAGGTTCGTTTCATTCCTTTTTAATGGAAGTGGACGTGCTTATAGAGCTCTTCTATTTTTTTTTGGCAGGACTTAATGTCAGCTTATCCAAAAAGCAAACTAAATGTTTAGAGCAGCAGAAAAATATAGACACTGATTTTGGTTAGGGTTTTTGTTCAGAATTTTCAATAAAACGCCGACTCTGTCATCAAAGCAAAAATCAGAACTCTTGTTATACTTGCTTACCACTTGTTCTATGGTTTAATGTTTTTAAAAATGTTATTACATATTAAAGGCGTATCATCAACTTTTTAGTATGCAGGCCTTCTCTTTATTTTAATCTCAGCAACATGGTCATTTTTGAATATCATTTATGAGTATGATGGGTATTTATGAATATCACAATTTTGTGACATTGTGCTATTTTTGGATTCATTTTCAGAACTTTTGCAAAAAGAAAGGTGATAATAATCATAATATTTTATCATCTAATTCTGAAGATAAGAAGATAATTCCCAATCACATGGTTTTTCCTTTAAAAATCTTATTTCTTCAGGTTTCACTTTGAGTTAAAGATGGGAAATTAGAAGATATTTATTTCAATCTTTCCACTATTTCTTTTTTTTTTCTTTAAAGATTTTATTTATTTATTTGACAGAGAGAGATCACAAGTAGGCAGAGAGGCAGGCAGAGAGAGAGGAGGAAGCAGGCTCCCCGCTGAGCGGAGAGCCTGATGCGGGGCTCGATCCCAGGACCCTGAGATCATGACCTGAGCCGAAGGCAGAGGCTTTAACCCACTGAGGCACCCAGGCACCCCTCTTTCCACTATTTCTACAATCTTGCCACTATTGTGGCAATTGATACATCCTAAGATATTTGATCTGTTAAGAATAGCTCTTTAAGCTTTATTATTTGTGTCCCATTTAATTGTTTCTGAACACCTAAATACTGACCGCTAAGTCCAGGAATTAGAAGTTTGGGGACTAGCCATCAGTCCTGTGACTTTGGTGAATGAGGGTCTGGGAGCCCAGATCTAAATTGTCAACTTTTCTTACATTGGCAAAATAAATTTTGTAAAGGAAAACCAATGCCTTGAACTTTATATACAAAAGGCTTCTTCGGCCTTGGCTATAGAAATGCTCCTATTTTAATATGTGATTCAAAAGCTAAATATATAAAGCATCCAGACAGGATTTTCTATTCCTCAAATTTTTTTTAAAGATTTTATTTATTTATTTGACACACAGAGAGAGACAGTGAGAGAGGGAACAGAAGCAGAGGGAGTGGGAGAGGGAGAAGCAGGCTTCCCGCTGAGCAGGGAGCCCCATGTGGGGCTCAATCCCAAGACCCTGGGATCATGACCTGAGCTGAAGGAAGACACCCAATGACTGAGCCACCCAGGTGCCCCTATTCCTCAAATTTTGAGGGTGTTTATTAATTCACTGGGTAAGGTCCAGGTTGTTTGCACCAAAAGGGTATTTTGTCTTATTTTCTAAAAATCTGTTCATTTATTAATCACAAAGCATAGGCCTACTGGCTTAACAGGTGAGCATACCATTTAAATACATAATCAAAATTTATTCTAGAAATGCAACATTGATTGTTTTGGTACCATATTCTTTTACTTTACTACATTGTGAAAACAACTTATAAAAATTGTACAATTTCAAAAAAAATTGTACAATTTCAATTTAATTTTTAAAATGAAGTCACATAACAATCTCATATTAGAATATTACATATGAAAAAAATTTCTCTTGATTTCACCAAAATTCCAGTCCTCTCCCAAAAGTAACTACTGCTATCAATTTGATATTTATACCTTTAGATCTCTTTCTAGGGATTTAAATACATTTATCAAAATACCTATAAGAAAAATAGGTTTTAAAAAAATTTTATAGGCAAATTAAATAATTTGGTGTTATGTCAAACTGTAATTTTTTCCACTTAACAATCTCTATTGAAGCTCATACTCATTCTGTAGTATGAAATGTATCTCATTTATGCACAGTGATCCAAGATAGATAAACGCAAATGTTTAGCAACTTCTATGCTAGTTGTCAGTAGCTTATTATTTTAAGCTTATAGAAAAAGTACTGTTAGGTAGAATCTTGGTGCACTTGTACAATGATTTCTTTAAGGTCTATGTGCCAGGTACCGTGTTATCCAAAAAAGGTACCATTATTTCCTCACTGCTCTGAAGGTAAAAAGTGACCTAAGTTCACACAGCTAGTAAGTGCTAGATCTGGGCTTTCCACACATCCCATCAGGCAACAGAATCAATGTTTTTTTATTGTTTTTTTTTAAAGATTTTATTTATTTATTTGAAATATTTATTTATTATTCCTGCTGAGCAGGAAGCCTGATGTGGGACTCAGTCCTGGTACTCCAGGATCATGACTTGAGCTGAAGGCAGTCGCCTAACCAACTGCGCCACCCAGGCACCCAGAATCAATGTTTTTTTTTAGAATCAATGTTTTTATTGATTTTATTGATATTTTTATTGATTTAATTGATTTATTGATAAAATTGATCCCCAATTTTAAACAAAATTACCACTGAATCAAACTGTAGTCACACTGAAATTTCAATATATGCTGTCCATTTGCCTCCAGAAAGGCAAGAGCAATTTACATCTACACTAAGACTGACCTTTGTCTGGATATTTCCCTGGCATATCCTTCTAAGGGTAGGAATATGCCTAAGTGCTTTAAGTCAAACAGTAATGAAGAACTCAATCTAGATCTTCTGTTACTCATATTAGAACCCGTGCCTGAATGCTATTGTACAGAAGGCTTAGTGGGTGTTTCTGGAGGAACAGAAAATAGTTTCCTTAAAGTGAACAGGGATGCGTTCCCTTCTCACTCACCTTCTCTTTCATTATGCTTTTGAGATTTTGTAACACTTGAATAAACGGTTTACGTCACTATTCTCATTTGTCCTGCTTTTGGTATAGTAAATAGAAGGGTAAGCACTCTTTCATAAATGGAAGAGATGATTCTGTTGTCATATATGTGTATATTCTGTTGTCAAATATATGGAAGCAGCTATCACAGAAAACTGGATCCACTTTCTAATTACTGTTCAAAATAATGGCTTCTGAAAACCAAAATCGTTATACCTGTTAGATGCCCTCCATCATTTAACTAGCTCATAGAAAACCAGTCTATAAAAAACTGAGCAATTTAATTACCTAGTAATATATTGCTCATAGTTAAACTGTATTTCGGTGTTAGACATATTTTTAATGGTTGAGTTTGGCATTTTGTTATTTAGAAATAAATTACCCATACTTCTGCTGTAAATGAAATTTCAGCTAAAATCTTAAGATCAAATTTTAACCTAATGGTAATGATGCTTTTCCTCTATTTCTATTTTCTAAATCACTTTGTATAAGACAGAGCCGATGTTTCCTTGAATAATAATATCCCAGTGTTTTATTTTTTAAGAGTTCATTTATTTATTTATTTGTTTGTTTATTTATTTATTTATGAGAGAGAGAGGGAGAGAACAAGTGGGGGGGGGGGAGGAGCAGAGGGAGAGAAACAAGCAGACTTAGTGCCACCAGGGGCTCATGAGATCATGACCTAAGCCAAAACCAAGAGTTGGATACTTAAACAACTGAGCCACCCAGTCGCTTTCCTCCCTACCCCCTGCTCGCTGGTGCTTTATTTGAATGCTTCATTTTGACTGATTCATTTTTAAGGGTTTTTTTTTCTATTTTTTATCCTGAGTTTCTCTTAAACTTTTAAGCTATACTTTTATATATAATTTTTCATTTTTAACATTTTTGTCAAATGTATTTGCCTAGTTTTCCATGGTATTCTTAATATTTTAAATGGCCATTATATGTCAGGTTATGAACTCTTCCCTGGGTTGAGCCATTCATTTGGCTCTTTTGTAGATCTTCTATTACTTTGCTGATATTTTCTGTTTCATTTGTTTCAAGCACTGCTCCCTGAAACATGTTTATGATAGCTGCTTTAAAATACTTGATGGACAATTTTAGCATCTGATCATCTTGGCACTGCCATCTCTTGATTATCTTTCTCAATTCTGGTTGTAATTTTACTGGTTCTTAGTGTGACTAGAGATTTCCAATTGTTTACTGAATATTTTGACTTTAAGAAATTCTAGATATTGTTTAAATCTTTGATTTTAGTAGTCAGTTACCCTGTTTAGGTTAGCAAGTAGGTCCTGGCCTACTTTTGAGGGTTGTGGATCCAATGAGAATTTTCGGAGCCTTTGCAGTGCTATTCTAGTCTACTCTATTTTTGAAGTGTACTACTCAGAAACCGCTCTGAAAACCTGGGTGCTGATCTACACTGTATTTCAGTCCTTAAACCCTCTGGTGTAATAAGCCCCCATGTGGGTTGCTCAAGGGTCTGCTCAGGACTTTATATGCAAATTTATAGACTCCTTTTCGCCTGCTTCTTCCTCTCTGAGATTTTCCAACTCACTAGTTGAGAAGACCAGAGGCTTCACTTGTCCCTACCAGAGGCCGAATGTGAAGCCTGGGAGAAGCTGGGGAAAATAAATCTATTCCATTCTATCTATAACCAGAAGCCCGGGACGTAATCTTTTGAATCATGTTTTTTTCACAAAGCATAATACTTGGGTTTCATTCTTGTTGTAATATGTATCGGAGACCTTGCTGTTTTGAAGAGATTTATTTTACAGTTCTAGCTTCAGGTACGAAAATTAATTATTTAAACCCCCATGGCACCAGATCACCCCATGCTATATTTCTGTTCCTTATTCTTTGCTGATTCTTTGGGAGTAAACCCCCTCTTTTTTGTTTTGAGATTGCCTATATTGTAAAAATACTTGCAATTTTAAGATTTATGTCATCCGACATTTCTGTGTGCTTGTATTTGCTATATGTGGACATAGATGGGGATCAAAGGGGATTTGCATTAGTCCAATCTGCTAATAAAGTAAAATCTATAATAAAGCAAGATATAATTAATAAACAATTACTTTTTATAGAGAAATGCATAATATGGAAGTATGTCACTTACTTTATTTCATTTGACCCCTATCACAAGGACGGGAAGTAAAAGTAGTAAAGGGTAGATTTTTTATGGACAATCTTCTGGGAAAGTAGACATCAAATATGTTTGGGTAATTTTGGTTAGGCATTTGATTAGAATGTAAAAAAGCAGAATGTAACTCAGGTCTTATGCTTCTTACTCCATACTCTCTTGCTTCATATACTGCTAAATAAAATAGAGCTTTGCCAAATTAAACTTTGAATACCGTGCATAAAAGCAGATACATAAAATTTTAATATAAAAAGAACAAAGGAAGTTTAATTTAGCTGGAATACAATAGCTTGTTGAAATCTCTATTAAAATACTGCCGAAGATATATATTATTACATTTTACTTTATAATTTTACTAATTAAAATTTCTCTAACTGTACTGTACAATCGCTTCACATTAAAGTTATTTTTACAAGGATGCATATTCCTCTTGGAGCAGCTTTAGCCTTTATCTTTCATGGCTTTTTGCTATATAAATACCCTTGAAAAGAGAACTGGTAAAAGAGGGCCTCACTTGCAAAACATGTAGAAATATGAGACCCAGAGAGAGAATTATCACCCAACAGTGAACAAATGGGTTTGGAAAATGTAGTTTCCAGTACACATCCCCTGCGGTACACACTGTAGTACAGAATGTCAGTAAGATAACTCAAAGACAACAGACATTACCTGTCACAGCTTGAAGGATGAAGACAATTTGCTAATGCTAACATTTGTTCAGTGGCTTAGATAAAATAGACTGGCAATCATAATTTTGAATTAAAACATGTATAATGCTGTAAACTAATTGAGCTATTTTAGATAGAAAGCTGATTCTTGTTAATATGCTCCCATCCAGATGCTTGCATTTGGATATTCCAATGAAATTAATAGAGTTGGCTTACACTCAACATCCACATTTGGAAGAACTGTTTCTCAAGCTAAACAGTTTTGCTATTTTCCAGTTACTTATAAAGACGATATAGTAAAGTGTCTATTTCCAAAGTAGCATCTTTGTTTTAGTTTAGGTACGTGTGTGTGTGTGTGTGTGTGTGTGTCTGTGTCTGTGTAGGTTTTACATGCCTATATTTTTTGTGTTACAATATATTTAAATTGCATAGAAGAGTACTTTTTCTTCTAGATTATTTTGATGATATTATGTTCTTAATCTTATGAGAATAGTAATTGTTCTATTTAGTTCAACCTAGCTCTCCATAAGAGCTATTTTAGGTTTTGGATAAGAAACTACTAAGTTATTATGTTTCCAGAATGATATCCTTTGATTCTACAATCACTGGTCATCAAAATGCCTCTCAACACAAGCCATCTCCAAGGGGTTGATTTGGGAGTGCAGGACAAGTACAAGAGTTAGAGTGCTTGCTAACTATGTGATATCTAACCCTCAGGAGAAAAAAAAGAAAAAAGAAGGAGGACAAGGAGGGGGAAAATGACATGGTAAGACACAGTTTATAATCACATTACTTGCAACAGTTGTCCCTATGCAGCTACAACGCCTAAAGCCCTAAGATATAAACTCCAAAAATTCCACATTCTAGAAAGTTTTAATTACTTTCCTACCATCTTCTTAGCCACAAGCAGCTACTGCATGTCATGACCTAATTTTAACAAGGTAGGTGAGCAATTCTGTTTTATATCAAGACCTAGGAAAGGTGGTTTTGTTAAAATAGTTTCCCATTGGCACTCAATATACAGGCTTTGTTTTTGTTTTTGTTTTTTTTTTTGAGAAAAATAATTTAAAAAATATATTGTATTCTTTAAAAAATACATTGTATTATTTACAAAAGCCTGATATGATCACAAAAGTTTTACATATTTCCCCACTTCTGCACACACATTACATCACCACTCCTCCCCATACATACAAAACCAAAGTATGAAGAGATGACAAATCTTATTTTAAAAATATTCTATAAGAAAGCGTTAGTTTTTCCCAGGTTTATGCCTTTCATTTTTCACATATTACTAATTCAATATTTTGTAAAACCACTAAAATAATTTTGCTAAATCAAAGTCAACATTGTGTAAAACTAAAAAGTTTTAGCAATTGGAATATTTTTGCATATTCTCATAAAATAGTTACGAGTATGTATTTTGAATAAATAGGTATTATGAACATTTTAATTGTCTAAAATATAATTTACTGTTACTACCTAGATTCTCTGATCCTTTTTTCTTCCTCTCTGCTATTATTCATGATCACACTACTATGTACCTATCCCCTCCGATTGAGAATGTGTAAGTTCAGGTAAAATACTATTTCATTTATTAAGCTTTTAATAATCATGTCTGTAAGAATATGGCACTCATTCTTCTGTGTTTGCTATAGTAATTTCTTCTTGTTGCTTTTAAAGTTACAGATTTTCTGATCGGTTGTCTCCCATTAGATTGTCATTTGCCTGCTGGTAAGGACCATTTCTCCTTTATATCTTCAGCAACTAACATAATGCTACACAAAGAGTCAGTATTCAGTAAATGTTTTCTCAATCGACTCGAATTAATATTTCAATATTAATTCAAATTCAAAAATGCTAACACGCATATACAGACAATGGAATACTATGCAGCCAGCAAGAGAAATGAAATCTTGCCATTTGCAACGACGTGGATGGAACTGGAGGGTATTATGCTAAGCGAAGTAAGTCAATCAGAGAAAGACAATTATCATATGATCTCTCTGATATGAAGAATTCGAGAGGCAGGTGGGGGGTTGTGGGGGGTGGGAGAGGGAAATGAAACAAGAGGGGATCAGGAAGGAGACAAACCATAAGAGACTCCTAAACTCATGAAACAAACCAAGGGTGGCTGGGGGGTAGAGGCGGGTAGGGATAGGGTGGCTGGGTTATGGACATTGAGGAGGGTATGTGCTATGGTAAGTGCTGTGAAATGTGTAAGCCTGAGGATCCACAGACATGTACCCTGGGGCAAATAATACATTATGCGTTAATTAAAAAATAAATAAATAAATAAATAAATAAAATAAAAATTAAAAAAAAAAGAAAAAATACAGCCCTCTATTTCATCTTTTCTGGTTCTTTATAAGCAGCTTATGTCTGAAAGGGAATATTTTCCTAGACTTTGAAAGCCCAATGAGTTTTTAATTATACATGATAGCAGACTATTATGTGAAGGGATTTTCATTTTAGTGATTTTATTCTTTCCTTATCTTAATGGGATATTTTTGAGAAATTTATTTTCCCTTTATCTACGACTAAAATGTTATTTTAAAGTCATATTAGCTCTACCTCACAAACTTGGATGTGTGAAAGAGGTTTATGAGTGTACTTTGAGGCAGTGCAAATTATATGTATAATTTTAGAATACTCAAACTAAAAATGTCAAAGTACTCTAAACCTGACACCAAGATCATTATTCTAAGTTTTAAATTTTACATGAAATTAGATTTAGTGAAGTGAATGGAGGTAAGACTATTCCACATTCCACTAATAGCCAAACAATAATATTTCACTTGCTTATAGCAGTCATTATGTTTAGAATATAACTTTCATTTGAGTTGTAATTTCATATATATGTATATATATTTTTTATTAACATATATTACTTGTTTCAGGGGTACAGGTCTGTGATTCATTAGTCTTACACAATTCACAGCACTCACCATAGCACATACCCTCCCCAGTGTCCATCACCCAGCCATCCCATCCCCCCCACCACCCTCCCCTCCAGAAACCCTTAATTGGTTTCCTGAGATTAAGAGTCTCTTATGGTTTGTCCCCCTCTCTGGTTTCATCTTGTTTCATTTTTCCCTCCCTTCCCCTATGATCCTCTGTCTTGTTTCTCAAATTCGTCAAATTAGTGAGATCATATGATAATTTTCCCTCTCTGACTGACTTATTTCGCTTAGCATAATACCCTCTAGTTCCATCCACGTTGTTGCAAATGGTAAGATTTTGGTTTTTTTTGATGGCTACATAATATTCATTGTATATCATACATAGTTTTAAATGAAGTATATAAAATTTGAGAAATTAGTTTGCAAATAACATATTAGATGTTCTGTGAACAGCAACTCTGACTCACATAACTATTCAGTAATGGAGACACCATTTTATTGATGAGGAAACTGAGGTCAGAAAGATTAAATAGCTGGGTATCTTTGTCATAGGACATCTTAATTGTAAATTCTCTTAATAGTTCTACTGCCTTTACGGATTTTTCATTTTGAAAATAGTTTAAATAGCTTCTGCTTTTCTAATAAGCGGTCGTTAATTTAAAAATTAATATTACTTAACATTCCATATGTTATGGTTAATATCACTATAATGATTATTAGAAATCAGAACCTACTATGGTTCAAACTGGAGCAAGGAAAGGTATTATATTAGATACTTATAAAACAAAGCTGGGAAGATCATAGTTGAAGTTAAAAAGATTTTTAAATATCACGATAATCTCACTAGCTAGATTCTAAAAACTATGGACTAGTTTAAGCAGAGAAAGGCAGTGATGGTGAACAGAGCTGCTGGAGCCAGACTACCAGAAGTAAAAACTTCTGCTCTTAAAAAAAAAAAAAAAAAAAAATCCCTGTTTTAACTCTTAATAGCTTGGCAAGTTACTGAACCTTTCTCTGTTGTAATTTATCCCAAAGAATAAGTGAGGATATATATAATTTAGAACAGTACCTGTTACATAGTGATCTCTACAAACAAGCTGTTGGCTATCATTTCCTTTTTATTTGACAAGCTTGAAGAGCTCACCCTCTGTTCTCCTTATCCCCACCATTATGGCTTTTATAGCACACTGTACTTCTCCTTGCCAGTCATTTTCAGAATTGCAGTCAACAGATGCCACAGTGGAAAGTAAGCTTTTCCTTGTAACTAGTACAAATTGAAAATAATATATTCAAGAATCTTTGGTTCCATCACTTGCCCCCTGCTTTATACTCTCTGAAATAATTTTCCCAGAGTAAATTTTCCAATCTCCACTAATCACCACCATCTATATGCTGATCATATTTAAGCCTATTTCACCAGCGAAAAGCCATCTCCATAGCCTCAACTGAAATATCCAACTGTCTAATGGCTATATTCAACCAAATACACAGAATATACTCAAAACATGTTCTTCTTTTGTAATCTTATTTACAGGATAATATCCAAAATTCTTAGCATAACATAAGACGTGTCATGATCTAGTTCTTGTCTGTCCCGGCCTTCCCTTATACTGAACTGTTTGTGGTGCTTTGGCACAAGACATGCTGGTTCCTGCTCCTATTTTCCCAGAATACCCTTCAAGCCCAAGTTCTAATTTCAGACCCAACTGGGCCATTTTATTTTCCTGAAACCTTCATACCCTCATTGGACATTATTAGTAGGCATTTCCATTTTCTCAGAACTTATACAGATGTATAAAAAAACATTTATGTATCTGAAAAGGCTAAATATAACAAGGCACCATGGTGAATTTGATGGATTCATCTTATATTTTATGGTGATGGAAGAAGGCACAAAAAGGAAGGAAAAGCCCATGGTTTTTGATGTACAATGACAGCGCAAATTCAATATTATTGCTCAATTAATGGGATGGGCCATTAGATTTGCAATCCTCCCTCAGCTAGTAAGTATATGGAAAGCTAAGATATTGTGAATGATGAAGTTACTTGCTATAATGAAGAGAGTTAAAAAAAAAAAAAACAACAAAAACCCACCTCACTCCAAAACTTAAGTGCATTGTTGTTTTCAGTGGTGATGAAAAGTCCTCTAACTACAAATGCAAACGCAGGAAAAAGAAAAAAAATTCCCAGGCTCTCAAAAAGATCAGCAGATCTTCAACTGCCAAGAATAATAAAGTGGTCATTAAGCCTTTTTAAAAATATTTTAATTGTTTAATTGGATATATATAAGTGTTCAATTATAAATGATGCTAAAATTGGGGTTGCTGGGTGGCTCAGTCATATAAGCATCTGCCTAAGGCTCAGGTCATGATCCTGGGATCCTGGGATCAAGCCCCATATCAGGCTCCCTGCTTCGTGGAGGGCCTGCATCTCCCTCTCCCTCTGCCACTCCTTCCTGCTCGTTCTCTCTCTCTCAGTCAAATAAATAAATAAAATATTAAAAAAAAAATGATGCTAAAATTATTTTATGAAAATCTGCACTTTGGGGGCGCCTGGGTGGCTCAGTGGGTTGGGGCCTCTGCCTTGGGCTCGGGTCATGATCTCAGGGTCCTGGGATTGAGCCCCGCATCGGGCTCTTTGCTCAGCAGGGAGCCTGCTTCCCCCTCTCTCTCTGCCTGCCTCTCTGCCTACTTGTGATCTCTCTCTCTCTGTCAAATAAATAAAGCCTTAAAAAAAAGAAAAAGAAAAAGAAAATCTGCACTTTGGATCATTTCTTTAGGAAAGATTGTGAGAAACAGACGTGCCAAGTCAAACAATATTAATGGCTATTAGTATTAATAGCTTGGGCATACTTACAGAGAGTATAAATTGTAATTACACATCTATATCATGTTTAGATTATATTTTTACATGTTTATATTTAGATTATATTTATTGAAAGTGTATAATCTAAATATAATATAGGTGTGTAAATACAATTTAGTCTCTGTAAGTATGTTCAAGCATTAGACATTTGCTGCTTGCTAACTACAGTTGACCCTTGAATGCCTGGGTTAAGGGTGGCAATCCCCCACATAGTTGAAAATCCACATATAACTTGTTGTTGTTGTTGTATTTTTAATTTCTAGAATTGCCATTTAATTCTTTTTATTTATTTTTATTATGCTAAGTTAGCCACCATAGCGTACATCATTAGTTTTTGATGTCATGTTCAATGATTCATTAGTTGCTTATAACACCCAGTGCTCATATAACTTTTGACTTCCTAAAAACTTAACTATTAATAGCCTACTCTTGACTAGAAATCTTACCAATAACATAAACAACCGACTAACACATATTTGGTATATATCGCAAATACTGTATTATAATAAAGTAACCTAAGGAGAAAAAATGTTAAGAAAATCATGAGAAAATATATATTTTAGTATTGTATTGTGTTTACTGAAAAAAATCTGCATAGAAGTGGACCTACACAGTTCAAACCCATGCTGTTTAAGGGTAAACTGTACCTACAAAAAACAGCACCTCACTGTTTGATTATTATTTAAGTAAAGCTTTCAATTTTTTTTTGAGTATAGTTGACACAATGTCACATTAGTTTCAGGTGTACAACTTAGCGATCTGATGAATTTACATGTTATGCTATATTCACCATAAGTGTAGCTACCGTCTGTCCCACTATATCCCTATCACGGTACTATTGACTATTCCTTATGTTTCATTAGGCTATGTGCATGGTGCTTCCTCTTTTCAGACACATGGAGGTTGGGACGTCCATATACCTTTGAAAGGTAATTGTGGCATGTGACTTACTTCAGCCAATTAAAATTCAGGGTAAGAAAAGCATCCTTACTCTAAATGCAATCTTTACAAGCCTGTGAATGATCCCCTCACATTGAGAGAGCACAGAAATATTTCTGTTTGGAGCTTCCATCAGCCTGTGTCCCTGAATGACTATGATGTGCAGATCCTCTGCTAACCTGCATTTGACTCAAGTAGAAGTTAGAAATAAACTCTTGTGTTGAGCCTCTGAAATTCTAACTTATCCTTCCTAATTTAATATAAATACTGTCTTTGGATAATATGATATCATGTTCATCTCATGAACTCTTTTTGTTGTGAGTCT
This sequence comes from Potos flavus, assembly GCA_028534135.1. Lineage (NCBI taxonomy): Eukaryota > Metazoa > Chordata > Mammalia > Carnivora > Procyonidae > Potos > Potos flavus. The sequence continues at coordinate 83,678,725 of CM052901.1, read as the reverse complement.
TACTTATGTGTTGTACATTTATCTACTCCTATATGTATCTCTCAAAATTGGGCAGTTTTATTATTGGTACAATAGAAGAAAATTTCTGAGACAAAAGAAAAATATTTGAAGACCTGTTTCTAATCTTTTCTTGATTTCGTAAATAAAATTAACTGAAATTGATAGTATGAGGAAAAAAATGTGTCTTTCCCTATTTTATTCTTTTTTTTTTAAATTAACATATAATGTATTATTTGCTCCAGGGGTATAGGTCTATGAATCATCAGGCTTACACATTTCACAGCACTCACCATAGCACATACCTTCCCCAATGTCCATAACCCAGCCACCCTATCCCTAACCCCCTACCCCCCAGCAACCCTCAGTTTGTTTCATGAGATTGAGGGTCTCTTATGGTTTGTCTCCCTCCCTATCCCATTTTTTTCATTTTCCTTCCCTACTCCCCTACAACCCCCTGCCCTGCCTCTCAAATTCTTCATATCAGAGAGATTACATGATAATTGTCTTTCTCTGACTTATTTCGCTTAGCATAATACCCTCTAGTTCCATCCACATTGTTGCAAATGGCAAGATTTCATTTCTCTTGAGGCTGCATAGTATTCCATTGCATATATATACCACATCATCTTTATCCATTCATCTGTTGATGGACATCTAGGTTCTTTCCATAGTTTGGCTATTGTGGACATTGCCGCTATAAACATTTGGGTGCATGTGCCCCTTTGGATCACTACATTTGTATCTTTGGGGTAAATACCCAGTAGTACGATTGCTGGGTCATAGGGTAGCTCTATTTTCAACTTTTTGAGGAATCTCCATACTGTTTTTCAGAGTGGCTGCACCAGCTTGCATTCCCACCAACAGTGTAGGAGGGTTCCCCTTTCTCCGCATCCTCACCAACAACTGTTGTTTCCTAACTTGTTAATTTTAGCCATTCTGACTGGTTTGAGGTGGTATCTCACTGTGGTTTTGATTTGTATTTCCCTGATGCCAAGTGATGTTGAGCACTTTTTTGTGTGTCTGTTGGCCATTTGGATGTCTTCTTTGCAGAAATGTCTGTTCATGGCTTCTGACCATTTCTTGATTGGATTATTTGTTCTTTGGGTGTTGAGTTCGATAAGTTCTTTATAGATTTTGGATACTAGCCCTTAATCTGATATGTAATTTGCGAATATCTTCTCCCATTCTGTCAGTTGTCTTTTGGTTTTGTTGAATGCTTTGTTGTGCAAAAGCTTTTTATCTTGATGAAGTCCCAATAGTTCAGTTTTGCCCTTGCTTCCCTTGCGTTTGGTGATATTTCTAAGAAAAAGTTGCTGCAGCTGAGGTTGAAGAGGTTGCTGCCTGTGTTCTCCTCACCTATTTTATCCTTGACTTTGTGTGAATATAGTACATAAGGTAGTAAAATAGAAAAAAAAATTTCAAAATAGGTGAAAGGAAAATAAATAATTATGCATATGTGATAAATTTTCAAAATATTAGATTGATATTAGTTTCTATATATAGCAATTCATCATGGTCTCTAAAAATCCTTTTTTATCTTAGAAAGAAATAGCTCAATTATATATTCTAAAAAGCAATCTACAGCATTTCAAGTATGTGGGATGCTTTCTAATTTTCTTTAATTTGTAAGGAAGAATTTGCATGTAAATAGGTAATTAAGAAAAGGCATAAAAGGCTATGATAGAAACTAATATAGTTAGAATAAGAATAAAAGTTTATTTTCCTATTTCTTGCACAGAGAAGTACTAGGGTAAGCATTTGCATATCTTAGGAATAAATCCTAAGGCTGTGAATTCTGTAAGTTTTGTTTCCCTATAGCTTACAATTTCTTTTTTAAAACAGAGTGAAATTAAGTGATCCCTTCAAAATCTTGGCGAGGATAACTGTATATTGGAAAGAAAACAAATGTCATTACATTGAAAGGCAGATGCACGGGGATGCCTGAGCTCATTCACTTACTGTAGGACTTGCTTCCACACATCAGTTTTGTAAAACTTGTGATTCAAATCTGTCACTCAGCTGCATTTAAATTTACTACATGTTATGGATGCTCAGATAGCTAAAACCATAACTATTAGATCTATTAAATGATACTGTGTGACCCACAATAATAGTATAATATTAATGGCTTATTCAGGGAATAAAAGGTTGTCCATCATGATTACAGAACTGGTGGCAACATGGGGGAATGCCATAGGTAATACTAGAAAAGAAGTTTGGGACCAAACTTTAATAGATGTGGAATGTCATGATGCTTAATGCTATTTAAGGGAAGAGGAGTCAATTATTTTTAATTCATACTATTTTTTTATGTATTTGATTTCACTATAGAAGTGGTATCATGTTCTAGCACAGTGTGAAAAATGGACTTCTAGAATGGCCAACAGACACATAAAAGGTGCTCAGTATCACTCATCATCAGGGAAATGCAAATCAAGACCACAATGAGATATCACCTTACACCTGTCAGAATCGCTAGTATCAAAAAGACAAATAACAAGTGTTAGTGAGGACCGAGAAAAAAAGGAAACCTAGTGCGCTGTTGGTGGGAATGCAAATTGGTGCAACCACTATGGAAAACAGTACCAAAGTTCCTAAAAAATTAAAAATATAAAAACTATACAATACAGTAATTCCACTACTATTTATCCAAAGAAAGTGAAAACACTAATTCAAAAAGATACATGCACCCCTGCTTACTGCAGCATTATTTACAATAGCCAATTGTATGGAAGCAACTTAAGTGCCCATTGATATATGAGTGGATAAAAAAGATGTGGTGTATATATATGATAGAATATTACTCATCAATAAAAAAGAGTGAGATCTTGCCTTTTGTGAGAACATGGATGGGCCTAGAGGGTATTATGCTAATTGAAATAAATCAAACAGAGAAAGATAAATGCCGTATGATTTCACTTACATGTAGAATCTAAAAATCAAACAAGCTGAAGCAGAAAGAGATTCACAAATACAGAGAACGAACTGGTGATTGCCAGAGAGGAGGGGAGTGGGGGATGAGCAAAATAAGTGAAGAGAAGTGGAAGATAGATTTCCAGTATTGGAATGAATAAGTCATGGGGTTGAAAGGTACAGCAATGGAATACAGTCAATGATACTGCAATAGCACTGCATGGTGACAAATGGTAGCTACCCTTGTGTTGAGCATAGCATGATGCATAGACTTGTCAAATCACTATGGTGAACATCTGAAACTAATATAACATTGTATATTAGCTATAATTCAATAAATATAATTTTTTTTTAAAGATTTTATTTATTTGGCAGAGAGAGAGATCACAAGTAGGCAGAGAGGCAGGCAGAGAGAGAGAGGGGGAAGCAGGCTCTCCGCTGAGCAGAGAGCCTGATGCGGGGCTCGATCCCAGGACCCTGAGATCATGACCTGAGCCGATGGCAGAGGCTTTAACCCACTGAGCCACCCAGGCGCCCCAATAAATATAATTTTAAAAAAGAAAAATGAACTACTTGGGTGTAGAAAAACTAGAAGCAAAGAAAACAGACTTAGCCCAAAACTTAAACTATGGGGAAAATCAGAACAGGGGTTACTTCTAAGGAGTTGACTTGGGAGAAATATGCAGGAATTCTCTGGGGTGATAGAAATATTTCACATCTTGATAGGGATTTGCATCTGTTTCATATCTTGAGAGGTTACGGAGTGTACGCTTTGGTAAAAACTCATGGCGTAATACACTTAAGATCTCATTTCACTGTGTGAATTTTGCCTCTAGGAATATAAGGTCTAAAAACAAATATTGAACTCTAGATAAAGATATCCATGCTGATGTGTTAAGGAGTAAAATGCATCAAAGAGTAAGATGGATTAACAGATGGATGGATATGGGGATGGATAGGTATGTGGTATGAGATAAAGCAAATATACCAAGATGTTAGCAATTATAGAATTTAAACGGTAAGTGTCTTCTGGATAGTCACTAAGCAAGTATTTCAAGTTTTCTATATGCTTGGAAATTTTCATACTCAGATGTTGAGAAAACAGATAAGCCAGATCAAACTGTGCAAAATACTTTTCAAACGTTAACAAGATCCATACTCAGCCCTGAAAAATCATTAAAAAAATTAAAGGGGACAGAAGTCTGGAAAAGGTCATACTATTGTAATAATAGACAGGTTCCATTACAATCTTAGAAATTTCTGTAACGGTAAATATATACTTTCTCAAAAAGACAGCTAATATAACACAATGAATAATGTATCCATTTTTTTTCTGTGTAAGATATATACTTCATACACAAAGTAGAACTATTTTCTAGTTGAGCTAGCCTAAATATTAATTCATTTCCATTCTTGATAGAGTGGGGATGGGGGATAGAACACAGCAGCTTCTTATTTTTCTAGAAGAACAAAATTATTTCAATGGAAAAATCAAAAGGCATAGACAGGTAACATAGGGGAAATAAGACCACTCTTATCAGAAACATAAAAGGAAAAACATTTTCAGGTGACTTCGGAGTAGTCCTAATTTCTTTGTTTTAAGCAATTCCTTTGGGATATTCTATCATTTTTTTTTTAACCTGGCTAGGTAAGTAGAATGTTTTTAAAAAACTTTCCATGTCTTATAAAATATAGTGCTTTGATTATCTGGCTGCTCATCAGAATATTCTTATAATTTTTTTTTCTAAAAAGCATGTACATATGTTATTGTCTTTATTAAAAGAATGTTGCTTGAAACAAAATCAGTTTCAAACATTTAGAAACTGGTGTTCTTTAGGTTTAATGCTCATTTTGCAAACATTATAAAGACTAAACTGTAAGCAAATCCTAACCACAGACTATCATCCAAAATGAATCTATTTGGCAAGTACTAGGATTACAGCAGAGATTATTAAAAGGTAATTATTGAAAAATATTACTCATAAATTGAGTCTCATCATGCTTTGGGCTTATTTAGATTGGAATATTTATGTTTTAAAGTACTGGTATTATGCTGATGTGTGAAGAACTAATAGTGTATCTGTTTCTAACATTAAACATATGGATTATGTATGAATTATACTATAGTTTACATATTTTATACCATATTCTATAGTCCTAGTAAGTATTACTATATCACTCTACTTGGGTTTATTTGGAATGGATTGAGAACTTCAGGTAGAATTTCAAAAAACATTGGCTTTGACCTTCCTCATTCAAGTCTGTGAAAAGCTGAAATGTTTCATCTGGTGATTTTAAGCCGTTGATCCCCTTTCAAAAATCCCAAAAGAAACATATGGCAAAATTACATTGTACAAGCTTTCCACTTCATCACCTCATCAGAAATTGAAACAGAACATTAGGAATTCAGCCAAGAGTTGCCATCCAAAGGCCACACTTTCTGTATGCTGACTCAACTCCGGCATTAATTATGGGTGCATATGATGGTTACTGATATATCTTTAGAACATCCAGAAACTGCTTGAGAAAATATAGTAAATTATCCTTGTCAAATTTAGAACAGGTACGCAAATCTTTTTGAAAGGAAAAATGAAAGTGAATTAAAGAAAAACATCCTCTAATCAGACTCAGATTTAACTTTCAAGTATGCAGTATAGCTATATACTTTAAAAAATTAACTTTGAATGATATTTGATGATTTTGTTTTTTTGGAATTTTAACAAATACATATCTCAATTGATTTAAGAAATATATTTAATAGTCAAATTACTTCAATTCTTTTAGATAATCTCAGCAGTTAATTGTACTAGATACGAGTTTTATAGAGTAGAACAATCTCCAGTAAAAGTGAATATAAATATACACTATAAGTAATATTTCATTTATATATGCTAAATGAGGCAAAATTAGCAGCAGAGCATTAACTATAACTATTTCCTTATTACTGACAAGTGAAGGACAAGTGAGCTAAGAGAATGAATGCAGCCACAGCATAATTTCCAAGTCCAACTTGTACAACTTCCAACTTGAAGTTTCTTTTTTGTTGGCTTGTTTGGTTTTTACAGTTTCAATTTCTCTCTTCATGACATTCACATTTCCTTTATTTCCTTAATCATGTTTATAATAACTTTAATTCTTTGTCAGTTTTATCCTGTCAATTGTAGGTCATTTTAACTGATCTTTTCTGGTTATGAGTCACTGTTCCCTGCTACATGGAAGTTTACTAATTGTTGACTGGATGCCAGACATGAATGTTAATGTTGTCTAGACATCATTGGCTTCCTTGAAAGAACATTGAATTTCACTTTGGACATTTATATACTTGCATATCAGCATTTTCTTCTTGAGAGTTTTTTCTAAGCTTTGTTCGGATGGGTCGAGGTTAGTTTTTATTCTAAGGGTAGTATAACCTTCTTCCGATTATGTGGCTTTCTGAGGCCTCTACTAAATTCTCATGGTTATCAATAAGGCTCTACTTTGGTTATGTTCCAGCCCCATGTGAGCTTCGAAAACTGTTCAGTTTATAGCTCTCTGATAGTTATTCTCTGGCTGACCTTGTCAAGTCTCACTTTATGCATGTGACAGTTATTTAGCCAAACATTCAAGAGGATCCCAGTTCAGATATATGAGACGCATTCAGTGCAAAACTCTATTATGGTACTCTGTCCCACAAACTGCAGTCACTTCAGCCCTCCAAACTGTTGTCTCTTTTAAGCCTGGTAAATCCACTGTGTTCAGTTTGGGATCACCTTCCCTCTGCCAGAGTCTAGTAAAATGCCTCCAGGCTCAAATCTGGGGTTACTGTAGGGATCACCTGGTTCTTTCCCTTGTCTCAGGGATCCAGCACTCCCAGATGGTCATGTGTGAGAAGATATGTCTCACATATTCTGTCCATTTTGCAAGTTATACATGGCAGCGCGAGGGGAGTAGTGTGGCACACTGTACCATCAATCATTCTGCCATGATCATAAATGAAATGGTTCATCTGTGATTCTTAAAACCCCCAAGGGAATTCAGATGTGCATTCAAAGTTGAGTCCTATGTTCTAGTTGACATTTATCAACTTAATAGGATACATAGGCATGAATTCAGCATCACAGAATACATAATCATCTTATAAAAGTGTATCCATAACACTCAAATTATCTATGCTTTCAGGAAGATATCTATCTATCTATTATAGATATATATAGTTTTTTTCCACTTGAATCTCCACTGTTCTTTAGTCCATTATGTCCTCTATTCAATTAACATATTACTTAATAAACAGGTAACCAGGTAACCCAGTTTCCATCTCAATATCAATTTTTATAAACACTGAATTTTCGTGCATCACCGATTAGCTTGTAAATTATTATATAAAATTTTGTTCTAATTTTCTGTCAACTGGAATTTTCCTTCGGAAATATGGGCAAGAGAACCTATCCTTTAAACCAGTGGCCTGACAGTCCAAAGGCCAAATCTGGCCTACTACCTGATTTTGTAAATAAAAGGTTTTTTTTTGGAGCAGAGCTATGCTTGTCTGTTTATGTATGATCTATGGCCATTTTCATGATACTACAGTAGAGTGAGTAGCTGAGACTGAACCAGAGAGTCCTCAAAGTGTAAAATATTTATTTTTACAGAGAAAATTTGCCAGCCTCTGCTCTGAACTCATATTTGAACACTGGTCCTGTTAATAGATTGTAAGCTAATGATCCTACAAATATCATACTTTTATTTGGTATTTAAAACACAACATCACAGTAACTGTGGAAGGGATATTCTTGGTCCAGCTTCCCTTGTCTCCCTTAGTTTCATGAAAGCACTGTGAAAGGGGAATAAAAGTGCGAAAGAAGACTGAAAGTAACAATGAAAACCTTCATTGGGTGTTTGAAGCAGTCATTCAACTTCTTCCTATAAACTATTTCCTCATCTATGGACACAGGTAGTATTTATCAAGCTAATAAGGCTTATTTGTACAGATTTAAGAGAATACATATACATATATTTATAAATGATCCTTGTAAAATACCTCAAAATTAAGTACAAATATGACAAAGATGAAATACACTACTAAAAAAAGCAATTATCAAAGCTAAACTCGTGATGTACAGTCTAATTGCATCTATTGGCTGCAAGCAGGGTTTGACTTAGAGGTAAAAGAGCTTCTGCAATTTGTCAATCCCACAAAGTGCTGAACAAGAACTAGATTTAAGTACTCTACTCTAAAGAAATTAAGTACTCGACTGTAAAGAATGTACTCAGTTCTTTTGGGACACCTGGGTGGTTCAGTCAGTGAAGGTCTGCCTTTGGATCAGGTCATGATCCCAGAATCCTGGGATCAAGTCCCACATGGGGCTCCTTGCTCAGCAGGGAGCCTGCTTCTCCCTCTGCCTGCTGCTCCCCCTGCTTGTGCTCTCCCCTTCTCTCTCTGACAAACAAGTAAGTCTTTAGAAAAATTAAAAAAAAAAAGAAAGTACTCTACTCTAAATAAGAACTAGATTTGAGTACTCTAAAGAAATGTCTGAAATAACGAATCACTGGTTGCTTGTAATGCGTGAACGTATTACCAAATTTTTTAAAATTTGTACCTATGTTGCTCTGTAAGAAATGCTGAACTACTGAAAAAAAAACCCCAAAAGAACAAAATATATTTTAATTTTAGTGAGTTTTAAAATAAACCACAATTCTGTAAAGCATTTAAAAACTTCCAATAAATGTTGTTTTCTTTCTCTTCTTTCTGCTGATGTTTTAAAAAAAAATCAAATTTCTATCTTCAGTAGTATTAAAATGAAAACATATCTGATTGACAGCAAATTAAATCTTATGTTAACAGGCTTTCAAATATCCTTATGATAATGAGCCTAATGAAGTAATCAGGTCACTGCTATGAATCTAAAATTACAATTTATATTAAGAAACTGCCAATATACGTTCATTGTATCTTTGCATTTTAATACAGTTAATTATTATTATATTCCTTTTATTTCACTTGAGTGATTTAATGTGCTAGGTACTTCCACCATACTTTTTGTAGCCATGGTCTTTTAGTAATTATTATCCATCACTGATATGTAGTTTATTTCAGATCTCAGAGCAATTGCTTATAAACATACCCAACTGGCTGACTGATATAATCTTCTGTGCCTGGCAATGGGGTCAGTGATGGAGAGATATCATTTAGCAAGACACATGTGTTGGTTAACTTCATGGAGTGTAGAGTTTACAGGCTTATTGATCTCAAGGCAGTAGAGACCTCCCTCTTTACCACACTTGCCAAGGGTTATGTTAGGAAGGGACGTGGAAGTGGTAACAGTGAGCTCTTGTCTACTCTGCCATCATATTTCACTGTCCCTTTGACACTGGTCTCAAGGTGTTGAAAAATGAAAAATAGTTCTCTTTTTAATAAGAGTTAGCACATGGTACACAATAAACTTGTACAATGCTATATGTCAATTATATCTCAATAAAGTTAAAAAAAAAAAAGAGACTCAGGACTCCTCTGAACAGTAAAATGGAATTTGTCATTCAGTTTGACATCTCTAAGACTTAATTATAAACTCTAAACTATGAAGTGCAATGTGCAAAGACTGTGAAATGCTAATTTTTATGATAATGTGAAATATTTGAGAAAATGAAAACTAGTTAACACTTATGTCCTACTAACCTCTATCTTTCAGTGAACTTATATAACAAAAGTGAACTAATAACATACCAGTTCTTTCGGTCCAAGTATATTTTTTCTCACAAACATGTATCTTCATTAGAAACCATTTCTGAAACTTTTCTGCATTTAAATTAAGGACAATTTGGTTCCAAAAATCTTTGTCTCTCTATGACTCCCTCAATTTTAAGATAATAGAAGTTTCAGCATCTATTATCATCTATCTTCATAAGGTTTTTCTCAGAATTTCTTTCTACTATATGTTCTTCCAAGGCAAAGATGCTTGAGAAAAAAGATGACTTTGTAAAAAAAAATTAAAAAATCTAATGTAGACCCGGACTTTCATCCTACTTTAACAGTCAAATGCAAGTGACCAAGTCATATATATAAATGATTGAATTTTTTTCTAATGAAATGTAACATGTTATTATTGCAAATAATGTAGCTTAAGCTTATATTGTCCTTAGACATGAATAGCAAAGAAAATTGCTTTCCAGTATCATATATTGCCTACTGTCTTATGTAAATGTATGAATTTAATTAATAATGGAGTTAGGGTTATATATGTTGAATTCAAACAGCAGGGAAAAGGAAATGGGATTACTGTGCTATCTTTAAAATGTTTTCTAATTCACGATAAGAGTTTTTACATGACTAAATGAGAGGTTAAAAATTTCAACATAATTTATAAAATGAAATTTCACATGAAGCTTACATTCCTTAAAATAATCTGAATTTTCTACTTTTCTGAAGGGGTGAATCCAGTTTTACAAGCCCTCATCCACCACATCTCCTGACAGAATAATTATTTAAATTGACATTTATTCAAGGGAGTTTATTGCTCTATTTGTCAATACAATTTTATTTTATTTTTTAAAATTTTATTTACGCATTTCACACACATTCACACAGAGAGAGAGAGGGAGAGAGAGGAAGCACAAGCAGGGGGAGCGGCAGGCAGAGGGAGAAGCAGGCTCCCCGCTGAGCAGGGAGCCCAATATGGGGCCTGATCCCAGGACCCTGGGATCATGACCTGAGTCGAAGGCATCCATTTAACTGACTGAGACACCCAGGCACCCTGTACATACTATTTTAAAAACTACTTGATTTTAGAGTTTAGAGTGATAGCATTTTGTGCTTTCAAAATTTATTATCTATCATATTGAACCGGCTTCAAAGACATTTTTGAGGAACAATGAGAGACCATTTCTAGTTCAAACTGCTTGAATTTTTCGTATTTGGAACAAGGCAAGTTCACACATTTAATAAATGATAAATAACATGCTTTAATGGTAGGATATATTTTCAGATCCCATTTCCCAGAAAACTTTCAAAACTATTTTTTATAAAAAGGAAAAAAAGTTAGTTGAATAAAATGACTATCAAAATGGGGAAATAAACAATTTATATAAAGTATAAATAAAATCCTTGAAACAAAGTCACCCATGCTAAAACTCTTGCTGAACATTAATTTCTGATAAGTTCAAATGAAGTTAACTTTCTTAATCTTCAAAAGGTATTACTTCTGTAACTTCACGAAGAACTGACATTTTATATTTTAACCCTACATCTGCCACTGACTTAATTTCAGCAAATTCTTTTACAGAGTTATAATGTACTACTAAAGATTCTTTCTACCAACTTACCAAATTAATATTTGTATTAATTAATAAATATTTATACATTGTGTGAAGATCAGCATGTAAAATATTTTTTATTCAAAGAATGAAAAAAAAAGAAAAAAAAAAAAAAGAATGAAGAAGAGAATCCATTTGGTTTTAAGCACAAAGACCAGTTAGTGTCTAAAGATAAAATACTGTTTGGTTTATTCTGACGTAAGTTCAGGAGAGAAATGCCAGTTTTATAAATGCGGTGTACTACAACAACTCAGAGAGAAAGAGAGAGGGTGGCGGGGGGATATTCTTTTCATTTAAACCATTTCTGGACAAAGACTTTCTCTTTGGAGATCTTTTCTATTTATATTTATATGCATTTAGAAAACAAAAGATCATTTATTTCTTGCTACTCTTATGTAATAGGAAATTGTTGGCATTTTTCATTAGTTTAATAAACTCTCCTTTATTTAGAAACCAAGCAATTCATAAAGATAGAAAGATAACAGATGATATTTTATCTATTTCCATATTCTGTATGCTTTAATTCACTCCAATATATCAAACTAAGGAACAAACCAATAAAACAGATGTAATATAATCAAACAAAAACTTTCTAAGATATATGATTGGGAAAAAATATTCTCCTTTATTATATATATAAACATATATACATATTGTCCACTGAATATAATTAAAATCATGAGCCTAGATATTACCAGAATCATAAGTGAATATGTATTCAGATACGGGTATTTAAAATACATTCTAATTAAACGAAAACTTACACTCTTCAGACATTCATTCAATTCTCTATTCATTTACTGATTCAACCAACTTATCACCATGTGTGAGTATATGCCATTTGCCAAAAACAGTACAAGGTGCAAGGAAAACACAGATAGATCAGACATTCTATTGTCTGTTTATATGCTGAGTCTAACAGGTCTTAATACGGTTATGGGCTCCATAAATGGTAACAAATACAAAAAAGGGCAGTTAGGCGCTTAACTCTATATAAAGGTTAAGACAGTCTTCAGATAAACACCATTCTGGGGTTGACTGGGACTTTTCAAGGTAACGGGAGCCAAAAATGAATTTTAAGGTAGAATTACCATAAACAAATCTCCTTTTTTTAAAGATCGGGATAGTGTGATTATGATGATGAACCCTAAGGATTTCAGTTTGGAGGCATAGTGACAAGTCAGAAAACCATTAAAACATCTAGATGAATGTAGAGAGATAAATAGCAAGAATCAGCTAACAGTGGTAGAAGTGGTGAGAAGCATTTATGTAAAGGAAACAATTAGGGATACAAATGAAAGGAATTGTTCCCTCACTGAATGTGAAAAGGAGAAACTGAAGATATCTTAGATTTTGAATTTTCTAAACTAGTACCTCACTTAACTATCCCTGATAAACTGGTTTTTTTAAGTGCTGGGTCAGTAGTTCACTGTACACAAACTTCTGCAAAAGTAATTACTGTTGTAGCATAGTACTTCTTACAAAAATATCCTCATCCCAAGCCCATAACTCCTTGGCATATATGAAATGTTCTAAAAAGACTCTTATAAATCAAAGATCCCCTTGTTGCTATACCTGCCTTTCTTCTTGTCTCTATGAACGGGGTTCTAGGGATTGCAGGGCTGATCGAGGAAAAAGATAAAACCACAATAAGGTAGCCAACACAAACTTTATATTTGGAATATTTGACAGGTTTGCATGTAGGGGAAATCCCTCATAGCATGAGACTGTGCAGAGGCTCTGTGCAGGAGACATCCTCCAGCAGGTGAAGAAGGAAAGAAAACTCCTGAGGAAGAGGGGGAGTAGAGAGGGGCTTATGTGTTTAGGTGATGCGACTCAGTCCCAAGGCAGAGAGACACTGGGTCGGAAATCTCAAAGGGCAATATCATGGTCCTCACAGCCCTGCGGTTTATCTTATCTATGGCACAGTTTCACAGGGTATGCAAAGAAAGCAAGTTCTAATTGGCTAAAAATGTACTTATTTGGTTTATGCTTAAAACGACTGGATGTGCAAAATTTGGAGTTCCGTGTTGGTGGGCTCTTGAGCTAGTAAGTTTCAGCCTGTTGTCAAATAGTAAAAAATCTAGGGACCAAAATACAGAATCACCTTTGGCTAATTTACTTAATATGCTAAATAACTGTTAATAAGCATATCTCTCTGTAAGATTATAGTAGGTAGGTGTGTGAGTAGTTATTTTATTCATAATTCCTTTATACTCTACTGTGCACTTTTTGTGGCTCAATCCTATATTCCCCAGAAATCTATGTGGACATAAAAATTTATTAGTTCATGCATGCATTCATTCAGCAGAAATGTGCAATTAAATGTATATGTATGTAGGTATGTATGTGTGTATATCATCCACTTTTATAGATAATGTGATAAAAGAAGGGAATACAAAAACAGGGTCCTTGCTCTCATTGAATCTGCATGTTGACCAAAATTTCCATCAACAAATATAAATACAAATTAGATGTTGATAAATAATGTAATGATAAAACAGGAAGACTGACAGATTCAGAGAATGACCTAGGGTGATATTTTAGACAGATGGTCAGAGATGTACTCCGAAGTGGTGCTGCTTAGGTGGAGAGAAAAATGATAAAAAGCAAGAGGAAACATTTCGTATACTGAATCAATTCTCTTCCATGAATTATAATAAAGTATATACCAAAAATAAAGTAATTGAATTAACATTAAAGACATAAATTAAAATTTTTCTTTTAAAAAAGGACTGACTCAGCAAAAAAAACAAAACAAAACAAAAAACAACCCATCAATAATCACAGACCTATTCTGCTTAAATACTTATCCCTCGGTTTTCTCATTCTCCTCCTACTGCCTTGTTCACACTCTAGAGACTTTGTAAAAAATAAAAAGAAACAATAATTTTAAAGGTACTTTAAAAATGGTAAACGAGGTTCCGGAACCTCATTCTGCCACTCCAGCCTTCCATCAACTTAACCAACCATGGCAAACATTCAGCCTACTCTCATTGCCATCCAGCAGAATGACATACAGCAAAGCCTTATGGTAGTGGTGAAGTGTTTTAGAAGAGATTAAGCATCATTACCCCGAAATTCATTAGACCTTCCAAAGCATACATGAAACAAAACACTGATCTGGTATATCACCCTTTCTGCAAAGCCTGGGCAAGTATATGAATTTAGGGTCAACTAGAGCCAAGTTCACTAGAAGCTGAAGGTGGTGAACAAAGGGAAAGCAATCCTGAGGAAAACCAATCCACTGTGTTCTAAGACTGGCACCTTTATAGTCATTAAGCCATTTTTCGTCCCATGGAGTAGATGTTCAAAGTTGTCAGCATCTACTTAAAAATAGCTACAATAGGCCTTGACAGGAGTGAATATAGGCTGATTAATTCTGGGAGTTGTAATCCAGCCAATTCTAAACCAGCTACCTCCATCGCCATCCAGCCCAGGGGCATGCAATCAGGACTTACACAAGAGATCATCAAACACTATGAGAGAAGATAATCAATCTCAGGGATGTGACACTCCCTAAGTTTGTAGCTATTGTTCAACAGGCACTGAAGGGTGTAAACACAAGAAGAGGCACGCACTGGGAGATCAATCCAGTGCTGCCAAGACCTTTCCTTTTCTCACCAAGCCATGTGGTATTAAGCTGGGTGTCACAGAACAGAGAGCAGTCACTCTCAGCAGAAGGAATTCAGATTCATGAACACAATTACTCTTTGGGATTTGCAGGAACTCCTTAAAAACTCTACATCAAAATGATTATCCATTTTTTTTTTTTTAATTATCCATTCTTTTTAGTGTCAGTGCATGACATGAATTCAGGGCCAGTTGAAGTTACTGAGCAGAGGCTGTTGAAGGATGTGAACACAACAATGGGATACTTGAGGGAAAGAACCCAATGGGTTCTAAGTCTGTCACCATCACTGCTTACAAACTTGGCTGCTTATGGTAGGAAGTTATTGGAAAGGTCCTTACACACTTTGAGAAAAAAGGATTCAGCCACATGGCCACAACATAATTCCAGGCCTGTGAAATACATATGAAGCAGTATTTCAGTGACCTGACAGACTAGTCATTTTTTCAGGGCTAGAGATGTGCACGAACAAATGTTTGATTGTGGTAATGGTCCAGCATGTGCTTCAGGAGGTGATAACAGTAGAAGCATGGTTTATGGTACTCAGTCAAGAGTTTCTCAGTCAGGCACCTTCATGACCAGCAATCTGGGGGACCACACGGCAAGGCATTATAGAAAAGGTATTGAGTGCTTGTGAAGAAATGCATTCCCAAGGGCTCAGGAAAATTAGCATTTCTTTAGAATGGTAGGAAAATGTGAAGCATCCCTATACTGAGATGATAACACTAGTTACTCTTCTCAGGACTGGTAAAATCCATTATCTCAAGGGGGTTGTGATCATTGTCCAGCCAATGCTGAACCCTTTTACTAAAGGGCAAGTGACTAAGTGGATAACAAATTCAATGCATTTTAATGAAAGCAACTTACTGCCATCAAGTTGGGGAAAAAAGAAGAGAGTTAAAGGAGAAGATGTGATACATTTTGAGGAGAACAATTTTAGCCCAATGGTCTTGATACTCCTTTGGACCTCAGGGAACATCTGAATCTGCACCACGGTGAATTGGAAGATGCCTGTTCTTCCCAGGTCTAAACATGAATTTAGGGTGACCAAGTTCAGCATTATTCAGCAGGTGCTATACAATGCAAACTTAGAGATACTTGAGAAACTCAATGCAATAGATTAAAAAATACCAAGCTAGGCCACATCCACCAGGGTTTTAACTAGACAGATGTCAAACATCTGAACAGAAGACATTTAGATCCATGAGCATAACATTCTTTTTGACCTACGAAGAACAGAAATAACACAACAATGACTTGATTTTGCTGCTCGGTCTTCCTAATTATGGTCAAGCTCAGGAGAAAATGAATGTGTTCAACTCAGGAGAAGCAGTTTGGGGAAATCACTGGTAGGCATACACAGAATATCACCTTCATTTTCCTTGCACAAGAAATACCCTATTGAGTGTATGCTTACACTACGCATCGCATGTTGCATAATGAGTGTAAACAGCCCTGAGTGGAGTGAACACAGGGTGAGTCATCTAGATAGAAATGTAACCTATTTATTCTATCCTGGCAAAATAAGTACCATCTAGCAAAAAACCAGGCAATGGCACAGAGGAGAGGTCAGCAAGCCCCTTGAGGAGAAGACTATGAGTCTTATGAGCATAATATTCTTTCAAGCACCTAGAAAACCCCTGAAGAAGCAGTACACTGACTACACACCATTGAGTATTTCAACCTTGAAAGCAAGGTTCATGACCTGAGCTGAAATCAAGAGTGAGACATTTAACTCACCGAGCCACATACGTGCCCTGCAACTTCATTTTTCTTACACAGGAGTATCTTGCAGGGTGTATATTTACATCCAACATGAGATGATATCAACTATAAAAGTACTGGAGATCTGATTTATAGCCTGGTGATCCAGTTACTAATACTGTATTGTATACTTTAAACTTGCTAAGAGAGTAAATCTTAAGTGCTCCCACCAAGGAAAAAAAAGGTAACTATGTAAGATGATACATATGTCAATTAATTCACATTGTATACATATATCAAAACATCATGTTGTATACCTTAAATATATGCAATTTTTATTCATCAATTTTACCTCAATAAAACTGGCAGTAAATTTTAAATGGCATAAGAAGTGTGGAAGTCAAAAATAAGAACAAATTACAAGGACATCAAATAGAAAACAATATTAAATATGGTAGATATTAATTCAACTATACCAAAAATCACTTTCAACATCAATAGTCTAAATATGTCAGTTAAAGGACAATGATTGTCAGAAAAGATAAAAAAAAAAAAAAGACCTTGCCATATGCTGTCCACAAGAAAACCACTTAAATATACAGAAACATACAGATTAAAAGTAGAGGGATGGAGACAGTTATACTATGTTAACACTAATCAAAAGGAAGTGGAAGTAGCTTTATTAATTTCCCACACAACAGACTTTAGATCAAGTAAAATTATTAGAGATAAAGAGGGGCATTACATAATGATAAAGGCGTCAATAATCCAGTAGGTACAGGACTCTTTAATGTGCATATACCTAACAATGGAATATCAAAATATGTGAGTAAAATGCTGATATAACTGCAAAGAGAAATAGATGAATGCATTATTACAGTTGGAGACTGTAACACTACTCTATCAGAAACAGACAGATCCAGGAGGCAGAAAATCAGTAAGAACACTGCTGAACTCCCCAACACCACCAACTAGCTATAACTGACATCTATACTCTACTTCCAATAACATCAGAATACACAACTTCTCAAGCTCAAAAAGAATCATGAAATTAATCCCCATTCTGAGCCACAAAACACGTATTAACAAATTTAAAAGAATAGAAATCATACAGTGTCTGCTCTCAGATTACAAAAAAATTAAACTAGAAATCAATAAAAGAAAGAGCTGGAAATCATACAGAGTGTTATTTGACTGTAATGGTAATCAGTAACACAAAACAGGAGGAAAATCTCCAAACACTTGGAAATCAAACACATACTTCTAGATACCCCATGGTCTACAAGGAAGTCTGCAGGTAAATATTTAAAAATACATAAAACTGAGTGAAAATGAAAATTAACAGATCAGAATGTGTGGGACACAGCTATACTAGTGCTGAGAAAGAAATTTTTAATAAGGAGTGCTTACATTAAAAAAGAGAAATGCCTCAAGTCAATTATATAACTTAAAACTGCTATAAACTAGAAAAAAAGAAAAAATAATCAAAAGCAAGCAGAAGAAAGGGAATAATAAAAGAAGAGCAGGAAACAATGAAATTGAAAACATAGAAAACAACATATAAACCAATGAAAAAAATCTTTAAAAGAAATCAATAAAATTGGTAAAGCTATACAGCAAGACTTGACAAAAAAAAAACAACAACAAAAAACAAAACAAAACAAAACAAAAAACCCAAATCACCAATATCAGGAATGAAAGAGAAGCAAGCTATCATTGCACACATTACAGTCATTAAAAGGATAACAAGGGAATACTACAATCAACTTAACATAAATAAATTAAACAATTTGAAAAAATGGATCAATGCCTTGAAAACCACAAACACCTAAACTCAATCAAGATGAAAGAAACAATCGGAATAGCTTATGTCCATTGAAAGAATTGGATTCAAAATTTAAAACACCTGCCAAAGAAATTTCCAGGCCCAGATGGTTTCACTGGTAATCTATCAATTATTCAAGAATTAGCACCAATTTTATACAACTTCTTTCAGAAAATAGAAAAAAAAAAAAAGGAATGTTTCCTAACTCATTTTTTTTTTTTATTTTTTTTTTTTTATTTTATTTAATTGAAACAGAGAGAGAGAGAGAGAGCATGAGAGGGGAGAGGTCAGAGGGAGAAGCAGGCTCCCTGCGAAGCAGGGAGCCCGATGTGGGCCTCGATCCTGGGACTCCAGGATCATGACCTGAGCTGAAGGCAGTCGCTTAACCAACTGAGCCACCCAGGCACCCTCCTAACTCATTTTGTAAGGTCAGTAATGTCCTGATATCAAAAACAGACAAAGACAGTACAAGAGTAAACCACAGACCAATCTCTTAGATGAATGTAAATGTAAAAATCCTCAATGAATTAGTAAATTTAATGCAATGATGTATGATATTGATTAGGCATCATGACAAAATGGGATTCATTCCAGCTATGAGAAGCTGCATCATCATTTAAAAATCAATTACTGTAAGCCACCATATCATCATGATAAAGAAAAAAATATATATACGATCATAACAACTGACATGGAGAAAGTATTTTAAAAAATTCAACAACCTTTTATAATTAAAGAAAAAACATCTCAGCAAGTTATTAATAGGGGCTATCTACCAAAATTTACTAAAGAGCATCTTGAAAAAACAACCACAGCAGACATTATATTTAATGATGAAAGAATGAGTGCTTTCACTCTAATTTCTTTTTTCTTTTTTTAGAGATTTATTTATTTAGTTTAGAGAATGACAGAGAGTGAGCATGTGTGCATCCAAGCAAGGGGTGGGGCAGAGGGAGAGGGAGAGAATCTTAAGCAGACTCCCCACTGAGCACAGAGCTTGATTCCATGAGCCATGATAAATCATGACCTGAGCTGAAACCAAGAGTTGGACACTTAACTGAGCCACCCAGGCGCCCGAACTTTCACTCTAATTTCAAGAACAAGACAAGAGAGTCTGCTACCACCACTCTTATTGAAGATAATACTAGAAAGTCTTGCCATTAAACTGTCAAGAAATAAATAATACACATACATATTGGAAAGAAGAATTAAAATCATCCCATTTTGCAGAACACATTGTCTCTGTTAAAAATTCCAGTCTACTGAAAATCCTCGTAGAGTAAGTGACTTCAACAGAGTTTCAGGATGCAAGATCGAACACACAATATAATCATTTTTCTATATACTAAATATGAACATGTGGAAATCAAAATTAAGAATTCCCAAGTTTTTAGAAGTATGTCAAATTATCGATCCAAGATCAATAAACCAAGGCAGGTTAAATCAAAATAGATATTCATGTGGGTACATCACACTTGAACTGCTAAGAGCTAAAGAATAAAAAAAACAATTAAAAGTGTCAGAGAAATAAAGATAAATTGCCTACCTGGGAATGATGATTTAAATAATGCCTGTCATCTCAGGAATATCCACGGAGAACTGTACAAAATGGGGCAACACCTTTGCAATGCTGAAAGAAAAAAACACAGTTGTCAACCCAGAATTCTATATCCATCAAAATTGTTTCCAAACTGAGGATTAAACAAGACATATTCACACAATCAAATCTGAGACCACTGTTGCTGTACAACCTATAATGCAAGTAATACTAAAAGGAAGGTCTTCAAGTGGAAGGGAAAGAACCCCTCATGGAAATTAAAAACCATGGGAAAGAGTGAAGAGTATTAGAAAGGGAAAAATGTGGATAAATATGACAAATTTTCTCTATGTTTGAAATACACCTCTATGAAGCAAAAATGGGAAATAGTATTGCATATGTAAATACATGACAGGGGTGTATTTGTCATATAGGAAATGTGACAAAAGAGAGGAAAAGGATTAAAGGAAATATAGTGTTGGGAGGATACATTCACATCAAGTGGTACTTTCATAACTCTACACACCAGGATAAGATAGCAATTAGTATGTCAGTTCCTAAAGCACTAATTAAACATGTTATAAGTAGTAATATGGTTAGTATGGCTATATAACAAGTTCCTCTAAAATTTACTCATTATTTACTGTTTTTGTTTCCCACAAGGTTTTATTTCAATAAGTACAACCATCAAATGATTTGTATCTGGCACATGTTGGAAAGTGAAGAAAAATTTACTGAATCAATGACATATTTAAAATAAAATAAATTATATGAAATGATAAGAAAAAAGATGCACTCCTTGGGAAGATCCTTTGCCTTAACAAAAACTATTGATCTTATGGACATATGGCTTAAATTAATTTTCTATTAACAAAACCCTACAGATCCAAAAGTATTTCAATAACTAGTTTTTGTAGAGATAAACATTTCTATTAATGGTAGCCCAACCATCCTGCTGAGAAAATTTAAGAAAGCTGGAAGATACTAATCCAAGGAAGCAAGCTTTCGAAGAGACAGAATCTCAGATGAGAGGCCTATGTGATGGGATCCACCCAAATTTACTACTGCTTTTCTCTTGAAGGCTTTTACTGATTCCAAAGATGTGATTGCGTATACATATTAAACAGGAAGTTGTAGCTAAGAAGGTGAAAAGGACTTGCAGCAATTTCAACCAACCCAATGACACAGACTGCACCTGACAGTGTACCAGGAAGGAGAGGCTCTGAAAAACAAACCAGGGTTCATTTGGCACCCCCTTGGAGCTATGCCCTAATGTCAATTTGAACCTCAAATAAATAACTCCACACAAAACCCGAGATCCAGCTTCAAAATGATTCAATCTCTAACTGTGATGAGATGAACTACCCTCAACGTAAGTGCCTCTCAAAAGCAAAAGCTCACTAAAGATAAAATCACCCAGAAACTTCAATTACATCTATAGTATTTCATACAGAAAATCCAGCCTGTATTAAAAAATAACCATACATACAAAAAGTGAATGGGCAGGAAAAGAACACCTGTTTCATCACATGTGAGATTCATTTTCTCCATTTAGTGAGGACGTTTGGACAGAGAAAATTAAGACTTGGTAATTTAGAGCAACAGTGAGATAGCACTGCACACCTAGTAGACGGGCAACAATGAAAAATATCAACCATAACAAATGATGACAAGAAAACAGAACAAATGCAGTTCTCATATTCTGCTGGTAAGGAGTACAATTGTATTTGACACCACATAACATTTTGACACACTAAAAAAAAAAAAAAACTACAACGCTTAGACATACTGTAAAATAACTGAAATATAGAACTGTCATGTGATCTAGCCATTCTGTTTCTTGACATTTTTCCTAGTAAAAATGAATTTATATCTCCATATAAAAACTCCAAAAATGGAGCGCCTGGGTGGCTCAGTCAGTTAAGCATCTGCTTTCAGCTCAGGGCATGGTCCCAAGGTCCTAGGATCGAGCCCCGCATCAGGCTCCCTGCTCAGCAAGGAGCCTGCTTCTCTCTCTCCCACTCTCCCTGCTTGTGCTTGTGCACTCTCTCTCCCTGTCAAATAAATAAATAAAATCTTAAAGAAAAAAAAAAAGCCAACTCCAGAAATGTATAAACATGGGAAAGTGAAGAGGGCTGGGGCAGAGTCAGAGAGGAGAAATATGAAGTTCTCAAGGAACCTTGATGGGGGAAGAGTAGATATTCACATTACCTTAATTGTGGTAATGGTTTCATAATATACACATATCTTGAAACTTAGTTACCTTTAATGTTGTACAATTTATTTTAAATCAATTATACCTCAAAGAGCCTGTTCAAAATGTGCAGCATGCACCAAATATGTGTCTTAAAGAAAGTTTAGATAAAGAATTAAATCCCAAAAGAGGAAGTACTGAAAGTTTTAAATGATCATCCACCTCAAGAAGCTGAAAAATGAAGTGATTTTTAACTAAAACATAATAGAAGTAAAATGATAAAATTAAGATAAGTGAATGAAATTAAGAAATTACACAGAGAAAATTTTAAAATCCAAACGTTGTTTTTTGATGTTGCTGCTGTTGCTCTTTTTTGGAATAAGGCAAAAAATTATAAACTCTTGACAACACTTATCCCCCCCTCCACCTGCAAAAAGAAAAACATATGTAAACATTACTACCAAGAGTGTAGAGTGGATTATCACTACAGATCCTTGAGACACATGCATAATAGCTTAAGTTATGACCGTATTTTGAAGCTACCTGAAATCAGTAAATTCCAAGAAATAATCAGCTCAAAAAAAGGAAAAAGAAAATTTAGATAATATCAACAATTCTATATCTACTTAATAAACTGCATCTGTAATTAAATCCTTCTTGCCAATGATTCTATACCCTTGCGCCTGAGGGCCTGATGTTTTCCATATAGTTAAAAAGAAACAACACTTATCTTGCATAATCTTTTCCAGAGAACAGAAACATTAAAAACACTCCTCAATTATGTTGAGACTACTATGAACGTTACACCAAAACGACAAGAATATTGTAAGAAAATCAATGGTTTATAGTAGAGAACTGGAGAAATGAAGCACCACCTTTCCATGTTGAAAGAAAAATAAAAATGTCAACCTAGAATTCCATATGCAGAAAAACTACACTTCCACTATATATATAAAATTATGTGATTAAAATAAGATTATTTTCTATTATTTCTTTAAATGATAACTAGAATAACAGCTCTACTCCACTCAAATACCACACAAAACCCCGAGACTCCATCCTCACTCATACCATCAAAAGTCCACTCTTACCAGATTATAACTAGTTAACCCAAATCTCCCATCCCATGATGTCCAACAAGCTTCAAGCAGGGAGCTGAAACCTTAATAACTGCTGGGTGGTAAAGAGCTGTCTGTCTATCACTACAGTTCAGAGTCAATGGAGAGCATGTGGGAAGTCTGGACTTCCAGTCCCTGAAAATTAATGACATGCTGCTCTCTTCCTTGCTGAGGTGCTGTCAGAGGAGATCTAGGAGAGATTAATGATTTTCACCACAGACCATGCTAAAGTAGTCATTCTGTATGGTGTCAATGGAGTCTACATGAGGGGCTGTAATCTGACGTTCCTACTCTTCATATCAGGGAGGAATTAGTGAAGGTCTAGTAGGAACCAGAACTCCCAATGCCACCTAGCAATAACCAAGAACATTCCCTATTCATGAGTCAATGGAGGACCAGGATGGAACATGGACAGCTACAATCACCCAGCAACAGAGGTAGTGCCTTCATCTTTCCCTTCATGGTATAATGCCAGAGGAAATAATAATTGATCTTGAAAGAAGAAACAGAAATTACCCAATCAAAACAATGGAGAGGAAACAGATTTTTTTTTTTTTTTTAAACTCAAAAAACTAAGACTCAGGAACCTGTGGGTCCATAACAAACATTCTAACAATCCTGTTAGTGGAATCCCATAAGGACTAAATAAAGTACAGGACTGAAAGAATACTCCAAGACATAATGCCTAAAACCTTCTCAGTTTTTCAAAAGACATGAACCTACAGATTCAAGAAGCTTAACAATGCCCTGTTAGGATAAACTTAAAGAAATCCATACCAGGAAACATCATAGTCAAACATCTAAAAACTAAAGACAGAAAAAAATTCTTGAAAGCAACAAGACAGAAACAACACCTTACATATAGGGAAAAACAACATTCAAATTAAGTCTATTTTTTCATCAGAAACCAAGGAAGCCAGGAGATAGTGACACATTTTTCAAGTGCTGAAAGGAAACAACTGTCAAGCCAGTGCACTACAACCAGTTCAATTATCTCAGGACTGAAGTGAAAATGAAGATATTCTCAGATCAAGGAACACTAAAAGAACTGATTGCCAGCAAAATACGCCAAGAGAATTGCTAAGTGAAGCTCTAAAAAGTTCCCTTTCTAAATAGAAGGGAATGATTAAAGAAGTAATCTTGAAACATCAAAAAAGAAGAAAGAACAAGGTAAGCAAATAAGCAGATGAATACATGTTCTTTCCCCTTTTGAGTTTTCTGTATTATCTTTACAGCTGAAACAAAAATTCCAACATTGTCTGGTATGGATTCTGAAAGTATATAGGAGAAATATTTGCGATAATTATATTAAAAGCAGGAAGAGAGTAAAAGGGATGTTTTAGGAGGTAAGATTTCCACACTTCACTAGAAGTGGTAAAATGATGACAATGATAGATTTTCATAATGATAAGAAAATCAATTGATCAACTGATAGACAGATAGCAGCGATATAACACATCCAGAGTAATCAGTAAAAAGACTAATGCAAAAAGATACACTCAAATACAGTATACATAAGTAAAATCTGAATTCTAAAAAACTGTTCAAGTATCCATGGGAAGGTCGATAAAAGAAAACAGAAAAATTAAAAATAGGGTGAATGAATAGAAAAAAGAGACACACGCAAGTCCTAATATATAGATGATAACATTAAATGAAAATGATCTACATATATCAAGTAAAAGATACTGGCTGAGTGAACTAAAAAAAAAAAAAAGAAAGAAAGAAAAGACTTAACCATTTTCTGTCTACCACAAACTCACTTTAAATATGATTTAGGCAGACTGAAAGCAAATGATGGGAAAAGATATACCATGCCAGCAATAATCAAATGAAAGCAAGAAAGGGAATATTGAATATTAATATCAGATAAACAAAATTCAGAGTAAAGAAAATTACCAGAGACAAAAATGGACACCACAGAAAGATACATGCTCAATCCAATAAGATACAGTAATCCTAAATGTATCTGCATCCAACAACCAGAGCTACAACATGAGAAGCAAAACTGATACAACTGAAAGGAGAAACAGATGAATTCATAATTACAGCTGGAAATGTCAACCCTATCTCTCTATAGTTGATAGAATAAATGTACAGAAACAGCAAGGATGCTGAAGAAATCAGCAGCATTCACTGACAGTATCTAATTGATATTTATATAACACTATACCAAATAACAAAATACGAATCTTTTCAAGTGTCCATGGAATATATACCAATATAGAACATATCCTGGGGCAAAAAAAGAAAGCTCAACAAATTGAAGATAATTGAAATCCTAAGAGTATGTTCTTTGACCATATTGGAATCAAATGGGAAATCAATAACAGAAATGTAACAGGAAATCTTCAAAAATTTGCACACAAAACAATACACTTGTAAAAAATCCCTAAATCAAAGAAGCATCAAGGAAAAAAAAAAATTAAATCACTGGAAAAAATGAAAAAAAAAAAAAAAAAAAACAACACATCAAAATTTGAGATCAAAAGCAGAAATAGAAAAATAGCAAATAAGAGGAAACATTTCCCAATTCATTTTATGAAGCTAGTATTACTAAGATATAAAAATTAGACAAAGATATAAAGCCAGGACAGATTAATTAATATCTCTCAAACACAGACACAAAATCCTTAACATAATATTAGCAAATAGAACTCAGGAGCATATAAAAAGATTTAAGCACCACAAACAAGTAAGTTTAAATCCAGGCATCCAAGGCTGGTGCAGTATTTGAAAACCCACCAATGTAATCTACCGTATTAACATGCTAAAGAATAAATATGACATAAACTTATCAGTTGATGAAGTAAAATCTATTACCCAAATTCAACATCTAGTTACTCATGATAAAAACTCTCAGAGAAATAGGAATATGGAGAAACTTCTAATCTTGATAAAGAGCATATACAAAAGATCTAAAATATACATTATGCATAATTGTTATAAACTGAATGCTTTCCTGCTAAGTTCAAGAATAAAAGGCAAGTATGCTCACTCTCAAGTTTATTCAAAATAGTGCTGGAAGGTGAGCCAGGATAATAAGGCAAGAAAAGGAAATAAAAGGCATATAAACCTAAAAGGAAGAAATAAAACTATTGCTATCTGCAAATAACATGATGTCCACATAGAAAATCCCAAGGAATCTATTAAAATTTCTTAAATAAGTGACATCAGCAAGGCTACATGACACAAGATGAACATACAAGTTCAACTGTATTGCTATATACTAGCAATGATCTTGCGTACACTGATATTTTAAAAAAAGAATTTACAAGTGCTTCAAAAATTAAATACTTAGAGGCAAATCAAACAAAATATGTATAGGCCTTGTACACAAAAACTGATGAAAGAAACCAAAGAATATTTAAACAAATAGAGAGAGACATACCATGCTCATGGAGTAGAAGATTTAAGATTTAGTAAAGATTTAAATACTCCCCACAATGATATACAGGTTTAATGTAATTCCTAAGTAAATACTAACAATATATTTTGTAGTTATTAACAAGAGCATTCTAAAATTGAAATGAACACAAAACGGAACTAGAACACCTAACAAAATTTTGAAATAGTAGAATAAAGTGGGAGGAATCACTCTACCCAATTTCAAGATGTATTATACAGGTACAATATTCAAGATACTGTGGTATTACTAGAGAACTAGACACACAGATCAATGAAACAGAATGGGAACCTAATAATAGCCACATGCAGTATGGCCAGTTTATTTTTTTATAAAGCTGCAGAAACAATTCCATTGAGAAATAATGGTCTTTTCAAAAACTGTGCTATAGTAATTGGACACACACAGGCTCAAAACAGAGTTGCAATTTAAACTGCACACCTCATACAAAAGTCAGCTTAAAATGTATCATAGATCAAAATGTAAAACAAAATCTATAAAACATATAGAAAAGAAATAGGATAGAAACATTCAGGTCCTACGGCTAACAAAAGAGTTGAGAGATCTGACACCAAATGTACAATCCATACAAGGGAAAATTAACAAATTAGACTTCATCAAAATTGAAAACTTTTGCTGTGCTAACAGTTTCATCTTCTGCTAAGTAACTGGGAACAAGTTACATACTAGAAGAAATCATTTACAAGCCATATATCTGACGAAGGATGAGTATCTATAATATATAACATAAATTTTTAAAACTCCAACTGGAAAAAGGTCAAAAGAAATGAACAGACATTTCACCACAGAGGATATACATATAGCAAATAATCACACAAAATATGTTTAACATTATAGCCATTAGGCAAATGCAAATTAAAATCACAATGAGATACCACTACATGCCTATTAGAATGGCTAAAATAAAAAAAGAGTTACACTGCAAAATGCTGGCAAGGATGCAGACAAACTCATACATGGCTTGTTACAATGTAAAAAGCAGCCATTCTGAAAAAGTTAGGCAGTTCTCATAAAAACTGAACACGCAAATAGCATATGACACAGAAATAGTACTTTTGAGCATTTATCTCAGAGAAAGAAGAATCATGTTCACAAGGAAACATGTACTGAAATGTTTATCACAGCTTTTTCCATAAAAGCCAAAAATTGGAAACACCCAGATGTCTTTAAGAGTGAATGATTAAACAAAATGTGGTACATCCATACCATGGAATTTTCAGTAAAAACAAACAAAAAAACCTATTTATACACTCAACAACCTTGATCAATCTCCAGAGAGTTACGCTGAATGAAAAAAAGCCAATCCTAAAGGTCAAACAATGATTCCATTAATAAAATATTCATAAATGAAAAATTATAGAAATGAAGAACAGATTAGTTGTCTGGAGTCAGAGATGAGCAAACGGGCAGGGAGAGAAGGGCTTGTCTATAAAATGGAAACACCAGGGATTCTTGCAGTAATTAAAATATTCCATATCTTGCCTGTAAGTGTTAATATCTTGGTTGGGATACTGCATATAGTTGTTTTTTTTTAAAGGAAATGTATTTATTGGCTTTCATAACTTTTTTTAAAAAATATTTTTATGTATTTATTTGACAGAGAGAGAGAGATCACAAGTAGGCAGAGAGGCGGGCAGAGAGAGGAGGAAGCAGGCTCCCTGCTGAGCAGAGAGCCCGATGCGGGGCTCGATCACAGGGCTCGATCACGGGGCTCGATCCCAGGACCCTGAGATCACGACCTGAGCCGAAGGCAGAGGCTTAACGCACTGAGCCACCCAGGTGCCCCTACTGCATATAGTTTTTTAAGATGTTAAAATTAGAAGAACCTGGGCAAACAGTACAAAAATGTTTCTGATTTATTTCTTATAATTGCAAATGAATGTACAATCACCTCAAAAGAGAAAGCTAAATTATTATCTATAGTCTTGATGTAAGTTGGAATTAATTGGCTATGGGAGGAAAAAATACCTGTTAACTGAAACTTATTTCAAAAAGCAGTTTGAGGGAATATACCTATTTCTTGTAACAGTCAACTAGCCCGGATATCCTACTGAGAAAAACTGGGAACACTGGAAATATACAAAAGATCTCTCTTCAAGATACCACAAACTCAAGGAAACAAGCATGGAAGGCCCAGGACATCAGGAAGAAGAAAAGCCCAGGTAGTGATATCCGAACTTAGAACCACTTTCCCCTACAAAGTATTTCAAAAGAGGTGACTGAACATTCAAAGCGCTAAGCAGAAAGTAGAGGCTAAGCAGCTAATCACCTGAGCAGGTAGGTCTCCCCATACTCTCACCTTGTCAGGAGATACACACTGAGCTTAGAGTCGGGAGACGTAGAAGCCTAAACAAACAAAACAAACGTCATGTGTTCTTTCGGTATCCCCAAGAGGCTATGCCTTCAATGTCCATATGAACCAGAAATTCAAAACATCCTGTAACACTTGAGACCCAGTCTGAAAAGGTCTCAAGGAAGAAAAGAACTTCCCGCAGGTAACTGCCCCGAAAAAGCAAAAGAAATTATCCCTAGAGGAAGAAAAATATCACCCAGAGCCTACAGTTATTTCTGTAGGATTTCATACAGAAAATCTATCAAGCAATAAAAGTAAACACACATGCAAAAGTAACAAATGGAAAGGATTAACACCAGGCCTTTGATCCGTTTTCTCCATTTATGGGGGATGCCTGAAAGAGAAAGGATTAAGACTTGGCTATACCCATGCAATTCAGAGTGATAGTGAGATACCACTGCATACTTACTAGAAGGGCTACAGCTAAAAATACTGACCACAGCAAGCGCTGACTATGATGTAGAGTGACTGAGACATTCACACTGCTGATAGGGTATAAAGTGATATGATCATGTTGCAAAATACTTGTCACATTGTAAAATAACTTAAAGAGCCCCTAATCACATGATCCAGCAATCCATTCTGTGAAGTTTATCCAAACAAGTGAAATTATATCGTCATATAAAGACCTGTACAAGGATGTACACAGCATGCGCAAAAGGGGGGCATCTGGGCAGCATCAGCAGGAAGGGAATATGAATGTGTCACCAGAAAACGTGGAAAGGTGGGTCATATGGATATTTATGTCATCTTGATTATACTGCTTGCTTCACAAATATGTACATATCTCATAATGTATACTGCTTATTTTAAAGTTGCACAATTTTAAATTATACTTCCGTAAAGCTATTAAAATATGAGATGCACCAAAATACGTGTCTAAAGGAAAATTTATAGCATTAACTACACAAATGGGAATGGTAAAAACTTAGAACCTGATAATCTACCTCAAAAAATTTTTTAAAAGTATAATTTTCTATTAATAACCGAAAAATATGAAACAACAAGATTAAGAACAGTTAATGGATTTTGAATGAGTGCAAAGAGAAGCCTGACAAATCCAGAAGGGTTTTTTTTAAATAGAATAAAATAACTAACTTGATTGTGGTAATCATTTCACAATGTTCACATATATCAAATCATGACACTGTACACCTTAAATTACAGATACTTGTGTCAATTATATCTCAAAAATACAGAATAAAAATTTAAAAACTCCTTGCAAGATTTATCAAGAAAATTAAAGACACATATTATCAATAAAATAAATGTAGAAGGGATCATCACTACAGATCCCGGAGACAAATACATATTATTTTTAAAAGCATACTAATAAATTTGAAATGATATGAAAAGACAAAAATTATTTTTAAATCTTAAGAAATCTCAGCAGTCCTATAATTATTAAATAAATTGTGTCTATAATGAAAATCCTTCTTACAAATGAACGCCATGGCCTAGTGTTTGGATTCCTGATCTTTTCCACATAATAAGAAAGAAATAACAACAATCGTGCATAAACTCTGTCACAAAATGCAAAAACACTCCCCCAAATGTTCTAGGAGACCCTTATAAACTTTACACCAAGCTGATGAAGATAATGTAAGAAAGAAAAATGTAAGGTTTATGTCTCGTGTCACCAAATGCAGAAAACAACTTATGTTTGAGAAATGGAATCAAGAACGTATCAACTATAAAACACAATGTACAAATTGAGGTTAATTCAAGAATGAATTTTTGTGGGGTTAACACTTTGAAATCAAACCACTTTAAGAAAACAAAGGAAGAGGGACGCCTGGGTGGATCAGTTGGTTAAGCGACTGCCTTCGGCTCAGGTCATGATCCCACTGTCCTGGGATTGAGTCCCGCATTGGGCTCCTTGCTTGGTGGGGAGCCTGCTTCTCCCTCTGCCTCTGCCTGCCACTCTGCCTGCTTGTGCTCTCTCTCTGACAAATAAATAAAAAAAAATCTTTAAAAAAAAAAAGAAAACAAAGGAAGAAAATCATGCACTATTGCGATAGACATAGAGAAACCATCTGACATAATTTACCACCCACTTAAAACAAAAAGCACACACACACACCCCAAAACAGAAAACTGAGAACACTGCAGCAAATATCATACTTAGTGATGAAATACTGAAAAACTGGACTCCTGAGATCAGAAAAGACAAAAGGATTTCTATTATCATTAGTTCTATTAACACTTTACGGTGGTTCCTAGCCAGAGAAAAACAAGAAAATATTGAAAAGATCTTAAATTAGAAAGGAAGAAATGAAACTGCCGTTTTTCACAAATTATGTGTTTATGTTTCCAGACTATCTAAAAGTAATCTGTAGGCAATATATTAAAACTAATAAGCTAAAAGATTTATAACCAAGATTGATGAATACCACACAATGAAACATAAATGCATTACTGGGAAACACAATCCTTAATAAACTTTTTATGTTTATCATTAGAAACGGCACTAAAACTCCACAGGACAAGGTTTTATTTTTGAGGTTTATTCTATAAACTGATCAGATAAACTTTTGAGAGTCACTATAACCCTAATCACTGTTATTTTCTCCGATAGTATAGCACGGTAACAGAAGCCACCGAACATAAGACAGGCTTTATAACACACTTGACATTTAATGCCAGTATAACTCTTTTTTAGCTCTCTTGTTTTTAAACATAACTTCTTATTCTATTGTGCGGTAACTCAAAAATGGGCAAAAAAAGAAAAATGCAAGCCATCTTGTTTCTATTTCTTTGATTTATCATTTATTAATTACACATATATTGTGTGCTCAATGAAAAATCTTCAAAAACGCAGACATACATTCCTTTTCAGAGGTAACCAGGATTAGCAACAAAGTGTATATATTAGCAGATATACGCTTAAATATATATTCACATAATGTATTCATAAATTTTCACATATCTGAAAGTAACTTATAATTTGCTTTCTTTGTTTAGCAACTGATCTCAAAATTTTCTTCTATAAATATATATAGTTCTTCTTGATCAGTTGCAAAAGCTGCACAGTATTCATGGTATAAACAAAGCATGATTTATTCAGAAACAGTGGTTTTGCCTCTTTTGTACCCATCCTTTCACACACATGTATAAGTCAGTGTGTCAGATGCAGTACTAGAAGGCAAATTACTGTGGAGTTTAAAGTATAGGTAAATTTTAAAACTGGTAAAAAGAAAAAAAAAAAAGGCCAAATTACTACCAAGAAGCCAGGGTAATTTTATACCCCTTCAATAAGTCGATATCAAGACGAAGAAGTGCCTTCATATGAATTTAACTTGCTCTAAGTATTAAGCATATTTAATAGAGTAATTGCCCATTTATGTTTATGTATATACCTATACCTAGATGCAATTGCTAAGTCCATCTATTAACCAATTATTATATAATTACTAGAATACCAAAAATACTATTTATTAAACTTAAATCTATATTCTCTTAATTTTTTTTATTTTTTATATATTGCTTGCCAGTGAGTGGTTCTGATATTTACTATATTTATACAAATCACTTTTTAAAAAAGATTTTATTTATTTATTTGAGAGAGAGAGAGCACGAGCAGTAGGGAGCAGCAGCAGGAGAGAGAGAAGCAGGCTCCCCACTGAGCAGAGAGCCTGAAGTGGGGCTTAATCCCAGGACCCTGGGATGATGATCTGAGCCAAAGGCAGACGCTTAACCCACTGAGCCACTCAAGCACCCCTATAAATCACTTCTAATATAGATTATGTTTTGCCAAAGTAGGATGGTATTATATGTTATGTAATAGTTGTAGATAAAAAATATTTTGCAATAGGCAATACAAGAATCACTTTATTGAGAACTTGGCTGTTCTCATTCAACTTCTCATCCAAGTCACAAGTAATATCAGATTAGCAATAACAGTAACAAAACACTTTGATATTTTTGGGAAGAATGTGCTTTATTTTAATTTGTGTTTCTGTGCAGATATCTTTATGAATTAAATATGAAATAATTTTTTAAATTTCTGGCTTTTATTTTTTTTCTGGCTTTTATTTTTTATACCAGCTATATTTTTTGCTTTTGCTTTGCTGTATTTCTAGGGTCAATTAAATGAATTATCCTTTTATTTACACAAATGGAGTAATTTGGATTGACATAAAAGCTACAAAAGTTTTTGAAGACTTTTATTAGTAAACACTGTATTTGATATCTATAGCAAATATAAATAATATTAATGAGGTGAACAAATGTATGCACACTAAAACTTTCTGAGAAATAAATACACATTACTAATCCATGAACAATGACTTAAACAATGGCTACCTTCTAGACAGGATTCAAAGAGAATCAGAAAAATGGAGCAGACTCTTTTCAATGCTCAAGGAAAAGATGCAATTTTAAGCCCACAACTACAAAAGCAGTATTCTAAGCCACAAGTCTTTTTGGTTCAGGGACCTAAGTACACAATATTTGACCAGTAAGAGTCTTATACTGATTAGAGGAGAACACCTAAGAAGCCTTGCTACAGATTTTTTTTAAAAATGGCGAAAAATCCAAGCAATCATATCAGAAACTACACAGTGCAGTGGAAACAGAATACATAATTAGTCCAGCCTGGTCATCAAACAACAAAACAAACAATAACAACAAGCCAGGTGGGGGAATCAGTCTCTAGATTTCCTCTATTACATTATCTAACACGACCATTTTTTAACAACAAAAACTCTGAGACGTGCAAAGAAAATGTGTTACAAATCCTGCAATATAAGAAATCCTAAAGGAAGTTCTTCAGCAGGAAAGAAGTGATACCAGACAGCAATTAAAATTCATATGGAAAAAGGAAAGATCTCTAGTAAATAATTATGTAGGTAATGATAATGCCAAATATAATTAAATATTGATGTTCCTTTCATAGCATAACTGATTTAAAAGACAATTTCACAAAAAAGTATCTATAAAATTGTAATTTTATAATTATAAAATTGTATCGTGGTCATATAACATATACAAATGTAATATATTTGACAACAGGAACACAGAAGAGGGAGTCGTAAATGAATCTATAATGGAGTAAAGAAGTAAAACCATATGGTACCACCAATTCACAGGAAGAGATGAGCAGATTCAGAAACAGTACATAAAAATTTAATATAAAAAAACTATAAACACAATTTATTCTCCTTTCCTCTAGCTTCTTCAACAGACACAAAACTATATAAACAATTATTACACTATATAAGAATGAAATGATGGGTATATACCATATTTCAACATATGTTTAACAATAATAGAAAAATGTGGGACCAAATAGGAATTAATGTTCTCTATTTTACTGGAATTAATTCAATGTAAATCTGAAGTATATTCTAATAAATTAAGATTTATATTTTAAGCTATAGAGAAACCACTAAGGTAATAACACAAAAATATAACGCTGGGCCATAGAACAAACCTCAATAGTTTCAAAAGGACTAAAACAAAACAAAGTATGTTTTCTGACACAATGAACTGCAATTACATGGTTATGTTTATTACCTTGATTGCGATAATGGTTTTACAGGTATATGCATATTTTCAAACCCATCAAATTGTATACATTAAATATGTGCAGGGTTTTGATTATCAATTATACCTCAAGAAAGCTGTTAAAAGAAGCCAACTGAGAGAAATCTGGAAACTTTAAAAATAAGGGGAAATTAAACCACTGTGGACCACATAAACAACATGTCAAAGAAGAATTCAAATAGGAAATCAGAAAATGAAAAAGTTCATTTTTTAAGCAAAAATGTTAAATACCATTTCTGTATGTAAAATATATGACTTGAAAAATTCACTGAAATGTAAGCTCAAGATTCATGTATTTAACTGAACATAAAGTTTACTTCATTTAATTAAAGGAAAAAATTACAATAATCACCAATAACCACTTTTAATAAAACCGTAAATAAAATATGAGACAAAAAGACCACAAAGAAAAGGGGGACAAGAGGCATTTTCTTGTTGTGAGATTGCATGTACATAATTTGGTATTTTGTTAATTCTAAATAGACCAAGATAAGTAATGGTTTTATATGCCAGCCACTAGAGGGACTGGTAAACATAACACAAAGTGGTACAGGTAACATTGTAGACTACTGTAGCTTAAAAAATTATCACAAATATGTCTTTTATAATATAATTCATATTTGTGTATCACTGGGTTCTACCTACTAAAATTATGTGCCTCTACTACATAATTCATATTAGGCACATGTTGGGAACTAGGGAAACATTTAGGCTATCAACGACAAAATTTAACTGGAGTATATTAACCAAATAAGGACAAAAGATATCCGCTCCTCGGAAGATTATTTGTCTTAAAAGAAATTTTTAAAAATCTTATTGATATAAAGATTGAATTAATAAGATCTAGGAGGAAAAACAAACAGAAAAACTTATTCCAAAAAAAGAATATCTATCTATCTATCTATCTATCTATCTATCATCTATCTATCTATCTATACATATATCTGCTTTCAGTAACAACCAAGAAGCTCTAACAGCCCGACTATTCTGCTGGAAAGACCAAAAACCAAAAAACTAGGAAAGTTGGAAGATAGAAAACATATTTGAAGGCACCAGAAACCCAAGGAGGCAAGCATTTGAAGAGCTAAGATGAAGCCCAAGTAATGAGACTCCAATGTGGTACCTCTCTTCCCCTCAAATATATGCTTTTCTCAAAAGGGTGATCAAGAAGACAAGATGCTAAGCAGAAAGTCAGAGTTAAGACAAAGCAGCTGAGTAGGGCTTCTAGCAGTCTCACCAGCTCAGGGAACAGGCTGGAACTGAAGGTGCACCAAGGAGAAAGGCTCTGAATGGCAACCCAGGCGTCCATTTGGCATCCCTGGGTAGCTATACTCTAAATATCTATATGAACCCAACATAAAAAACCTCTCACAAAACCTGAGATTCAGCTTCAGAATGAATTCCCTGACTGCCACGACATGAACCACCCACATACTCGCCGCCTCTCAGAAGCAAAAACAAATACTCACTAGAGGAAGGAAAATTCATTCAGAACCTCCAGTTGCTTTAGCAGTATTTCAAACAGAAAATCCAGCACACAATAAAGAAGAGCCATCATGCAAAAGCACAAATGGGAAGGAAATTACCATCAGACTTGTGATCCATTTTCTCCATTTATGGAGAATGACACCTTTTGCATACCCATACAGTGTGGAGCTATGGTGAGATACCACTGCACATCGATTAGAAGGACTATGATTACAAACACTGACCATAACAAGAGCTGGCAAGAATGTAAAGCAACTGTGACCCTCACACTGTTGTCAAGATGTCAACGGCACAATCAGGTTGCAAAACATTTTGACGTATTCTAAAACAACCTTAAAATACACCTCTCATATGATCCAGTCATTCCATTCCTGTAAGAGAATGTGCACTGCATGGAAAGTGCAGAGTGCTCAGGGAAGATGTGGAGGGGGTTGTCCAAATGTGCACAAAGAAATCTAGAGAGAAGAATGAATATAAGCTCACTATATTGATTGTGGGAATGGTTTCACAAACAGACATATCAAAATATGCACTGTTTACTTTTAAATTGTGCAGTTTATTTTACATTAAGCCTCAAGTGAATTGTTAAAAATCGTGGAGGATGCATCAAAATATAGGTCTAAAAAATGTTCAGAGCACTAGTGCAAAAGATAAAATCCTGAAACTTAAAGACTTGAAAATGCACTTTATAAAATTAGAAAACAAAGCAGGAATTTAAACTAAAATTCTCAACCTGAAAAATTAGTATCAGTTATGAAAAAAAATGAGTGAAAGACAAATCCAAAATCAAGTGAATAAAAAGACATGTTATCAATAGCAGGATTGTAGAAGCGATCATCATTAGGATCCTAAAGACACATGCATTATGTTATAAGGAAATACATGTCAACAGATTTGAAATGCATTATGAAATTTTTAAAATAACAAAATAGGAAATCTCAAGGATTCTATACCTATTTAATAAATTGCATCTGTATAGAAAAACCTTCCTACAAATGAATTCCATGTCCTGATGTCTCAATTCCTGATGTTTCCTTTATAATTGAGAAATCAACAACCAGTCTTGAACAACCTCTTGCACAAGAGAAAAAGAGTAAAAACTGTAGCCAAAATGTTTTATAAGATCACTATAAACTTGACACCAAACCAAAAGGATCATTATAGAAAAAGAAAATTAAAGTTTTGTGCCTCACGAAAAACATTAAAAAATAAGTTCAGTTAAAACCTTATGTTTGAAAAACAGAATCCAAAGAGAATGGAACTACAGTACACAAGGAACAAATTGGGTTTAATATAAGAATGGATTCTTGGTTTAACATTTTCAATCAAACAACCCTGACAAACAAAAGAGCGAAATCATATCATTACATCAGAAGATACAGAAAAACTATTTGATACAATTAACCACCTACTTAATGATGTTTAAAACAGCTTAGAAAACTGCAGCACATATAATTAGTAGTAAAATATTGAAAAACTCCTTAAGATAAAAATGAAGACAAAGATGCCTATTATCACCATTTCTGTTCACCAATTTAGGGAAAATTTAGTCAGGGCAATAACACAAGAAAAAGAAGAAAAAAGGCATCAAGTTTAGAAACAACAAAATGAGCTTGCTTTTATTCACAGATCGCATAATTATGTTTCCAGACTGTCTAAAACCAACCCGTAGGTCATGCATAGAATTAATAAGTTAGGGGGCGCCTGGGTGGCTCAGTGGGTTGAAGCCTCTGCCTTCTGCTCAGGTCATGATCTCAGGGTCCTGGGATTGAACCTCGCATTGGGCTCTCTGCTCAGCAGGGAGCCTGCTTCCCCCTCTCTCTCGGCCTCCCTCTCTGCCTGCTTGTGATCTCTCTCTCTGTCAAATAAATAAATAAAATCTTTTAAAAAAATAGTTTCCTCTTTAAAAAAAAAAGAATTAACAAATTAATTTACCAAGATTGATGGATACCAAAGACTTAAACATGAACACATTTTTCTGAGAACAGCAATTAATAAGACTTTTCATTACATAATAAGAAATGGCAAAAAATCCTCCACAGGATAAGGACACTTTTTATTAAAGATTTTATTTATCTGACATAGAAAGAGAAAGAGTGCACACAAGCAGGGGGAGCAGAAGGCAGAGGGAAATATAGCCTCCACTGAGCAGGGAGACCGAGGTAGGGCTCAATCCCAGGACCCTGGGATCATGACCTGAACCGAGGCAGACACTTAACTGAGTGCCCCAATGATACATTTTTTTAAGGCTTTTTCTATTTACTTTTTCAGATAAATTTTCAGTCATTATTTCAGTCATTGTTTTTCTAATTATCATGGTATTAGAGACCCCAAAATACAAGATAAACTTTACTATACACTTGACATTTAATCTAAGAGAAACAATAAAAAGAGCACTATTTGTGACAAATTTACCCATGGTCCCTAGTTTAAGGATCTCATTGACTAGAGATCAGCTTCTTCAAATTAGACCATATTTTCTCCACAAAACTTTTTTTATTTTTATTTCTCTTGTTTCTAACATGTTTTCAGCATGACTTCTTACCTATTCTATACTAACATAAAGGAAAAAAATGTAAAGAGCAGACAGTAAAAAAATAATCGCTAGTGATACACCATCATGCGACTATTTTTAAAATTTTCTTTTCTTACTGGTAAATTCAGTGTACACTCAGTACAAACTTTTCAAAAAATGCAAATGCATATTTTCTCTCAGAATTAACAATGATCATCAATAAAGTGTATAAAAACAGATATTCACATAAATATGTATTTACATAAAGAACATATTTGTATACATGTGCACATGTGAAATTATAATTTGCTTTCTTTTTTGTTAGCAATAGGCCATGGAGTCATCATCTGTAATAAATAAGATCTACCTGATTTGTTGTAAAGTTTCAAAATATCCATGGAATGAACACAACATAATTTATTTAAAAATAGCTCCTTTGCCAATTTTGTAAACATATGTTTATGCTCAATTGTGAGTAGCTGTGTTGGATACAGTCCTAAAAGGCAAATTAGTATTTTAAATATTAAAAAAAAAAGAAGTTGCTAAAAATGCTAGATGAATTTTCAAAAGCCCAGTACCATTTTATAATGCCTTGATAATCTGCCATTAAGATAAAGACTATCTTCTTATCTATTTAATTTGCACTAATTATTAAATATATTTAATGACAATTTACACCTATGTTTGTATAAACTGTTTGTTGTATTTTGCTGTTCCTTTTGCTAGTTTATCATTTTATAATTCTTTGAAATAACAAAAAGTTTATATATTAAAGTTATATATATTTATGCTTGTTGCTTTCCCTTATGTTCTATATATTGCCTTTATTGAATTAGTATTACTATATTTATAGTACTACATGTATTGTATTTACATAGATAGCTTAGAAATAGGATATGATTTGCCAAAACAAGTATTTTGCTGTAGGTAATACAAGTGTTACTTTATTACTCTTTATAAAGGATTTTAATTTCTTCTCCTGTATTTCTCATGCATGTCAACATTAGCCACCGATGAGTCATTATAAAAACAAGTTTGATACTTTACTTAGAATGTGCTTAAAATATTTTACTTTATGTATGATTTATAGATATGATACATGTTCAGTAAGAAATAAAAATTAAGCATTTTTTTTTCCTTTGGGAGATTTTCCTTTGCTACGTTTTGTTGCTGTTGTCAATCAAATTTTTATTTTTATTTAGAAAAGCAGAGCAATTTGGATTGACCATATATGTACCGAAATTTTGAAATATTTTATCATTAAATTATATACTAGAATAGCATCTATATGAAATATAAAGAATATCACTGAAGTGAATTAGAAACATCTGAGAAATAAAGATACATTACCTATCCCACAAAGATGACTTAAAAGATGGCTGCCTTCTCAGTAGAATCCATCGAGAACAGGAGAAGAGTAAGAATCTTTCTAATGCTGAAAGATAAATTAAGACTGTCAACCCAGAATTCTATACCTATCAAAATTATCCTTCCAAACTAAGAGTTAAATAAGGCACAGCCACATAAACAAACCTGAGACAATTTACTGCTTGAAAACTGTAACTCATGTTCCTCAGCATGTGGTAAAAACAGAACCACAATATGAAGAAAGAGCCAGGACTGGCGAGACAATATGGCATCCTTCGCTGTTGACAGTTGGTAATGGCAGTTGATCGGAATTTAAGTTAGCAATTTAGGTAGTAGCAAATCACTGCATTTTATTGGTTACAA
This sequence comes from Potos flavus, assembly GCA_028534135.1. Lineage (NCBI taxonomy): Eukaryota > Metazoa > Chordata > Mammalia > Carnivora > Procyonidae > Potos > Potos flavus. The sequence continues at coordinate 83,638,459 of CM052901.1, read as the reverse complement.
GAGAATCACTCCCAGGGTCCTGGGAGGGCCATAAACCCCATTTTTGGAAGCAAGAGAGTGTCAAAAAATATGTAGGCATGTTTTTAAATTGCCACAGGTAAAATCCAAAAGAAGCATGTAAATTGAATAACAAAAATTATTCAATAAACAAAAGGCACAAAAAGAAGAAAGAAATAAGAAGACAGGGAAAACAGAAAATGAAGGACAAGATGGACAACTGTAAATCAATCTATATTGACAAAACCATTAATTTTTTTTTCAAGTTAAACATTTCAATTAAAATGTAAAATTTTTCAGGCTAGAAAAAAAGAAGTTTCCAAGTATATGCTGTTTATATGAAAGGCAATTTAAATTGAAAGATACTGTAATGTTGAAAGTCATAGCACAGAAAATGATGCACCATGCAGAATTAAACATAAGAAAAGTGAGATGGGTAAATTAATGCTAAACAAACTAGACTCCCAGGAAAAAAGGATAACTAGAGATAAAGAGGGACATTTCATTATGATTAAAGGATTCATTCTTCAGGAATGGAAGAAACACATTACTTAAATGAGGAATGTCAACATTACAGAATCTGGAAATAGACAAACTATAAGTGATTTTATGCTAACTAAATTTTTATGCTATTAAATATGAAATGTAAAGCCCAACTTAAAAAATAAGACTCAGGAAATCTGCATTGTCCTGTGTTTATCAAATAAATTGAACCTAAAATGAAAAATCTTCTATGAGTTCCATGCTCTGGTAATTGAATTAGTGAATTTTCTTCTACAATTGAGAAAGAAATGACACCAGTGTTACACAAGACATTACAGAGAACATAAATAGTAGGCAATCCCTCTAAATGTTTCAAGAGTGCCATAAAAACTTTACACTGAACTGAGAAGAATATTGCCTAAAAAGGAAAATCAAAGGCTTTTACCTCTGATGACTAAATGTAAAAAAAAAACAAAAAACTATGTTTAATAAAGTGAATCAAGTCTGATAAAGTCTGATACCCATGAACAAATTGGGTTTCATCCAAGAATAAATTCGTGCTGAATTAATACTTTGAAATCAAATCATTTCAATAAAACAAAGGAACAGTGTGATTATTTTAATAGATACAAAAAAAGACATAACTTAACACCCACTTAGGATTGTTAAAAATTCATAAACTGTAGCTAATATCATAATAAGTGCTGAAATATTTAAATCTTCCCCTGAGATCAGGAATGAGAGAAGGATTCCTAATACCATTTCAATTTATTATTTATGTAAGGTAATAATATATGAAAAAGAAAAAAAAGGTTGAATCACTTATATTGTACACCTGAAAATAATATAATGGTCATATGTCAATTATACTGCAATAAAACATTAAAAAAACAGACAAAAAGACATAAGGATGGGAAAAAAAGAAATGGAACTGCCATTATTCATAATGGATGACTATATTTCTAGACTATCTAACATCAATCTATATATGATATATTAGAATTAATAAGTGAACCTAGTGAGATTGCTAAACACATATTACCAAAAAAATCAATTACAATTGTCATTCCAAATGCCAGGAACTAATAATTAGAAGACTAAATCGATTATAAATACCATTTACAACAACCCCAAAGATTATCAAACTCCCAAGTAAAATTTCAATGAAATTGGTGCAATCTCTTTACATAGCAAACTATCAAAAATTACTGATAGGAACTAATGAAGATACGAACAAATGGAATGGTATCCAAAGTTTATTAATAGAAGATTCATTTTTTTTCAGGTGATCAACTTTTCCATTTTGAAGCACATGCAATCCCCATACAGTGTGAACCCAAGTCAAGTTCCAGCATTTCCAATAATTCAGCATGTTCTATAAAGGCATAAATTTAAAAAAAAATGGTCTAATGGGGAGAATGAATACAAAATTAGATTCCAGTTAAACAGAAAGAAGGAAAAACCTACTGTTGAATATTAAAAACAGTTCCGAAAAATTGTGGCTTCCTGCCCCTAAAGTTCAAGTAGAAGCTGTAAAGTACCCTGGTGAAGATATTCTACTGGGAAATTAAAGATAGGTTGATGGCATGTGACAGGAACATTTTACATGTTAAAATCTGAGTTCATATGATTCTATCATTTATGAGTGTTCGGGTATCTGATAACCCTACTGTTGAATTTTCTGTAGCCTAGTATTCTGTGGGAATCTTTCAAACCATGGGGAGATTCTGCACTTTAATGATTACTTTAAAATGGCATGCTCATATAGAAGGTAAGATGTGTAATTTGCTAAACATTTAAATGTGCCCATCACTGTGAAATACTGTAGGTTATGTTCACATTTATACCGTGTACTTGGGTATATAGATCCTATAGATTTTAAGCACTTAAATTTTGCTTCCCTTGTTTAAGAAAAAAAACACTAAAGTCATAGTGATTTTCTCAAGTTCACGGAGAGACAATGGCACAGCTGAATCTAAGAGCCCCTCTTGTAACCCTGTCCTGAGTATTACACTCTGCTACTGTTTTAAGATGAGTTTCCATAAAAGTGGCCATTTATTAACAAGTGTGCCTACCTTTAAATGGAAAGCAGGCAAATTCAAAATCATCAGAATCATTTCCTCAAATTTGAATATATGTGAGAACTGGACTCTATTTTGGTTTGAGTCAGAACTAATTATTTTTTCAATTCCTATGATAAGTAATCACATAGAAACCAAGAACTGTGCTTTAAGAAATTATTTCTGGGAACTGGTTGTTCTTATACATTATATTCTTCCCTTTCAAAACATGTTGAATTACTCAGTGATTTTGATAGCACCTAAGTGGTCCTCTGCACATGGCCATGATCCTATCATACAGTTAGAACATAAATTCAGTTTTCTGAGAATAACAATGCTTCATAAGGCTTTTATACACATTGCAATAAATGACACAACAACTCAACGGGACAACATCATACTTTTAATACTTTCTTCTATTTACTTACCATATAACATCTAAGAGTTACTAGAACCCTGACCATTATTGTCATTTTTTTCCTGCTTTCATGGAAACAGAAACTGTTAACGTAAGATAAACCTCATAATACACATGGCATTTAATCCTCTCCTAGTGGAGTAAAAAATTATTCCAAGTGACACTTTTATTTATGATGCCTCGCTTAATGATCTCACTGACTAAATAGAGATCAGCTTCTTTTAAGTGGTTCACAAATAAATTATTTTCTCCACATAGCTTATTTATATATTTTCTTATCATTTCTTTCCTTTGTATCCCTTTTCTAATTGTACTTTCTTCAAGTAAAACATTCTGTTCTGTACGACTTACAAAAAGAAGAAAAAGCAGGGAGTAGATCTTCTAAAATAATCATTAGTGATATTACATTCTATGTTGTTTTAAATAAGCTCTATGCCCAACACGAGGCTTGAACTCATGACCCCAAGTTCAAGAATCACATGCTCTACTGACTGAGCCGGCCAGACACTCCTGTGTTTTTTCTTTTATTAGTCAGAAATACAGAGCATTTTTTCAAAATATTGAAAAACTGCACATACTTACTCCTTCTCAGAAATAACCACGATTAGCAAAGTCTGTATATGAACAGGTATACAGATAACCATAAACTAACATATATATTTATATATTGGTGCACACAAGTGAAATTAAAGTACAAGGCACTTTTTTTTCCCTTAGCAATATGTCTTGGAGATGTTTTATGTAAACATATACAGACATACCTGATTAACTGCAAAAGCTGAACTCTAGTCATAGTATGGATACATCAAAATTTATTTAAAAATTGGTCTGTTCCCTTTTTTGGTACCCATACTTCTGTGCACTTCCCTCAGGAGCTATATAGTCCTAGAAGTAGAATTATTGTGTAAAGGATACATAACTCAAAATTTTGCTGCAAAATGCTAAAGAGCTTTCCAAAAATCCAGTACCATTTTACACTCTTTATAAAATCTAGTACTAGAAATTTTTTAAAAATACTATATTTTAAATTTAATGTTCTTTAATAAGACTATATAAATTATTATAGATATAAAATGTTTTCTCAGAATTGAATGTTACAGTATATTACTGTAAAAATGAAATATTTTGATATAACACAAGTATTAATTTACTTTATCAAAAGAACTTGCTAGTTCTCATATAATTTTTCATCTTGGTCAATATTAGATTCAGATCATCAATTATCAGACACTTCATTTGGAATCTTCCTTAGGAATATGCTTATATTATTTTAGTTTGTGTATAGTTTATTCAGATCTTTTTGGTTTTTTAATATAAATTTTCTAACTTGGATTTTTTTGGCTTTCATGATATCTAGTCTACCTTTTATTTCTTTTATTTCATTTTGCTTCTATTGTCAGCCAAATTAGGTATGCTTTACTTCCAATATAGGAAATAATTTTAATTGAAAAAAGTCTTTAGAAATTTTTGAATTATTTTATTATAAAACTATATATTTGACATTTATATGAAGCATAGAGATTATTAATAAAGGAAGTAAATTATAACCACCTGAAAGAAAACAGATTCAATGCCTTTGGGACCCCATATATACACTTCCCGAATTCTATCACTCTGCCTTCTTCTAGCAAAACATAGATGTGCGCACACTTCCACATGCACACAATCTTCAAAAATGTGGCACTGATCATTTGCCTGTTTATTGAGTCTATATTTACTGTATTTGTAGGTCACTTAAAGCATGGTACAAATGGAGAAGAGTGCCATAAAACCAACTGACCAGTGACATGAAATTAGCCAAAGAGAACACAGCTGTGTAAACCACTACTCGGGTGTAGAATGAAACACTGTCAGATTTCCAGAAGAACAAAGTAGGCAAATTCTTTTTTCCACCTCCCATCATTATGCCTTCCCTTTTCCCCAAGTAACCAGTTCCCCGACTCCTAATATCTTAGGCTTATGTTGCCTGCTGTGAAGGAAAGGAGTAAGAGCTGGCCTGTAACTATTCCCTACATATAATATCTAATAAGAGTAAATAAACTCCTACTAAATATGCTAATGACATTGATAGTAACTCCTTCTAAACATGCTAATAGATGCTATTGTTTTACCAGGGTATACCTGAACTGTCTAGGTTATTTACTGTAAATTACCTTGGAGGTTAGGAATCTGGAGAATGGCAAGTAGTGTTATTAACAGAGGCTGTGTAATTAACAGTATAAAATGGAATGAGCCAAAAAACTAAACAACTCCCTTTGGTAAATAATATTTTTACCAACATTATTCAACATCACAACTCATCTTTAATTGTGAAACCAAAACATATCCTAATGTGGAAGAAAACAAGCACTACTAGGGCCTCTGTTTGATGCTTTCTTGCTCCCTCAAATACTATGCATTTTGGCTGACTGCTTGCCTCTATCCTTTGAATAATTAAAATTTGTTATAAAGTCTACCATTCACATATCTGATTTCACAATTCAACTCAGGACAAAAGACCTGTTTTAGAAATTCATAAATAGTTTCAAAAAATATTATTTTCGGGGGGCGTCTCGATTCCTTTGTTCAGCAATATATTCATGGGACTTATCCATGTGATATACAGAAGTTTGTTCATATTCATTGGTGTATACTATATCGTATAACGCAGAACTTTTTACCCATTTTTAGAGATGGTGGACTTTCAGACTGTTTCCAGTTGAGGGCAATTAGGAATCAGGGTTTCTATATGCCTTTAGGCACACATGTACATAAGACAGAATAGAATTACTGCACCATACTGTATAGATATGTTCAGTTTAAAAGAACTTGCCAAAATTTTGCCAGAGTTGTTGCTTCAATTTCCCCTCCCACAAGCAATATATGAGAGTTCCTCATCAACACAAAGTATTGTCAGGGAGAGAGCCTAATCTGCCCAAGCCCTCTGCCTGGGGCAAACTCTCCTGGTTGCAGGAAGTTTGATACCAGGCCAAGGTGGAGATGTTGCTGAGCTGACAAGGCAGAGACTGGAATCAGCATTGCTACTGCAGCTGCGTAGAGATACACTGCAGATACAGAGTTGTATACAGGCCCAGGGTGGAAGTCTGTGTGGGAGTTCACAACGGCTCTTTAGTCAAGGGTTGAGCTGCACACGTGTAAAAGACACATCAAGGTCTAGTAGACAGTGGATGTGAGGCTAAGAGAAGAACAGTGATACCAGGTATCTTGCAGTGCCCAAAGACTGGTGTTGGGATGAGGGGGAGGGTTCTGGCCTAGTCAGAGGAGAGTGACCTACAGCAACCTGTGAGATAGTATTCAGTCATCAAACAAATGTTTAATTGACATCTAAGGTGAAGAGGAACCAAATGGATCAGAAAAAAAATATGTTTTATAAAAAAGTGGGCAACACTTCCCAAGTTTTAAGAAGTATGTCAAATTACAGATCCAAGATCAATGGAACCAAAGCAGGTTAAATAGTAACAATTATTCATGGGCATATATGATACATAAACTGCTGTGATTCAAAGATTTTTTTAAAAATTACCATTTCCAGAAGAATACAGATGAATTTCCTACTTGAGATTGATGACTTAAATGATGTCTGCCTTCTCAAAAGAATCCACAGAGACTGGAGAATATGGAGCAGTATCTTTTCAAAGTTGAAAGAAAAAATAAAGCTGTCAACCCAGAATCATATATCCATCAAAATTATCCCTCCTAACTGACAATGAAGTAAGACACATCCACACGAACTTCAGGCCATTTGTTGCTGGACCGCCTGTAATACAAGTAATACTACAACAAGTTCTTTAGACTAAAGGAAAAGACACCTCATGGCAATTCAGAACTCTAGGAGAAATAAAGACCACAGAGGGAAAATATGCACATAAATATAAAAGACAACTTTTCTTTATTTTTGAAATACATCTGACTCCATGAACAAAAAGTGGTAAACACTGAATATGTAAAATATATGACAACAAAACACAAAGCAAATGGTATTAAATGGAAATGTAATGTTGTGAGATTATATTTACATGGGGTGGTGCTATCATAATTCATAGTAGACTAAGATAAGATAAAGATTCATATGCTAATCCGTAGAGTGATAACTAAATGTGATATAAGAAGACACAGATAGGCGCCTGGGTGGCTCAGTGGTTTTAGCATCTGCCTTTGACTCAGGTCATGATCTTGGGGTCCTGGATAAAGTCCTGCATCAGGCTCCCTGCTCTGCGGGGAGCCTGCTTCTCCCTCTCCCTCTGCCTGCTGTTCCCCCTGCTTGTGCTTTCTCTCTCTGCCAAGTGAATAGGTAAAATCTTTAAAAAATAAAATAAAACAGTAGCCTTGTCACACTGGTCCTTCTGTTAAAAAAAAAAAAAAAGACGACGACGACATGGGTAATAATCTGGTATTATGGCTGGATCATCAATTACCACTGAGTTTATCTATAATTATATACGGCTATTCACTCAAATTTTTCCCACTTTCCATCAATAAAGTATCTACACCACCTGGATCAGTACTTAGCACATTCTGTGAACTGAGGAAAGATTTATTATAATCAATGAATACATAATTAAAATAAATTTAGTAAAATGTAAAGAAAAAAGATATACTCCTTAGGAAGCTCATTTGCCTTAAATAAATTGATATATAGATTAGATTAATTGCCTATAGCAAAAAAACAAAAAAACAAAAAACAAAAAACACCAGCTACAAACTAAAAAATATTTTTAAAAGTAATGTTTATAGGAAAATATTTTTTTAGTAATAACAGTCTAGACTTTACAGCCCAATCATGCTGCTGCCAAAAATTAGGAAGGCTGGATGCATATTAAAAATATGTGTTTGAAAGCATCACAAAGGGCGCCTAGGTGGCTCAGTGGATTAAGCCTCTGCCTTCAGCTCAGGTCATGATCTCAGGGTCCTGGGATCGAGTCCCACATCGGGCTCTCTGCTCAGCAGGGAGCCTGCTTCCCCCTCTCTCTCTGCCTGCCTCTCTGCCTACTTGTGATCTCTCTCTCTCTGTCAAATAAATAAAAAATCTTAAAAAAAAAAAAAAAGAAAAGAAAGCATCACAAACCCAAGGAAACAAGTATTTGAAGAGACAGGACCTCAATTAGAAGAGAATTCCAGGTGGTAAGACCCAAATTTGTTACCCTTTCTCCCTCCAGGCTTTCACTGATTCACAGCAGGTGACTGAGAAGCAGAGATGATAAGCAGAACGCTCCATCTGAGAAACTAAGAAACTGACTGGGGCTTCTAGCAGTCTCAGCAACCCAGGAGAAACAAACTGGACCTCAGGGTGCACCAAGGAGGAAAGGATCTATGAAACACACTAGGGCTTCATTCGACATTCCTGAAAGGCTATACCTAAATGTCACTATGAGCTGGACAGACCAAACTGACAAAACCTGTGACCCAGCTTCTCAATCCTTGATAGTTATGAGATGAACTACTCCCATACTAATAGTCCCATGCTAATGACAAAAAAAAAATTTTAAATGCTCCCTGACCTCCAATTATCTCCATATTTCATACAGAAAATCTACCTTTCAGTACAAAAGAACCATATAAGCAAAATATGAATGGAAATGTGATCAATTATCACCATTTGCTAGGATGTTTGGGAAAAAAAGAACAATGACTTGGTTACACCTATGCAATTTAGAGTGACACTGAGATATCACTGCATACCTATTAGAAGAGCTACAATCAAAAACAGCAACTATTTGGAAGAATCAATATTGTTAAATGTCCATACTACTCAAAGCAATCTACAGAGGCAATGCAATCTCTATCAAAATACCAACATTTTTCACAGAACTAGAACAAATAATCCTAAAATTTATATGGCCACAAAAGACCCCAAATAGCCAAAGCAAGCTTGAAAAAGAAGAACAAAACTGGAGGTATCACAATCCCAGAAACTACAAAGCTGTAGTAATAAAAAAACAAAAACAAAAACATGGTATGGCACAAAAGCGGGCACATAGATTAAGGAACAGAATAGAGAGCCCAGAAATGAACCCATGCTTATGTAGTCAATAAATCTATGACAAAGAAGGCAAGAATATAAAATGGGGAAAGACAATCTCTTCAACAAATGGTGCTGGGAAACCTGGACAGCTACACACAAAAGAATGAAACTGAACCACTTTCTTACACCATACACAAAAATAAACTCAACATGGATTAAAGAACTAAATATGAGACCTGAAACAATAAAACTAGAAGAAATCATAAGCAGTAATTTCTATAGCATCAGTGTTAACTGTTAACAGTTTTATAGATATGTGTCCTCAGGTAGAGGAAAGAAAAACAAAATTAAACTATTGAAATTGTATCAAAATAAAAAGTGCTGCACAGTGAAGGAAACCATCAACAAAACAAAAAGGCAACCTACTGAATGGGAGAAGATATTTGCAAATGATGTATCTGATCAGAGGTTAATATCTAAAATATATAAAGGACTTATACTACTCAACATAAAAAACCCAAATAATGCAATTAAAAGTGGGCAGAAGATCTGAATAGACATTTTCCCAAAGACATAGATGGCCAACACACACATGAAAAGATGCTAAACATCACTAATCATAAGGGAAACGCAAACCAAAACCACAATGATATGTCACTTTATACCTATCAGAAGGGCTAAAATAAAAATATAGGAAATAAAAAGTGTTGGTGTGGGTACAGAAAAAGGTATGCTCACGTACTGTTAGCGGGAATGCAAACTGCGCAGCCACTATGGGAAACAGTGTGGCGATTCCTCAAAAAATTGAAAAGAATTATATGATCCAGTAATTCCACTACTGAGTATTTAAAGAATACAAAAACACTAATTCAAAAAGATATATGCACCCCTATGTTTCTGGCAGCGTTATTTATAATAGCCAAGATATGGAAGCAAGCCAAATGTCTGTCCATAGATGAATGGATACATACATACACACACACACACACACACACACACATACCCCCCACAGATACATAGAGGAATACAACTCAGCCATAAAAAAGTACAAAATCTTGCCATTTGCAACAACATGGATCAACCTAGAGGGTATACTACTAAGTGAAATCAGTCAAAGAAAATCAAATACCATGTGATTTTACTCATATGTGGAATTTAAGAAACAAAATAAGTAAACAGAGAAAGAAAACAAATGACAACAACAACAAAGACTCTGAAATACAGAGAACAAACGTAACTGCCAGAGAGCAAGTGGTTGAAATAAAGGGGATTAGGAGTAGATCTATCTTGATGAACACTTAATATTGTATAGAATTGTTGAATCTTTATAATTATACCTGAAACCAACATAACACTATTTATTAATTATACTTTAAATAAATAAAATTGCTATATATCAAGAGCAGAAAGGGGTCATTAAAAAAATAGTGACCACTGCATGTTTTGGCAAGGGTATAGAGCAACTGCAAGTCTCACACATCCTGGGTGGTTGTACAATGTTATAAACAAGTTGCAAACCACTTTGATGTTCTCTAAAGTAATTTAAAGACACATCAATCATATGATCCAGTTATTCCATTCTTTGAAGCTTATCCAAGAAAAATGAAATTATATGTCCACACAAACACATTTATAAGAATGTTTATTTTATGGCAAAGAGGAGGTCCTGAGCAGGACTAAGAGGGAGGAAATACAAAGAAGTAGAAGGAAACCTGGAAATATTGGATGGACATTTACATTTTATTGATTGTGGTGATGATTTCACAAATGTATACATATTTCCAAACTTACATTGTTAATTTTAATGTTGTACAGGTTATTTTAAGTCAATTCAATCTCAGTGAAGCTGTTATAAGATGTGTAGGATGTATGAAAAGATGTGTCTAAAAGAAACTACGAGCATTAAATTCAAGAGTGGAAATCTGGAAAATTTAAGAGCTGGTAATTTAGCTCAAGAAAATGAAAAAGAAACAGTAATTTGGCAGCAAAAATAATAGAAATGAAATGATAATATTAAGATCAGGGAAATAAACAGAACAAAATTACAGAGAATATCAATAAATTCAAAAGTTTGTTTTCATTTTTTTATAAAATGGTTTAAAAAATGATAAATTCATGGGAAGACAGATGAAGAAAAAAAGTAGGTTCACATGATCAATACCAAGAATGTAGAGAGTATAATACTACAGATTCTGAAAACATACACATAATGCTGTAAGGAAATTCATTCTAATAAATTTGAAATTACACAAAATGGCAAAAGTCAAACAGAAATAAATATACATCTAAAAATCTTAGGAAATATCAGTAATCCAATATCCATCATGTAAATTTTGTCTAACAAAACTATCTACAAATGATTTGCATGCCTGGTGCCCTGAGCCATGAACTTTCCCATACAATTGAGAAAGAACTTAAATTTTGTATGAACTCTTCTACAGCATGAAAAGAGTAAAGACACTCTCTAAAAATTTTTTATGGGTGGGACACTGGGGTGGCTTAGTCAGTTAAGCGTCTGCCTTTGGCTCAGGTCATGATCTCAAGGTCCTGGGATCAAGCCCCACATTGGGCTCCTTGCTCAGTGGAGAGCTTGCTTATCCCTCTGGCTGCCACTCCCCCTGCTTGTGCCCTCTCTCTGACAAATAAATAAATAAAATCTTAAAAAAAATTTTTTTGTGGGATCTGTAGAAACTGTACATAAAACTCTTAAGGATATTATAAGAAAGAAGGATCATAGGCTTATATTCCCTACAACAAACAACAACGAATCTTTTTTCTGACAGAGTGCTAAAATACATCAAATATCTAATATACCATCAACGATTTGGGTTTAAGCCAATAATGAATTATTATTCATTATTTTGGAATTATTATTCAACATTTGGAAATCAAATAATTTAACAAAACAAAGGAACAAAACCATATCTTATCACAATAGAGAAATGATTTGACAAAATTTACCATTCACTTATGATAAAGAATAATAACTTAGAGAGCTAGAGAATATCATGATTAGCGTTGAAATATTGAGAATTTTCCCCTTGAGATGAGGACTGAGGAAAGGATGCCTTCTATCACCAGTTCTAGTTAACATTCTACAGAGGTCTTAGCCAGGGCAATAATACAGGTAAAAACAAAAAACAAAAAACAAAAAACCAACAACTAGAAAACCAAAAAAACCTGTTTTTGTATAAACATATAAAAGAAAAAAGATATAAAAGGGAGAAATGAAAACAACTTCATTCAGGAGCATGATTGTGTTTACAGACTAAAAGCAATCTGAAGATAATACATTAGGATTGCTTAGAGAATATATTAGTTAGATTCCATTCAGTTAAACATAAATATATTTTCCTAATAATATCAATTTTTAAAAGATTTTTCTTTATTTATTTGTCAGAGAGAGAGAGAGAGAGAGCGCACGCACAAGCAGAAGGAAGTGGCAGGCAGACAGAGAGGGAGAAGCAGGTTCCCTGCTGAGCAAAGAGCCCTTCATGGGGCTCCATTCCAGGAGCCTGGGATCATGACCTGAGCCAAAGGCAGACGCTTAACCGACTGAGCCACCCAAGTGTACCCCTGATAATATCAATTCTTAATAAATTTTTTACACATAGGAAATGGCACAAATAGCCTGCATGCTAGTGTTATATTTTAAGGCTTTTGCTTTACATTTATCGGATAAAACTAGTTATAACCCTGAACATTTTTGTCATGTTTTTCTGATATCATGGTAACAGAGACTCCAGTAAATAAGATAAAATTTGCAATACATTTGACATTTAATCCAAGTGAAACAATAAAAAAGAGCATTCTTTGTGATAATTTTACTTATGACCCACAGTCTAATAACCTCATTAACCAGAGCTCATCTTCTTTTAAGTGGTTCACAGTTAAATTATCTTCTTCGTGCATTTTTTTTTTTTACAATTTCATAGTATTTTTTCCTTCTTAACTTCTAAATATGTCTATAAACCTAACTTCTTATGCTATGCTATACTACTTAGAAAAAGAGATAGTGTATATCTTTCAAAAACAATTATTAGTAATAGGTTATCATGTGACTATTAGTTTTTATTAATATCTTTTATTGAATACACATATGGCATGTACTCACTGTAAAATCTGCACAAAATGCCGATACATATCCCTATAAGAAATGATAATGGGGGTGCCAGGTGGCTCAGTCTATCTGGCATCCAACTCTTGATTTTGCTTCAGGTCATGATCTCAGGGTCATGAGATCCAGACCCTCTCTCTCTGTCCCTCCCCCTATGCCCCTGCTGGTGCTCTCTAAAAAAAGAAATGATAGTGACTGGTACGGACCTGTGTATATAAATATACACATGTAGTGAAGTTAATCACATATTTACATATATCTATGCATGTTTTAAGTAAATTACAATTTGCTTTCTCTTTATTGGCAATAAATCTTGGAGACGAATATTGTAAATATTTAATCTTTAAATGAGTGACTGTAAAAGCTGCAAAGTATTAAAAGTATAGGAAAAGGATAATTTTTTAAAAAGCTGTTCTGCCTTTCATTCCCTTTTCTTAGTTTCATAAAATTGAGGTAAAACTCATATAACATAAAATAAGCCACTTGAAAGTAAATAATTCATTGGCATTTGTTTTATCTTTTTTGTCTCATATTTTAATGCACATGTGTAAGTAGCTTTGTGAGATATTGTCCTAGAAGGAAAATTACTATGCAAATGTTATTAAGAAATAATTTTATTCTATATTAGTGCTTTTCATGCAGCTTTTCAGCTTTTGAGATTTTTTGCTCTTGTCAATTGAAGATGTTATTTTCTTACATAAGTGGAATAATTTTCACTGATAAAGTAGCTAGTTAAATTTTTAAAATACATTAATAAACTATTTATTAGACATCTATGTGAAATATAAATTGTATTAGGGAATTAAACAAATGTACATCTACCAAAAAATTCAAAGAACTAACGATACATTACCTACAAGGAAATGATTTAAACGACTGCCTTCTCAATAGAATTCAAGAAGAACCAAAGAAAATGGGGGCAGCATCCCTCCAACGACAAAAGAAAAGACAGAACTTTCAACTCATATAGTCTATCCAGCAAAATTATCCTTCCAAACTAAGAGGAAGAGTAGACACAGCCATAATTGAACCTGAGACAATTTGTGGCCGGTCAACCTGTAACAGAAATGACGCTCAAGGAAGTTCTTCAGGCTGAAGGGAAAGGAAACCTGATAGCAACTAAAACGTACAGCTATGAATGAAGAGCAGTGGATAGGGCAAATATGTGGATAATTATAAAAGGTTAGCATTTTCTATTATTTCATAGAAAAAAATTAACTATAGTAAAGTAAACTATATTATAGATGCAATCAATGCAAAAAGAACACAAAGGAACTGGGAAAAAATGGGAATGTCCTGTTGTAAGATTATATTTACAAGAAATGATAGTGTGTAAAACTAAGTAGACCATGAAAAGTAAAGGATTCAAATACCAAGCCCTTGACTAAACACCAAACATAACATAAGAATATATGGCCCCTTGGCGCCTGGGGAGCTCAGCCGGTTGTGTCTGCCTTCAGCTCAGGTCATGATCTCAGGGTCCTGGAATCACACCCCACATTGGGCTCCCTGCTCATCAGGGAGTCTGCCTCTCCCTCTCCCTTCACCCCTCCCCCAGTTTATGTGCTCTCTCCATCTCTCTTTCAAGTAAGTAAATAAAATCTTTAAAAAATTCCCTGAAGAAAAAATGTGGATAATATTCTACTTACTGTAACTATAATACATTTACATTAAATTTATAGCATACTTAGGAGGTAATAACCCATTTATACTTATCCTTTGATGGGTGTTACTAATTTTATTAAGTACTCTTCTATCATGTCACAATTATTTGATTATCAAAACTACAATACATTAAGAATACACACACACACACACACACACAAATACTGACAGATAGCTAGGTGCATAAACACTTGTTGTATATATGGTCTGTATATTGCTTGGTACTTCATTGCTTCTGATATGTATTATATTTACATAAATAATTTTGCATGTAAAATATATTTTGTCAAAGCACAATAGTATTGCATATTATAGGAGGTGACAGAACTCTGGGTAGAACATCAAGAGTAAAGAACTCAAATACCAATCCCATAAGAAATCACTAAAAATAACACAAAAAAATGGAGGTGATATTCTAGTTACTATTACCGCCTAACAAATCAACACTAAAATTATTATACCATTAAACCTCTATGATACACACATTTACTTTTCTGATTTCTCACTAGGTTCTCCATCAATAATGTAACTCTACTCCATGGTCCACGTGGACACATGCTGAGAACTGAAGAAACATTTATGGGATGAATGAAATAATTTATCTGAAAGAAATTAAGCACATGATGAAAAAAAATCCACTATTTGTGAAGATCACTTGGAGAAAAAAAATTGTTGGACCTTGGCTTCCAAGAAAAAGGAAAAGACATACTTTTTTTTATTTCTATCCCTAAAAACAACTAAAAGTCCTGGACGTTATATATAAAACACAACAAGACTCAATTGTGGAGAGAAGCAAGACTTATTAGGGACATCAGAACCGAGGAAATAACGTGATGGTGAATTCCCTGTTTTTGTCTCTTTTTTAGGGCCTTGGGGTCACTGTTTTGCTTTGTTTTTGCTCACACACACCAGGCATAAGGCTGAAGAATCCAGCAACTTGTAAAGAGCAAAAAAATCATTTTATTTTTTAAAGATTTGTAACTTGTAAAGAGCATAAAAATCATTTTATTTTTTAAAGATTTATTTATTTAGTTGACAGAGAGAGAGAGGACAAGCAGGGGGAGCAGCAGAGGGAGAGGGAGAAGCTGACTCCCCAAGGAGCAGAAAGCTGGATGCAGGGCTTATGACCTGATCATGACCTGAGCCAAAGGCAGAAGCTTAACTGATTGAGCCACCCAAGTGCCGCAGAGCAAAGGTTTTAGACATAAAAAACCCAAAAAACAAAAAACAAACAAACAAGAAAAAAAACCACC
This sequence comes from Potos flavus, assembly GCA_028534135.1. Taxonomy (NCBI): domain Eukaryota; kingdom Metazoa; phylum Chordata; class Mammalia; order Carnivora; family Procyonidae; genus Potos; species Potos flavus. The sequence continues at coordinate 83,622,504 of CM052901.1, read as the reverse complement.
CACCCTCCAAAAAAAGAGCTTCAAGAAAGGAGTAGGAAAACAACAGCTTAACAAGACAGAAAACTTTAAAACAATAAGCATCTTGCTCCAGCCAGCGTGACAGATAAAATGGATATCCCATCTTCACCCTTATCAGCAAAGGCCCTATGGGAAGCCTAGCCTCCCATACTTGCCAGGATGTAACTAATCACTTCAAACTGCCCATGCCATGATGTCAGAAAAATATGACCCATAAAGGTATATTTGATAATTTGGACTCCATGATATTTAAAGATTGTGCTATTAAAAAAGATTTATCCTCAGTTAAGAATATGAACAGACAAGCTATGGATTTGGAGAAAATATATTCAAGGCATATATTCATAAAGAAGTAGTGTCTAGAATATACAAAGAACTTTCTAAACCCAACAATATAAAATAAACAATTCAATTTGAAAATGAACAAAAGATAGCAACAAAAATTTTACCAAAGATCACGTGTAGATGTCAAGTAAGCACATAAGAGGATGTTCGATATCATAACCATCAGGTAAATGCAAATTAAAACCACAATGAGGTATCATTACACTTATCAGAATGCCTAAAATAAAAAACAGTCACATAAACAAATGCTGGCAAGAGAGAAGTAAGCTGGATCACTCATATATTGCTTATAGGAATGTAAAATGTTACAGCCATTCTGGAAAACAGGTAGGTTCTTAAAAAACTAAATTTGGAAATAGTATGATACAGCAATTGCACTTTTGGATATTAATACCAGAAAAATGAAGATTATGTTCACATGGAAATGTAAAATAGATGTTTATGGCAGATTTATCATTATCAATCAAAACCTGCAAACAACCAGAGAGTCCTCAAAGAGAGAATGGCTGAACAAAATGTGGTACATCCACACTATAAAATACTACTCAAAAAGAAAAAGCAACAAATTGCTGATACATGCAATAACTTTGATGAATTTCTAGAGAATTACACATTCTGAAATAAGCTAATCGATAATGTCACATACAGTATGATTCTATCTATATATGACAATCTAGAAATGAAAAATTTTGGAAAAAAAGAACAGATTAGTGGTTGCTAGAATTCAGGGACAGGAAAGGAGGAAGTAGGTGTGCCTCTAAGTGCAACACAAAGGTCTTTGTGGTGATCAAAATGTTACCTATGCCTTGACATATCAATGTGAATATTCTGATTGGGATATTTTACTACAATTTTGCAACATGTTAAATTGGTTGGAAATGGGTAAAAGGTACACAGAGTATCTCCGTATAATTTTTTGTAGCTGTATATCATTATCCAATTATCTCAAAGAAGAAAGTTTAATTAAAACAGTTTATACTATTAATATACCGATTGAGTTAGGTGGATAGAAGCGGCAAACATATGCAAATTATTTTTTAAAAGATTTTATTTATTTGAGAGAGAGAGAGAGTATGAGCGGGGGCGGGGGGCAGAGGGAGAGGGAGAAGCAGACTTCCCACTGAGCAGGGAGCCCCATGGAAGGCTGGATCCCAGGACCCTAGGGCCAAAGATCATGACCTGGGCCAAAGGAAGACGCTTAACCAACTGAGCCACCCAGGCACCCCTATATGTACAACTTAAAATGTATTTCAAAAATAGTGTTTTTGAAGATATCTTGTTCTAGAGATGGCAGACCAGACATTTCAGGCCAAACATTCTGATGAGAAAAACTGAAAGATGCAAAGATACAAGACATCCGTTCCATAAACCCAAATAATCAAGCATTGAAAAGACTACAGATCTTAAGAAAAAAACTAGCAAAGAGGATGAGAACCAAATTTGATTCTTTTCCTCACATGATATTCTTCCTCAAATGAGAATAAAAACCCAAGATGCTAAGCAGAAGGGTGTAGCTAAAAGTGAGGAAACTGAGTAATGTTTCTGACAGACCCACCAGCCCGTGGGACACAAAGGATTTCAGTAAAAATGCTCCCTGAAAATGTTTTACGAGACCCTTATTAATCTGATACCAAATGATACGAAGATTATAACAATGGAAAAGCCATTGCCATCAGAAAAGAGATGAGGAATCACCTGCTAGCACCAGTTCTACTAAACATTTTAAAGAGAGCCAGGGCAATAAAAAAGAAAAAATTTAATTTTTTTAAAAGGCATTAACAATTGGACAGGAAGATACTAAATCACCTTTAATCACTGATTTCCTGTTTTTATTTCCGGATTACATAAAAGAGATAATACACAGAATTAAATAGAAAATTTAGGAAAATTGCTGGATTCTATATAGTTAAACATCAGCATTTTCTAATAGTAAACATTTTAAATTGTTACTAAGTTTTTTATACAGAACATAATAATGGCACAAAAAACCCTACGTGACAAGGTTATGTTTCTAGGCTTTTTCCATATATGAATCAGACAAAATCTGAAAGGGTTTTAACCCTGATTACTGTTTTCAATGTTTCTGCGTGAAACATGAATGAAACATGAAACATGGAAACATGAAACATCATGGCAACAGAGCCCTTTACCATACAGTTGACATTTAATTCTAATGGAACAATAAAAAGAGCATTCTCTGTGACAATTTTACCTATGGACTCTAGTTTAATGATCTCACTGACTAATTAGAGGTTAGCTTCTTATAAAGGGCTCACAATTAAATTATTTCTCCTCATATCTTGTTTATATTTTTCTTATTTTTCCCTTCTCTTTTCTAAAAGTTCCATCTGTAAGATTAACTTCTTATTCCATTCTGAACTTTAAAATAAAAAACCAAAGAGTATATCTAACTTCTGACTCATTCTGTACTTGAAAATAAAAAAGCAAACAATTTCTTTTAAAAATTATTAGAAAGATTCATTATCATATGATTAATTTTTGATTTATACATTCTATGACATAGACATAATACATGTACATGGTGTAAAATTTCCAAAAAAGCTGACAGGTATCCCTCTTCAGAAGTAATTGTGATGAGCAGTAAAGTGTGTATATAAATAGATGTAAACATAAACATTTATCGACATGAACAACATATTTACATAATTATATACATATCTGTAAGTACATTATACTTAGTTTCTTTTTAATTAACAATATATTTTGGAGATGTCCTCTTTAAATATTTAACATCTACATGATTAGTTGTAAAAGCTGCATGGTAAAAAAAAAAAAAAAAGCTGCATGGCATCGTATTATGGACACAGCATAATTTACCAAAACAGAATTATTCTATTTTGTGTCCATACTTTAATGCACATGTGTGAGTAGCTATGTCAGATACAGTTCTAAAAGGCAAACTACTGTGTAAAACTGTAGGAAAATTCTCGACTTTGTCAAAAAAATACTATTTACAAAAGTCATTACTATTTTATATTCCCTCAATAACCGGGTATCAAGATTTTAAAAAGGTACCCTGTTACTTACATTATTTACACCAAATATTAAGCATACTTAAGACAGTAATTACCCACATATATTTATCATTCATATATTCTTTAATATGTATTATTAATCCCATTTGGCACAGTTTATCATTCCATAATCATTAACAAAATTATATGCCAAAATTTTTTTTTTTTATTTTATTTTATTTATTTATTTGACAGAGAGAGAGAGATCACAAGTAGGCAGAGAGGCAGGCAGAGAGAGAGGGGGAAGCAGGCTCCCCGCCGAGCAGAGAGCCCGATGCGGGGCTCGATCCCAGGACCCTGAGATCATGACCTGAGCCGAAGGCAGAGGCTTTAAACCACTGGGCCACCCAGGCGCCCCTATATGCCAAAAATTTTATACACACACATACATAATTACACATAAATTCTTATTGCTTTCAATTACATTCTATACACTGCTTGGTACCAAATTAAAAATGATGTATATTATCTTTATTATATAAATGATTTTACCTGTAAAATACATTGTATATAAGTATGATAGATATAAAATAAAGTCTTTCTGTATTTAATACAAGTGTCATTCTATTTGTTATCAAGACATTTTGCCTTGTCTCATACACTGTCACATCTAGGTCAACATTAGCATCACATCAGAAATAATAATTAAAACATTTTTGATATTGTACTTGTAAATGTGCTGAAATTATTTATATTTGTATACAAATAGTATAGATGTATTTACATGTTATACTAAGAAGGAATTGGTTCTTTTTTGGTTATAGTACTTTTCTGCAGCTTTTTTTTTGCTATTGTTGATCAAAACTGAACCTTTTTACATAAATGCAATTTGATAATAACTAATGAAGTTTTAGAAATATTTCATTAGTAAACTATGTATTGGACATCTATACAAGATATATAACATTTTAATGAATTGAGCAAATGTATCTCTACCAAAAACTTAAAAAAATATATATTACCTCTCCAGGAATTATTTAAATCTTGACTCTTCTCCATAGAATCCATGGATAATCTGTGAAAAATGGAGCATCAAATTTTTCCAGTGATGAGTGCAAAAGTAGAACTTTGAACCCTGAATTTTATATTCAACAAAGTCACCCTTCTAAACTTGAAGTGAATTAAGACACATCCAGATAAGCACACTTGATACAATTTTCTACTGGCCAAACTAATACAAGTCATGCTTAAGGAACAGCATGCTATTTAGCATGCTAAACTAATAGCATTAGTTTCCTAGGTTTGTCATAACAAAATACCGTAAACTGGATAGCTTAAAAAAATAGAAATTTATTGTTTTACAGTTCTTCTTGAGGCCAGAAATCTGAAATCAAGCAGTAGGCAGAACCATGCACCCCCTCTAAAACCTGTAGGACCATCCTTCCTGGACTCTTCCCAGCAATCTCTGGCATTACTCCAAATCCTCCATCTTCACATGGCATTCTCCCTGGGCATATCTTCACAGTCTTCCCTCCATATATATCTGTGTGTATGTCCAAATTCCCTTCCCCCTTTTAAGAACACCAGTCATACTGAATTAGGTCCTACCCTAATGACTTTGTCTTAGGTTGATTACATCTGCAAAGACCCTATTTCCAAAAAAGTACATTCTGAGGTGCTGGAAATTAGGACTTGTTAGAATGACACAATACAACAATAAGGAATTTCTTCAGGCTGAACAGAAAGGACACCTGATGGAAACTAAGAACTACAGGGCTTCAAGAAGGCATGAAGAACACTGGGTAGAGAAAATAAATAGATACACATAAAAGAATAATGTGTCCTACTATTTTTAAAGACATCTGACATTTTTTATTGACATCTGACTCTTTAAAGCAAAAAATGATAAACGATATTACTGATATAAACTAGAGAACAAACACAAAGGAAAGGTAGCACACAAAGCATTTGAGGGTAGTGAGGCTACATTTACAGGAAGTGATACTATATACTTCTATGGAGATGATGAAAAGTAAAGAATTTAAATATAAATCCCTCGAGCAAGCACTAAACATAACACTAAAATGTATAGATAATATTCTAGTTACTACTACTAGATAACCAATAATACTGGATAATTATCATAAAACTTATTTTCCCCAATATACTCCTTACTTACTTGCTTGTTTTCCCACTAGGCTTTCCCCCAATATTTAACTCGAATACATCACCTGTACTTAGCACATGCTTGAAATTGAAGAAATATTAAGGGGAAGAATGAAATAATTATATTAAAAGAAATGAAGCAAACGATGGCAAAAATTAAATAAAAAAGAATCCACTACTTGTAAAGATGACTTGGCTAAAAAAGAAATTGGATATCTGTTTCCCAGAAGATATAGATACACTCTCCTTTCTCTCTCCAAGTACAACTAAAATTCCTTGACAGTACATACAAAAACAAACATAAAAATACTCCGAAAGGTAGAGACTAATGAAAACTGAGTAGTAACCTCAGAAGCCAAGGAACAACACTACAGTGGTTTCCATGTTTCCTTTGTATGTTTTATTTTCCTTTCACCTCATATATCCCAGACCCAGACCAAAAAAATCAGGCAACCTGAAAATGCTAAAGGGTGCAGACAAAAAAAAAAAAAAAAGCTCAAAACAAAAACAAAAAACAAAACAGAACAAAAAAACAACTGCTCTCTCCAGACAAAGGACTAGGAAAGATGCAGGCAAACAAGACAGGATATTTGCAGACTATAAAAGATCTATGCCAAACACCAACCTCATCTACCACAGCTGAGGACCAGTGGCGAAGATAGATGTTTACAATTACCAGGCTGGAAAGATTCAACCAAACCTTCTCTCCCCACAGCGATCTATTTTTCCCATTTACTAGGTATGCAAAAGAAAGAAAATAGGACTGGTTACACCTATGCAGTTGAGACAAATACTGAGATACCACCACACATTAGAAGGGCTACGACACAAAATAATGACCCTAAGAAATGCAGTATAGCTGAGATTCTCGCATTAGAGTTGGCAGGATGGACAAAAGCACTGTCACACTGGAAACCCTCTGACATATTCTAAATAACTTAAAGTATACCTACCATGTGATCTAGCCATACTACTCTTTCACGTTCATCCAAGAAAAATAAAAATACAAGTCCACACTAAGACTTGTACAATAATGTACGTACCATGGGAAAGAAGGAAGGTTTGGGCAGAAACAGAAGGGGAAAATACAAAGTTGTACAAGGAAACTTGAGTGAAGGCAAGAATATGTACAGTATTTTGATGCTGGTGATAGTTCTGCAAATATATATACAAAAGTCAAAACTTATATTGTTCAATTTAAATTTGCAAAGTTTATTTAAACTCAATTATATATACTTCCATGAAGCTGTTACAAAGTGTGAGATACAAGAATATGTGTGGCTACAGGGATATTTATAGCAATAAATGCAAAAATCCTGAAATTTGTGATTGAGAAATCCATCTCAAAATATTGAGAAAAATCCATAATTTAGTAACAAACCAATAGAAATGAAACAATAAAATAGAAGTTTGTGGGTGATACGAAAAGAAAAGATTTTTTTTAAAAGGCTTTAAATTTTTCAAAGAGTTACATAAATTCTGGATAGAATGATTAAGGAAAAAACGATGAAGAAGCATAAGCATACATTCAATATCAGCAATGCAAAAAGGAAATTTTCATGTCATATCCTGGTGACATATACATAATTATGTAAACAACTTTATCCTAAAAAGTTCAATATATGAAAAGAGAAAATACCAAGGAAAACATAACCTAATGAACAATAAAACTTAAAAAATCTTTACATATTTACAGTGTGAATAAACTGTGTCTATAATGAAACCTTTTCCTATAAATGAAACCCACATGCTGGTGCCTGAAGTAATGAACTTTCCTGAATAACGGAAAAAGAAGTAACACCAATCTTGCACAAGCCTTTCCAAATAATAAAAATAGTAAATATGCTTACCAAAATGCTTTGCGAGACCCCTATAAACTTTACACCAAACAGATAAGGAAAATAAAAGTTAGAAAAAATCAATGGTATATTTCCTTCATCAAATCACCAAAATTCTTGCTTCCCCCAAAACCTAACTTATAATTCAACAACAACAAAAAAACACAAAGTTACTTCGACTATAATACCCCATGCACATACTGGGTTTAAACCAAGAGTCAATTCTAGTGAGAGAAAAATATCAGTATCAAACAGCTATCACCAAAAAAAGGGGAAAATTGTATTACATAATAAAAACAATATGACCAAATTTGCCATCAAGTCATGACTTTTAAAAAAAACCTCAAAAAACTGCAGCAAATACCATAACTATTGATAAAATACTGAAAACCTCCCTCTGAAATTAAACAGTAAATTTAGCCAGAGTTTTGGATTCCATACAGTTAAGTATTAAATACATTCTTCTAAGAAAAGAAATTGTTATTAACTTTTTATATACATCATGAGGTATGGCACAAAAACCCTCTACTATGAGGTTATATTTTTAAGGCTTCTTTTCACATACTGATCAGATAAAACTAGAGATTTTAACCCTTATTCTTGTCATTTTTTTACTTCTATTATGGTAATAGCAACCTGTAAGATAAACTTTACAATACACAACAGATAGTTATAGTAGAAAAATAAAAAGATCATTCTTTGTAACTGATTTCTTAATGATTCCTGTTTAAATGATGTTACTAAGAGTTCAACTTCACAAATTAAATTATTTTTCATGTTGTTTCTATTTTTATTATTTTTCCTCTCTTTTGTAAATCTTCTGTATTTCTTCCTAATGTCTTATTCCACGCTACTTAAACATAAGAAAGCAAAGCGAAGATCCTTTAAAAATTATTACTAATGTGTCATCATAAGGTGTCTTTTTACTTATATCTTTAATTATGCACATTGTCTCAGTCCTTTCAGGCTGCTATAACTAAATAGCATAAACTGGATGGCTTATAAACAACAGAAATTTATTTCTCATAGTTCTGCAGGCTGGGAATTCCAAGATCAAGGCATTATCAGATTCAGTGTCTGGTGGGAGCCCTTTCCTGATTCACAGATGGTCATTTTCTCCCTGTAATGTCACACGGTAGAAAAAATGAGGTAGCTCACTGAGGCCTCTGGTTATAAGAGCATGAGTTCTATACAAGAGGGCTCCACCCTCATGACCTAATCACCTCCCAAAGTCCCCACCTCCTAATACCATCACACTGGTGGGTTAGGTTTCAACATATGAATACTGGGGGGGACGGCACAAACATTCAGTCAGTAACATATATATGGTCTATGTACAGTGTAAAATTTTCAAAAAAAATGACAAATTACCCTTTCCAGAAGTAATTGTAATTAGCTGAGAAGTATGTATAAAATCAGATGTACACATATTAACATGAATGTATTTACATAACCGCACACATATTTCCATGTAATTTATCATCTGATTTCTTCATTATTAGCAATATACCTTGAGGATGTCTTTTGTAATATCTACCCAATATGTAACATCAACATCTAATTGTTTGTAAAAATTGCGTAGTACTCATAGTATACAAAGTATAATTTATCAAAAAATAGCTGTTTTGACTTTTATGTATCTATATTTTAATGCATGTGAGTACCTGTGTCTGATATAGTCATAGAAGGCAAATAGTATGTAAACTACAGGTAAATTTGTAATTTTGCTAAAAAATACCAATTATTTTCTAAAAACTCATTATCATTTTATACTCCTTCAATAACTTGGTATCGAGATAAAAATAATTTACTTAATTATTACTTAAATAATTTACATCAAGTATAAAGCATGCTTAATAGGTAATTGCCCATTTATATTTATTTTTTGTATATCCTTTAATAGATGTTACTAATTCTGCTTTTTAAGTACTCTATCATTTCCTAATTACTTGATTACCAAAATTATTATATACTAAGCCCATAGATAGATACATAGAGAGATAAACAAACACTCATTGCTTTCACTTATGTTCTCCATATGTTCACTTACGTTCACTCTATATGGTACCTAATTGATGATGAAATGTATTATGTTTATAAAAATCATTTTACATGTAAAACATATGTTGCCAAGACAGAATGGTATTATGTATTATAGGAAATGATACTATATAACATCAAAAGTAAGGAATTCAAATTCTCAAGGAATACCAATCCCTTAAAAAGCCACCTAAAATAACACAAAAATATATAGGAAATAGTGTAGCAATACATAACAAATTACTACAAAACTTATCTTTTATAATATATTCCATATTAACTTGTCTGTTTTCTCACGAGGCTGTCTCTCAGTAATGTTAACTGCAGCACATGGTCCACACCTCGCATGTAGTGGGAACTGAAGAAACATGGGATAAATGAATAACTGGACCGGAAAAAATTAAGCAAATGATGGCAAAAGAAAATCTACTGCTTATGAAGATCACCAGGTAAAAAAAAACTTTTGGGGATCTGTTTCTAAGGAGGTGGAATAGACATACTTTCCCTATTTCTCCTACCTACAACTGAAAAACGAAATGTTACATGTTAAAGAAACATATTAAAGCTCTGAAAGGTAGAAAGACGATGAGATACTGGTAGGGACCTCAGGACCCAATAAACAACACAACAGTGTTTTCCCTTTCTTTCCCTCCCCACGCCCCCCCGCCCCATTCTGATTTGTTTTGGTTTTGACTTATATACTGCAGTGCTAGAACTGAAAAATCTGGCAACCTGGAAATTCCAAAAGGTTCAAACACAAAAAGCCACAACAAAAGCCTCCTTTCTGTAGACAAATTGCTAGGAAAGGCACAACTTAACAATACAGAAAACTTCTAACCAACAGCTACATAACTACAGGTAAACACCATCTTTATCCATGCCAGCAAATGGATGCTAGCAAGAAGCCTAGATTTCCAGCCTCACCAGGACATAAGGAATCACCCCAAAATGCCCTCCAATGTTGTCAGAGATGGCTCAGTAAACAGCTGGGACTTTCATCCTTGATGGATGATAGAGAGCACTGCCCCCAGCAGTGGGTTAATGGATAGCATGTAGACTTCAACCCCCCTGTGAAGTAATGAAGCACCTCTCCCCTCCTTGTTGGAGTAGTGAGAGAAGAGACTTGGTAGAGATCGACTGCTGTGGACTGAACTGTGTCCTCCCAAAATTGGTATGTTGAAGCCCTAACCCCCACTGTGATGGTACTTAAGAAGATAGGGCCTTTGGGAGATCTTTATGTTTAGATGAGGTTATGAGGGTGAGGTCCTCATGAGATTAATCAGTGCCCTTATAAGAAAAGACACGAGAGGGATTTCTCTCTCCGTGCCCTTCCCCTCTCCCTCTCTCTTTCTCCCTCCCTTCCTCCCCCTCCAGCCCTCCTATTTTTTTCTTCCTTCTCTTCCTCCCTCCCTCTTCTTTCCCCCATCTCTCTCTCTCTGCCATGTGGATACACAATGAGAAAGTGGCCATCTGAAAGCCAGGAATAGAGTTCTCATCAGAACGCAGTCATGTTGATACCCTAATTTTGGAATTTTAGCCTCCAGAACTGTAAGAAAATAAACTTCTGTTGTTTAAGCCCCCTACTCGTTGGGATTTTATTACAGCAGCCCAAGCCAACCAACACAATACCTTTCATCACAGACCATAGGAAGGCAGGAAAAGGGAAACAGAGAAACAAAGAGAGAAAGAGAGAGAGAGAACAAACAGGAAAAAAATGGTGGACTTAAGCTATAGCATATAGGTAATGACATGAATATAAATGGTATACATACACAAACTAAAAGATAGATATTGGCAGACTGGATTAAAAATTCATGACTCAACTATTTGCTATCTATGACAACCTCGTTTTAAATATAATGATAAAGGCATACTGAAAGTAAAAGGATGGGTAAATATGTATGCCAGTAATAATAAAAATAAGCAAAAACGGTTATATTGACATCAGATGAGGTAAAACTCTGAACAAAGAAAATTCTCACAGACAGAAAAGAACATTATATAACGATAAAAGGGTCAATCCTATAAGAGGACATAGCAATCCTAAATGTGTATGCTCCAAATAATCTTTCTGAAAAATATGTAAATCTAAGCTGATGAACATGAAAGGAGAAATATAAAATCTATACTTCTTACTGAAAATTTTAAGTGCCCTTTTGCCACAGTTATATAATAACTAGGTAGAATCAGCAATAATAAAAAAATTCCTCAACAACACCACTAACCAACAAGACCTAATCAAGATGAATAGAACCATCCCCTCACAGATGCAGAATATCCATATTTTTCAAAACCATGAAACATGAGCCAAAACAGGCCATATACTGGGACATAATATATATAAAAAATGAAAACAGACTAATATCCCTTGAATACAGGCACAAAGTCCTTAATAAAATATTACTAAACAGAATTCTGTCATGTATAAAAAGATTATCCACCATGACCAAGTGGTTTTAATTTCAGATTATCAGGCTGTTTCAATATTTGAAAATAAATCATTGACTTCTACATATTAACAAGCTAAAGAAAAAAATAATATGATCTTATCACTCTATGAAGAAAAACCATTAACTAAATTCAATCTCCATTCATGATTTTTTAAAAACCCACTGAAAAATACAGAGGAAACTTCTTTCTCTTTAAAGATTTTATTTATTTATTTATGTCTTTATTTGAGACAGAGAGAATGAGAGAGAGAGAGAGAGAGCGTGCACGTGAGAGGGAGGAGGGTCAGAGGGAGAAGCAGACTTCCCTGCTGAGCAGGGAACCTGATGCAGACCGGATCCCGGGACTCCAGGATCATGACCTGAGCCAAAGGCAGACAGTCGCTTCACCAACTAAGCCACCCAGGCACCCCTCCCTCCCTTTTTTTTTTAAGTAGGCTCCACATCCAGAATGGAGCCCAATGTGGGGCTTGAACTCACGACCCTGAAATCAAGACCTGAGCTGAGATCAAGAGTTGTACACTTAACTGACTGAGCCACCCAGGCACCTCCAGAAGGAGCCTTCTTAAACTTTATAGAGAACATGCACAAGAAACCTATAGCCAATATTTTATTTAAGGTGTATACTGGTGAAAAATGAAATGCTCTCTCCCTAAGTTTAGGAACAGAGCAAGTCTGTCTGCTTTCCCTACTGTTACTTAACAAAATACTGGAAAGTCAGTCATTGATGTAAAGGAAAACAAAAGAAAGAAAAAATGGTAAAAGACTACAGAGCTGAACGGAAGAAATAAAAAGCTTCTACAAGTAGTGACTGAGTTCATCAAAGACACAGGCTATTAGATAAAGATACAAAATTAATTATATTTTTATATACTCGCAATGAATATGTAAGACACTATACTAAAAATACAGTAAAATTTATAATTGATAAACAAAGTGAAATACTTGAATGTAAATCAGATGAAACATGTAATGGTATTTTATGCTAAAAGGTTCATGGCAATGATAAAAAAATCAAAGCCAATCTAAACCAATGTAGAGACATGCCATGTTCATGGATGAGAAGACTGAACATAGCAAGATTTCATTTCTCCTCAAATATACCGGTTTAATAGAATTCCTAACAAAATTATCAGAATTTTTTAAGATATAGAGAGAATGGTTCTAATATTTATATGGAAAGACAAAGGAAATTAGAATAGATAAAACAACTTTGAAAATTAAAAATAAAGTTGGCAGAATCACAATACACAATTTCAAAATGTATATAACTACAGGAATCAAGAAAATGTGGTACTGGCAAATGGACAGACACAAAGATCTATATAACAGAAGGAGAACTACTGATTTACAAACTGAACCACTCTGAGATCTACCACATACCCATTACAACGGCCACAATGAAAAATAATGACCTTAACAAGTCCTGGCAAGGATACAGAGCATCTGTGGCTCTCATATGCTGCTAATAGGAAATAAAACAGTGCAATCAAGATGCAAAACACTTTGACATTTTCTAAAACAATTGAAAGATACACACCAGGTAATGCATACATACCATTCTATAGATGTTTATGTAAGAAAATAAAAATATACATACAAAGATTTCCACAATGATATAAACATCATGGAGCAGAATCAGGAAAGGGAAATCTAAAACTTCACAACAAACCTTGAGCGTAGCCATGGATATGTATGTTATCTTGCTTTTGATAATGGTTTCACAAATATATGTATACGTATATGTATATTTATTTATATGTACATATATGTATATACATACATGAAAAAATACATTGTTTAAAATTATAAAATCTATTTAAATTCAATATATGCCAATGAATCTGTTGTCAAGTGTCAGATATACCAATATATATCTTTTTTTTTAAATTTTATTTATTTATTTGACACAGAGAGAGAGAGAGCACAAGTAGGCAGAGAGGCAGGCAGAGAGAGAGTGGGGGAAGCAGGCTCCCTGCCGAGCAGAGAGCCCGACGCGGGGCTTGATCCCAGGACCCTGAGATCATGACCTGAGCCGAAGGCAGAGGCTTTAACCCACTGAGTCACCCAGGCGCCCCATACCAATATATATCTTAAAAGAACATTTATAACCAATAAATGCAAAATGTACTCCTGAAAATTTACGATTTGATAATACATCTCAAGATTTTGTTTAAAAAGCAGTAATTTAATACCGAAAATATATAGAAGTAAAATATTGAAGACTTCTGGCTTCTAGTTAATATGTTAAGAGGCTTGAAGGTTCTCATTCTCATTCTCACAATAAGAAAAAGCTGAACAAAGTGAAAATCAATAATTCTTAATCATCAGAGAATTGATTTTGCAGGACCAAATGCTGCCCCCCTCCCCAAATATTGGAGAGACAGGCAAACATTGAGAATCAGTTTACTGGAGCAGAAATCTAGAAGCAGAAGCCCACCACTGGAGCCAGTAGCAAGAGTATTTTACAGAGGGAAGACCTGCACATCCCAGACCTTATTAAAGAAGTCTCGAGGGGAAACTCAAACACAACAAGGGAAACAAAAGAAGGACATCAGAGGAAATTTTAGCCTATGACACCTATAGCTATAGCTATATCTAACAGTTAACAGTCTACCTGTTTATCAGAGAAACACAAAACCTTACACTAGAGGTCTATCTACCTGTTTGGTTTTTTTTTTTTTTTTTTAACCCAATACATTGTGTCTGCCTTTCAACAGAAAAGTACAAGACACCCTGAAGGCAAAAAAAAAAAAAAAAAAAAAAAAAAAAATCATTTGAAGAGACAGAGCATCAAAAAGCTTCAAACCTAGATTCAGGTATAACAGGCACTTTAGAATTATCAGACCAGGAATTTTTAAGAACTATGATTAATAAGAAGAGTTCTAATGGAAAAAGGTGAGAACACGAAACAATAAAATTAAGGACAGTGAGAATTATATTTTAAAACTGTAAACAGAGATGGACAAACCTGAAGATGTTTATTTTCGTAAAGGTTTAAAAAATAATTGATAACCCCCAGCCATATTGATTAAAGAAAACAAAAGTTATAATCAATATCAGTACTGTAAAGGAAATCCTCACTCCATATCCTGCAGACACATACATAATTATGTAAGAAAATTTATTCTAGTAAGTTTGATATTATACAAAATGAGAATGTTCTAGGAAAACACAGCTTAACAAAAAAAAACTTTAGGAAATCTCAATTGTCCTGCATGTCATAAATAAGCTGTGTTTATATCAAAAAAACATTTTTTACAAATGAATTCCAAGTGCTGGTGCCTGAAGTCATGCACTTTGCATATAATTAAAAAAAAAAAATGACACCAGTCTTTCACAAGCTCTTCCAAATAACAGTATAAATGCTTCCTGAAATGTTTCATGTGAACTTTACAAACTTCACACCACGATGATAAAGATATTACAAGAAAGTAAAAACAAATATTTATATTCCTCAGGAAACCACACCACTCACTAGCTAAAAAAAAAACAAAAAAACCCAACAACTTAAAATTGACAAGCAGAACCCAAAGATACTGCCACTACTAACCCCATGAACAAATTGGTAGAATCTAAGCATGAATTATTTTTTGGGCTAACATTTTGGAATGAAACGACACACTTCAACAAATCAAAGGGCAGAATTATGTTGCTAACACCACTGATGCTGAGAAACCATATGACTAAATTTACCATTTAGTTATGTTAAAAAAAAAAAAGCTCTAAAACTGCAGTAAATATAATTAGTGGTAAAATTTGAAAACCTTCCCCCTGAGATGGTAACAACAGGTAAGAATGCCTACTACTACCACCATTCAGTATTTTAGAACACTCATAGCCAGGAAGAAAATGCAAGAAAGAGAGAAAATGCATAAAAATTGTAAAGAATGAAAAGAAAAGAGGCCACCTTTATTTGCAGATCAGACAATCATGTTTCCAGGCTATGGGAAAGCAATCTATAAGTAATTTATTAGAATTGATTAAGTGAATTTAGCAAGCTTGCATAATTCCATAGAGTTACACCCAAACATATTTCTCTGAGAATAACGATTCTTACTAAACTTTATTACACATCTTATAAGAAATAGCACAAAACCCTACAAGATAAGGTCATATTTTAAAGATTTTTTTCCTATATAGTTATCAGAGAAAATTCAAGAGTCATTATAACTCTCATCATTGTTTCATTTTTTTCTACCAGCATTGTAATAGAGGCCCCCAAATATATGACAAACCTCCCAATATACTTGCTATTTAATTCTTGTGGAACAATTTAGTTTGGAGGAGTAGCACCAATTTTATTTCACAAATAATATTATTGTAGAATAATATAAATAAAACATCACGAAGTTTATACATACACAGTCCTACACATCTTAACACTTCGCTTATTTTCATTTTTATATTTGATTGCATGTCTATAAATATGAATTTTGAATGTTTTAAAAATTAAATATAAGATTTCTTATACTACGTACAATAACAACATCTAATGGTTATATCATACTCTATCACAAGACCTATCAATATTGACTGTAATTTTCCTACTTCCTAAAAAATCAGGTTGCTCTTTTTTTTTTAATTTGTGCTAAAATACACATAACATTACATTTACCATCATAACTATTTTTAAGTGTACAGTTCAGGAGTGGTAAATACATTCATATTCTTATATAACCAACATCCAGACCCTTTTCTTTCTATTGTAAGACCAAAAATCTATACACATTAAGCAATAACTCCCCATTCCCTACACTCCTAACCCCTGGTAACCCTCTTGGAACAACTTAAAGAGCATTCATTACGCCAATTTTATTTATGGTGCCTAAGTTAATGGTCTCATCAACTAATTAGAGGTGAGGTACTTCTAAATGTTCTACGAAATTATATTTTTCCTTGCATAAATTATTTATGTATTTTCTTCTTTCTTCTCTAACTCTGTTCTATTTCTAGTTTTAAAAAAAACTTTTTATCTGTTCTGTACTACCTAACAAAAGAAAAAGAGTGAATCTTTCAAAAAATTATTAGTGGTACGGTTTCACATGAATATTTCTTTGATTTTCTTCTATTAAGTATCAATTTGGCATATGCTCAGGGTAAAATTTCCCAAAACTAGAAATGTATATCGCTTCACAGAAGTTATCATGATTATCAGTAAAATGTGCATAAATATATATATAGAAATATTTACATAACTAATACATTCATACACTTGTACCTACAAAGTACAATTTGCTTTCTTCATTAGCAGTATTTTTTTTTTTAATATTTTATTTATTTATTTGAGATAGAGAGATTACAAGTAGGCGGAGAGGCAGGCAGAGAGAGGGGGAAGCAGGCTCCCTGCTGAGCAGAGAGCCCAATGCGGGGCTTGATCCCAGGACCCTGAGATCATGACCTGAGCAGAAGGCAGAAGCTTTAACCCACTGAGCCATCCAGGCGCCCCTAGCAGTATGTTTTTGATATATCTTCTGCAGTAATATAAGATCTACCCAATTAAGTGTAAAATTATACAGTATAAACACAGTGTATGTTATTTTAAAAATGGGTTTTTATGCCTTTTTGTATACTTTTATGAACATGTTTAACAAGCTTTGCCAGATACAGCCATAGAAAGACAATTACTATATAATTTCTACTAAGTATTAAGCATATTTAATATTAACTGCCAGTTCACTCTTATTTTTGTGTAGATACTTGATGAATTTTACTAATTCCACTTTTAATTGTGAAATGGCTATCATGTCATTATTACTTGAATACCAAAAGCATTATATATTAGGCCTCTGTATATGCATAAATTCTTGTTACTGTCATTTATGCCTACACATTTCCTGTTAGTGAATTGATTCTGAGAGGTACCATATATAAATCACTTCGTCTATAAAACATTTTTCCAAAAAAGAATTATATTTAATTATATACAATTATAGTATATATAAAATATTTTACTATGGGACACCTGGGTGGCTAAGTCAGTTAAGTGACTCTTGATTTTGGCTCAGGTCACAATCTCAGGGTTGTGACATCAAGCCCCTGTCAGGCTCCACACTCAGGTCGGAGTCGGCTTGGGGTTCTTCCCTCTCCCTCCCCTTCTGCTCCTCTTCCTGCTCACAAGCACACATTCTCTCTCTCTTTCTTTCTCTAAAATAAATAAATATATAAAATATTTTTAAAAATTTACTATAGGTATTACCAATGCCACTTCATTATTTTCTATCAAGAGTTTTAATGTGTTCTTGTACATTATTTTATGCATCTCAACATTAGCAATATATTGCAATTATAACAATTATTTTGATATTTTGCTCATAATTTTACTTTAACTATTTTAATTTGTATATAATCTGTGCCAATGTTTCACTATCCTAACTGAAAAAAATTGGACTTTTGGGCTTTTAATTTATTTTTATTTTTTTTATTTTTGAGGGCTTTTATATTTTTAATGTTATCTATTTTTTATTTTGACTTTATTTTCTTGCTCTTATCCATCCAGTTATCTTTTTATTTACTTAAATAGAAAATTTTGGAATGACAAAATAGCTATTGAAATTTTAAATGATATTAGTAAGCTATATATCTGATATTGATATAAAGTATAAGGAATAACAGGTGAACAAATGTATACCAATCAGCTTCCAAGAACTTCCAAGAAATGAAGATACATCGCATACATATCCAGACATGATGATTTAAATGATGGCTTATTTCTCAACAGAACCCAAGGAGAATCAGACAAAATGCACCAGCATCTTTACAGTGTTGAAACAAAAAATACTCGAGCTAGAATTCTACATCTAGCAAAATGATCCTTCCAAACTAGAGCGATATAAGACGATACAGCCACATAAACAAACATGAGACAATTGGTTCCTGGCCAACCTGAAATATAAATAATGCTACACCATGTTCCTCAGGCACAGGGACAGTAAGGAGGAGAGAGGTCTTAGGAGGAAAAAATATTTAGAGAAATATTAAAGGCAGTATATTCAGTTATTTCAAAGAAAATGATTCTCAAAACAAAAATGTTAAGTAGAACTGTAGATGAAATCATATGCAAAATTAATCAAACTAGAAGTTTAAGATTTGTTTATTTATTTTTATTATTTTTTTTAAAGATTTTATTTATTTATTTGACAGAGAGAGAGAGAGAGAGAGAGAGCACAAGCAGTGGGAGTGGTAGGCAGAGGGAGAGGGAGAAGCAGGCTCCCCGCAAAGCAAGGGGAAGCCCGATATGGGACTCTATCCCAGGACTATGGGATCATGACCTGAGCCGAAAGCAGTTGCTTAACCAACTGAGCCACCCAGGTGCCCAAGATTTGTTTATTTAACTGAATGTGTTTTAACCCCTTAACCAAAATTATAAGGCAAGTATAAATTATAATTAATAGTTTCAATAAAATATTTAATTAAAATATATGACAAAAAGAGAACAAAGGAAGGGGGAATAAATGGATTGCACTGTTACGAAATTACATTTACACCATGTGGTAGACTCCTACCTGGAAGTAGGCCAAAATAAGTGAAGAATTCACACACCAGTCCCTAGAGCAATTGCTGAATATAATAAAAAGTGGCGTAAGCGATATTCTGGTTGTCATTGCTGCATAACAAATTACCAACAGCATGTCTATAATATACAATATACTCTTTTTTAAAAGATTTATTTATTTATTTGAAAGAGAGAACATGAGTGGGAGGGGCAGAGGGAGAACAAGAGAGAAGGTGAAGCAGACTGTGCTTAGCACGAAGCCTGATGTGGGACTTGATCTCACAACTCTGACATCATGACCTGAGCCAAAACCAAGAGTCAGATGCTTAACTGACTGCCACCCATGTGCCCCTGTAATATACAATCTAGTCTTATTTGTTTGTTTTCCACCAGGCTATATACCCTAATGATGTACCTTTACCACATAATGCATACCTGGCACATGTTCAGAACTAGGGAAACATTTAGGCAATCAATGAAAAAAATGTAACTGGAGTACATTAACCAAGTAAGGATAGAGAAGCTCCACCACTTGCGCAGATGAATGTCATAAAATTTGCTTTATTTTATTGATATAAAATTGGATTAATTGGCTATAGAAGGAAAAATAGATGAAAACAAAAACCTATTTCAAAAATAGCACATATGAAGATGTCTGCTTCCATGAACGGCAAATCAGCCACTTCTGTCCAATTATCCTTGCTGAAAAAAACAAGGAAAGCTGCAAGATATTAAATCTTTTGTTTGAAGGCATCACAAACCCAAGGAACTGAGCATTTGAAGAAACTGGATCTGAATTAGAAGAGAAGACCAAGTGGTAAGACCCAAATTTGGTACCTCTTTTCCCTCAAGGCTTTTTCACTGATTCAAAGAAACTGAGAACCCCAAGTGCTAAGTAGTAAGTTTTTTGTTTTTTGTTTTAAAGTAGCAAGTTTTAACTCAGAAGTTAAGCAGCTGACCAGGGCTTCCAACAATCTCACAAACTCAGTGGACATAAATTGGGTTCATGGCCCAATGACCATGAATAGCCCAACAGCCGAAGGCAGAAAGGATCCAGAAAATAATCCAAGGATTGATCTGGCATTCCTGATGGGCTATGTTCTTGGTGCCAATATGAACCAGAAATAGAAAATTCCTTACAAAATATTACGTATAGCTTCAAAGGGACTCACTTACTGACATAAGATAAACTACCCGACCCTGACTTTCAAAACAAAAAGGAAATGCTCCTAGAACAAAAATAGAATCATCCAGAGCCTCCAATTATCTCTATAGTATTTCATACTGAAAATCTAGCACCCAATAAAAAATAACTATACATGCAAAATATAATAGGAAGGACAGTGTTAGGTTCAGAGTTGTAACCCATTTTCTCTGTTCACTGGATACTTGGGACAAAAAGAGCTAAGACTTGGTCACAGCCATGCAATTCAGAGTGACCGTGAGATTCTACTGCACACTGATTAGAAGGATTCCAACTGAAAATATTAATCATAACAAGTGCTGCCACATGTAGAACAAATGCAACGCACCCTGCTGGTAGGATGTAAAATAGTACAATCACATTGTAGGACACTGATACAGTCTAGAAAAAATTAAATATACACTTCTTAGGAGTTCCAGCCATTCCTTTGATTTTTTTTCCCCAACAAACAAAAAGAAAAGCATATTTTCACACAAAGACTTCCGCAAGAGTGTTCACAGTATATGAATGGGGAGACAGCTTGGGCAGGAACAGGGAGGGAAAATACAATAGTGAACAAGGAAGCTGGGTAAGAGGGGATACATATTTACATTATCTTAACTGTGGTGATGATTTCATAAATACATACATATCTCAAAATACACTATTTTAAAATTGTGCATTTATTTTAAATCTACTATGCCTCACTGAAGCTATTAAAAATTGTGTAGATGCATCAAAACATATGCCTAAGGGAAAATTTACACCATTAATGCAAAAGGCTAAATCTTGAAAATTTAAAATTTGATAATATACTTCACCAAATTAGAAAATAAAGCAGGAATATAGACCAAAGTCTGAAACATTAAAAAAAAAATCAAATTAAGATCAGTTAATCAAACTGAAAAAAATTAAATGGTCAACAATACTAAAGAGTTGTTTTTTTTTTTAAGGTTAAAAAAAATTGAGAAACTCTGGCAATACTGATCAAAAAGAAGGACAAATGGGGGAGAGGGAGGAAGAGGCAGAGGGAGAGAAAGAAAAGCAGAGGGGAAGAACTAGAGGAGGAAAAGGAGAAGGAGGAAGAGGAAGATAATGACCATGACAATGATAATAAGAAGACACACATTATCAAGAGCAGGAATGTAGAAGGGATTATCACTATAGTCCTGGAGACACATACATTATATTATAATCAAACTTATGCCAATAAATTTCAAATTACATGAAATCATGAAATTACAAAAAAGAAAACACTTAACAAATGAGTAAACTAGGAGATCTCAAAAATTCTATATTTACTGCCTAAAATGCATCTGTATTGAGAACCTTCCTACAAATGAATTCAAAGCCCTGATGTCTCAATTCCTGATCTTTTCCATGTATTCAAGAAAGATAAATGGCAAACTTGCACAATCTCTCCCATAGGTTTCTAACAGTCATAACACTCTCAAATGTTTTAGGAGACCCTTATAAAGTATATACTAAACCGATAAGGACATTATACATAAAGACTATTAAAAGTTTGTATGCCTCATGACAAAACACGAAAACCAAATAAATAA
This sequence comes from Potos flavus, assembly GCA_028534135.1. Taxonomy (NCBI): domain Eukaryota; kingdom Metazoa; phylum Chordata; class Mammalia; order Carnivora; family Procyonidae; genus Potos; species Potos flavus. The sequence continues at coordinate 83,600,432 of CM052901.1, read as the reverse complement.
ATGTAAAGCTTTTGCCTTGCAAACAGAAACCAAAGATACTTCAATTAGAGTAACCTATGAACAAATGGAGTTTCACCCAAGAAAAGATTATTGTGTAATCATTTTGAGATCAAACCAATGTGGCAAACAGAGGAATAAAATTATATTACTATCACAACAGATACAGAGAAGTCATTTGACATAATCTACTGCTCACTTATTAATTAAAAAAAAAAATACTCAGAAAGCTACAGCAAACACCATACCTGCTGGTGAAATGCTGAAAACCTGTTCCTGAGAAAAAGACCCAGAAAAGGATGCTTGTTATCACCAGTTCTATTCAACCTTTTTGGGAGGTCCTAGCTAGGGTCATAATGCAAGAAAAAGAAAAAAAAAAAAAGGAATAATACTGAAAAGGAAGAAATTAATTTGACTTTTTTCACAAATTGCATGTTTATGTTTCTAGACTATCACAAAACTTATCGTCAATAACATATTCTGACCCATAGGTGGCTACTATTAAAATATTACAATTAATAAGCAGATTTCTCAAGATTGATGGATACCATACAGTTAAACATAAACATATTTTTCTGAGAATAGCAATTCTTAATAAATTTTCTATACATATTTTAAGAAATGGCATGAAACTCTTGAGGACAAATTCTATTTTTTTAAGGTTTTCTCAATGTATTTACCAGATAATCTTTAAGAGTCAATATAACCTTGATTACTGTTGTCATTTTTTTTTCCTGATATCATGACCAATAGACACTCAAAGATACAAAATAAAATTGGTAATACACTTGACATTTAATCCAAAGGAAAAGTGAAAAGAATATTCTTTGTGAAGTTTACTTATGGCCTCTGGTTTACTGATCTCACTGACAAATTAGAGATCAGCTTTCAGCTTTTGTTTTTAAGTGGATCACAAATTATTCTTTCTACAAAGCTTCTTTATATTTTTTATTGTATTTTCCTTTTCTCATTTTGCCAACATCTTTAGCTTTTGTCCCTGTTTCCAATTTAGGATGAACAAGAAGAAGCCAACTATGATCCCCTAACCAAACATATACAATATACCACTTCCAGTTAGCCTGCCTCTACCCTCCTTAAGCCAACAACCTCCAATCGGAACACATTCAAGGTCTTCCCTTTTTTCCACTATGAGCTTTCACACTCCACTGCCTGCCTTTGAGTTTCTGCCAAATATAAGTGATGCTTGCTGACTCTTGCTATAGCAAGCTCTGAATAAGTAACATTTCTTGTCCTCCTTTGGACGGTCTAATTTATTTCCAGAATTGCTTGATTATTTTGTTATTCCATTCATTAAATAGTCAATCATCTCATAAATACTCAACATACCAAAATTATCCTATATTAATCATATATATATACACAGATATCCTTGTCACTTTCACTTATATATATATTGACTTTTAGGAATTTATTCTGATATGTATTTATACAAATAATTTCAGATAAAGACTATGTCTGCAAAATTGAATATTATTGTATATTATACAGTTACTATAAATATTTTGCCTTAAGTAGTATATATTATTTCATTATTATTTATCTAGAGTTTTATTTGCTCTCATACAATTTCTCATACATGTTAATAATAGCATCGAATTAGAAATGAAAATGATGGTTTTTAATATTTTGCATGGGGATTTGCAGAACTCATTTTAATTTGTATATAATATATGAAGCTATTTTTATGTATTTTAATGAGAAATAAAAATTGGATATTTGGCTTTTGTAAAATATTTTTTCACATAATCTTTTTCTTTTTTGATTTTTGTTTTATTGCTAGTGTCAATCTAATAAGTTTTATTTACTTGGATGGCAAAATTTGGATGGATAAAATAGCTATTAAATTTTTAAAATATTTTATTACTAAAATATATATTAGACATCTAAATGAAATATACAGGTACTAGTGAAGTATACGAATGTATACCAGCAAAAACTGAAAATTAAAGCACCTTACCTACCAAGAACAATGATTTAAATGATGGCTGTGTTCTCAAAAGAATCCTTGGAGAAATGGCGAACATGGAGCAGCATGTTTCCAATGCTGAAAGAAAAAAAAATAAAACTATCAACCCAAAATTCTTTATCCACCAAACTATCCTTCCAAAATGAGAGTGAAATAAGACAAAGACACATAAACAGACTTGAGATAATTTGTCCCTGTCCAAAAAAATAACACATAATGCTATATAAAGCTCTTCAGGCCAAATGGAAAAAAAAAAATACCTGATGGAAACTACAGAAAGGAGAGAAGAACAGTGGGTAGGAGAACTACGTGAATAAATAAAAAAGACTACTTCTGGGGCACCTGGGTGGCTCAGTAGGTTAAGCCTCTGCCTTTGGCTCAGGTCATGATCTCAGCGTCCTGGGATCGAGCCCCGCATAGGGCTCTCTGCTCAGCAGGTAGCCTGCTTCCCCCTCTCTCCCTGCCTGCCTCTCTGCCTACTTGTGATCTCTCTCTCTCTGTCAAATAAATAAATAAAATCTTAAAAAAAAAAAAAAAAGACTACTTCGTTCTATTACCTCCTTTTAAAAAGCTGATTTCTTGAAGTAAAAATGATAAATAGTATCTCTGATGTAAAAGACATAATTTATAAAATTAAACTGTAAGCTTAAGATTTTTGCTTTTAGCTGAATATAATATACTTAATCTAAGAGAATTAAAGGGCAAAACTAAATTACATATAATCAATTTAAGTTTTCAAATAAGAATATTTAAACAAAATATGTGACAAAGGGCATAAAGGGAGAATAAATGGATTCATACTCTTGAGATGTTACATATACATAAATGGGTACTATCCTAACTCTAAGATCAAGATAATTTAAGGATTCGTATGCCAGTCCTTTCAGTAACCAGTAAATATAATAGAAACCGGGTATAGGTAACATTCTGGTTATTATTACACGTAAAAAAATTAGCACTAAACTTATCTTCTATAATATACTCCATACTGTTTTCTATTAGACTATACTTCAATAATGTATCTGCAAGTACCTACAGGTACCTGGTACAGTAGGAAACTAAAGAAACATTTTGGTCAATGACAGAGTAATTAGCTATAGGAGGAAGAATAGCTAAAACTAAAATACATTTCAAAAAATAGTACCTGCAGTGCTGTCTTCTTCCAGTAATGGTAGACTAACCATTTCTGCCCAGCCATCTTGCTGAGAAAAACTAAGAAAGCTAGAAGATATTAAACATTTTGTTCAAAGGCACGACAAAGCCAAAGAAGCAAGCATTTGAAAAAACAGGACCCAGAGGAGAAGCCCAGGTGATGAAACACAAATCTGCTACCTGCCCCCACCTTTTAAAGATTTTCATTTATTTATTTGAAAGAGAGAGCACAAGAGAGAGTGGCGGGGGTTGGGGGGAGCCAACGGAAAAGCAGGCTCCCCAATGAGCAGGGAGCCCTACGCAGGTTGATGGGGGCTGATCTGAGGACCCCGGTATCATGACCCGAGACTAAGGCAGACAATCAGCTGAGCCACCCAGGCACGCCTCTGCTACCCCTTTCACTCACAAGCCTTTTGCTGATTTAAAGGAGGTGACTGAGAACACCTGAGGCTAGGAGAACAATTATAGCCGACAAGGTAAGTGGCTGATCAGTGTTTCCTGTAGTCTCACCAACCCCAAAGTCACAGATTGGGTTCAAGGCCCACTGTGGCACACAGATCTGGAAAACAACCCAGTGTTAATTTAACATCCATAAAGGTCTAGGCTCTAAATATCAATATGTACCTAAAATAGAAAACTACTCACAAAACCCGAGACCCAGCTTCAAGAGGCTCAATCATGGACTGTAATGAGAAGAACTTCCCTACCCAGCTGCCTCCCAGAAGCAAGAGATAATGCTCCCTGGAGGAAGATACAATCACCCAGGACCTCCAAATATCTTTATAGTACTTCATATATAAATTCCTGCATGCAATAAAAAATAACTATACATAGAAAATATGAATGGAAACGGAAGGATCAGTAGCATCAGGCCTGCAACCCATTTCTTCCATTTACTAGAGATTCCTGGGACAGAAAGAACAATGATTTAGTTACACCCACACAATTTAGAGTGACACTGAGATACCACTGCACATGTATCAGAAGCACTACCATTAAAAATACTAATTGTAACAAGTGCCAACAATTAATATAGAGCAACAGTGCCACTCATACATTGCTAGTAGGATGTAAAATGATGTAACCAGATTACAAATCACTTTGGCATTTTATTTCTTTTTTTTTTTAGATTTTTTATTTATTTATGAGAGACAGAGAGAGAGAGAGGCAGAGGCAGAGGCAGAGGGAGAAGCAGGCTCTCCGCCGAGCAGGGAGCCCATGTGGAACTCGATCCCAGAACCCCAGGATCATAACCTGAGCCGAAGGCAGATGCTTAACCATCTGAGCCACCCAGGCGCCCCACTTTGGCATTTTCTAAAGTGTCTTAAAGATACACATATCATGTGACTCAACCATTCCATTCCTTGATGTTTATCCAAGAAAAATGAAAGTGTACATGCACACAATGAATTATATAAAACGTCCATAAGGACCTAAGGACATGAGGAAAAGAGGGAAGGGCTCAGGCAGGATCAGAAGGTGGGAAATCCAAAGATGCAAATGGAAACCTGAGAGGGGGATGAATATGTTCATCATCGTAATTGTGGCGATGGTTTCAAAATTATATACATATTTCAAAACTTGCATTATTTTAATGTTATGCAGTTTACTTTAATTCAACCATACCTAAAAAAAGCTGTTAAAAATGTGTGGGATCTGCCAAAACATCTGTCTAAAGAAACAGCGTAGCATTAAAAGCAAAAGAAGAAATTGTGAAAATTTTAGATCTGATAATCCACCTTAAAAATTGAGAACAAAGAGCTGATTTAAATCAAAAGAATAATAGAAATAAAAGAAAATTAAAATCAGTTAATGAAATTCCACCAAATCCAAAGTTGTTAATTTTGAGGTGAGGGGTTTCAAAGATAATAGATCTTGGCAAAATTGATCTCTCTCTCACACACACACACACACACACACACACACACACACACACATTCTCAATATCAGGAATATAGAGTAGATCATCAACATACATGCTTGAGATCCTTACATAATATTTTAAGTTATACAACATGACAAAATTCCAGAAAAACACAGGTTCACAAAATAAGAAATTTAGAAAATCCTGTATGTTTTAATTAAATTGTATCCATAATTTAAATCCTTCCTACAAATGATTTCTATGGTTTGATGATGAATTTTGTGAACTTTTCCATAAAATTCATAAACAAATAACAAATATGTTATTTGCTCAATCTTTTGCAACCTCTTCCTCAGAACAGAAATAGTGAAAACACTCAGGAAAATGTTGAATGGGATCTCTATAAATTTTACAATAAACTGATAAGGATATTATAAGAAAAAAAAAATCAGAGATTGGGGCACCTGGGTGGCTCAGTCAGTTAAGTGTCTGCCTTCTGCTCAGGTCACCATCCCAGGACCTTGTGATAGAGCCCCAGGTAGGGCTCCTAGCTGAGCAGGGAGCCTGCTTCTTCCTCTGCCCCTCCCTCTGCCTCTCTCCATGCTCAGGCTTGGCTCTCTCTCAAATAAATAAATAAAATCTTTAAAAAAAAATCAGTGGTTGTTATGCACCGTAACAAATTAAGGAAAAAACCTTCATTTTTAAAAAATGGAATTGAAACACCCTTCAATTATAAAACTCCATGAACGAATTGGGTTTAATCCAAGAATGAATTCTTACTGGCTTAACGTTTTAAAATCAAGTATCTTTAACAAAAGACAAAACCATGGCGCTATCACAACAGATACAGAGAAACCATTGGTAAATTTTCCTTCCAGTTAACCAGTTTTCAAAAATCTCAGAAAACTATAGCAAATACCATTATTAATGATGCAGTACTGAAAGACACAACCTGTGATCAGGATGGAGGCAAGGACGCCTACTACTACCGGTTCTATTCAACACTTTATGGAAGTCAAAGGCCAATAATGCAGGGAAAAGTTTAAAAATGCATAAATGATTGGAAATAAATAAATGAACCTCTCCTTATTCACAGACTGTATGTTTATGTTTCCAGAATGTCTAAAAACAATCTACATGTAATAAATTAGAATAACTGCATTTAGCAATATTGCTGGATCCTAGACAGTTAAATTTAAACATATTTTTCTGAGAACAGCAATTCTCACTAAACATTTTGTACACATCATACTAATGTGAAAACCCTATACAGCAAGATTAGAGTGTTAAGTCTTTTTCCATACACTGATCAGATAAAAATTGAGAGGATTTTAACCCGCTATTATTGCCATTTTTTCTGATATCATAGCAACAAAGTCCTCTGAATATTAGATAAACTACATTGTACTTGACATTTAATCCTAATAGGCTAGTAAAAAGAACATTCTTCATGACAATTTCACTTACAGCCCCCCCGTTTAATGATTTTAATGACTAATCACAGGTGACCTTCTTATAAACGGTTCACAACTAAGTTAAATTATTTCTCCATGTAAATTTTCTATTTTTCTTCTTATTATTTCTTTTCTAATTCTGGCTCTAAGCATAACTTAATATTGTCTTGTACTACTTTTAAAAATTAAAAAAGTAGATGGTTCAAAAGAATCATTAGTAATATGCTATCATTTGACTATTTTATTCTATTCATTACACATAAGGTGTGCATTCAGTGTAAAAGTTCCAAAAAATGCAGATACATATCCTTTCACAGAAGCAGTGAAGAATGTAATTTAACAAATATGCATACAGCTATGCGTTTATATAATTAATAAGTCCTGGATATATCTTCTGCAATTATTTACAATCTGATTGGATATAAAATCTGCAGAGCACTTACAGTATGAACACAATATAGTCTATTGAAAATAGCTGTTTTGCCTTTTTATATCTATATTTTTATGCACGCTTGACAAGTTCTGTCACAGAAAGGCAATTACTGTAGAAAAGGGGAGGTCAATTTAAAATATCAGTAAAAAATGGCAAATTAATTTCCAAAAATTAAGTACCATTTTATAATCCCTCCAAACTCTGGTATCAGTGTATAGAAAGGTTTGTATCTTGGTATCTATTTAATTTCCACTAAGTATTAAGCTTATTGCACACTAGTTGCCAAATAATACTTATTTTTGTAGATACCACATATGCATTTTATTAACACAATTTCTTAGGGTATATACTTTCATAACTATTTGAATACAAAAATTATTACATATTAAGTACATGCATATATGTCTTTGTATATGCATAAACTTGTTACTTTCATTCACATTCTATATATTCCATTACTGAATTGGTTCTGATATGTCCTTTATTTATATAAATCATTTCACCAACAGAGTATGTTTTCCAAAGCAGGATTTTATTATTCAATACATAACTATAGTAAATATAAAATATCTTGCTCTAGGTAATAATGTGTCACTTCCTCATTTTTTATTAAGAGTCTTATCTTACAGTTTCTCATCTAGTTCAGCGTTAGTATCAGAACAATTATAGCAACAAACCATTTTGATATTTTGCTTATGAAAGTGCTTAAATTGTTTTAATTTGTATATAATCTATGCAGTATTTGTATATATTTTAATAAGAAAAAGATGTTTTGGCTTTTGCTATTTTTCATACGGGCTTTTTTCTTTTCTGCTTTCGCTTTATTATTTTTTTTTTTGTTATTGTCAATCCAATAAATTACCCTTTTATTTATACCAATGAAAAATTTTGGATTGGCAAAATGGAAATTTAAGTCTTAAAATATTTTAGTAGTAAACGATATATTAGGCACTTATACGAAATATAAGGAATATTAATGAACTATACAAAGTCAAAACCTCTGAAAACATACATTACCCCCACAGGAACCATGATTTAAAAGATGGCTGCTTTCTCAAAAGAATCCATAGGGAAACGGAGATAACGGAGCAGAATTTTTCGATTCCTAAATAAACAATGAAATTGTCTGTAACATTCTGTATCCAGCAAAATTATCTCAGAAAACTGAGTGAATTAAGACACGAGAGAGAATTAAGGTACGAGAGTGAATTAAGACACAATCACATAAACAGACCTACGACAATTTGTTGGCGGACAACCTGTAATTTACGTTGCTACCGGAAGTTCTACGGGTTGAAGGGAAACGGCACTTGAGGGAAAGTGAGAACCACGGAAATGCGTGAAGAGTGCCGAGTGGAGGTCCAAGATGTCTCCCTCTGCTGGTGGCAATTGATAATGTCAGTTGGCTGCAATTTCAGCCCAGGAATTTATGCAGCATTACAACTGCCGCGCAGTATTGGTTATGAAGCTTTGCTAAGCTTGGTCCAGAATCCTGGGAGGAGCCATAAAGCCCATCTCTTGAGGGAAAAGGTGTTAAAGAACGTGCAGACAGGGGCGCTTGGGTGGCTCAGTGGGTTGAAGCCTCTGCCTTCGGCTCAGGTCATGATCTCAGGGTCCTGGAATCGAGCCCCGCATCGGGCTCTCTGCTCAGCAGGGAGCCTGCTTCCCCCCC
>CM052901.1:83568937-83591373 GCA_028534135.1 Potos flavus | reverse complement strand
ATTTTCATGTGGTAATTTTAATAGAAATAGAGTTAATTTCCTATTCCTTAACAGTTTGTTTTTTGTTTGCATCCACAGAGGACTACACAAGCCAAATTCTATAACACAATTGGGGACCTGAGAAGTCAAATACTTATTGTTATAATCCAGCCTCTATCCTTTCACCCCACCCTCACCCCTGGTGTTTATTGACTAAAGTCAATCTTTCTATTATATAAGTAGTTCCCCTGTTGAAACTACTGTATAATCTTCATTTTCATTAACAGTGACTGTTCATCATTATAACAATTTCATTGCCAGAACCTGTGGGATTAATACTAGCAAGTACTTGAAGAGCTCACTACATTTATCATCAGTTATACTGGCAAATAGCAACCAATTATTTTCATGTTAGGCCCTTATTAGCTACAACTATTTCCTCAGATAACTATGAAAACCATTTTTATGTTGATTATTAAGTTTTACTACTTAAACTGCAATGGCTTAAAAACAGGACAAAACAATCCTGCCAGGTATCACAATAGGAATCCTAGTGATACATTTCTTAATTATTAGGTTATTTTATTTTTTCCTATTTCTTATATAAGAGTATCCAAAGCAAAAATGACTTAGGGAATTGTTATTATTCGTGGGCTCAATATTTTGTTGGCTGAATTTGACTAGGGAATTGAAAGTAAATTGAAGTTAATATTTCAATACATTTGTATTGCCCTGGCATTACAGAATGAGCATACAATCGTTAGCACTGTAGCATAAAAAAATCTTCAATAGTAAATCTGAATTTAAAAAAAAATCAGGCTGGAATGAATAAGGGGTACAAAAGAGCATAACTGTTTCCCATTTTCTTATTTCTTTAAAGTGTCTCAAATGATCTCTCCATGGCTATTACAAAGTAATGGAGAAGATTTTCAAAGCCATGCTTTGACAGTGAAGCAACTCTTCAAGAAAAATGGAGTTACTCCAGTCCTTTTAGATGAGCTAGGAAAATGAGAAGAGAATGTCCTCTGTTTACAGAAAAGTATTATTTTCTACAATTGTGGAAAGTTTTGTACTATATAGATATAACTGTAGTGTTCATATAATTAGGTACATAAGAAGGAAGAAGGGAGGGACGAAAAAAAATTTTTTTGCAACTTACTCTTAAATATGGGGTTGTTTTTTTTCAAATGTTTTTTATTATGTTATGTTAGTCACCATACAGTGCATCATTAGTTTTTGATGTAGTGTTCCATGATTCATTGTTTGTATTTTTTTTTTAAACTAGAAAATCACTTGTTTTCCATAGATGTAGCGACTTCAAAAATGAGATAGCACCTAAACCAATAAGGTTGTCTAAAAACTATAAAGAGATTCAAGAACTGAGAGGCCTGGCCTACATGACCTGATCCTAGTATTGCCCTGCAAGCCAAAATATATAGGTTAGTAACTTCTTGGACAGAAATGGGATGGGGGGGAAGCGTTTCTTTATAGCTTTTTAAGGTAGCTATTCTCAATTTCTTCATGAGATAGTCTTACATTTTAAAGGACTTTTGAGAACTCTCAGAATTCAATTACAAATGAACAATGCGATTTTTTAAATGGGCAAAATTTTTGAAAATACACTTATCCAAAGATGATATACTGATGACAAATAAGCACAGGACATGATGCTAATATCATTTTTCATTAGGGAAATGAAAACTAAAACCATAATTAGATACCATCATCTTTCCATTTAGAATGGCTAAAATTACAAAGACTGATTATACCAAGGATGTGAAGCTACTAAAACTTCCAGTAAAATGATTACAACCACTATAAAAAACGGTTTGGTAGTTTCTTAAAAAGTTAAACACACACTTTCCAGAGAAATAAATGCATATATCCATAGAAAGACATGCACAAGAATATAAATAGTGGTTGCATTTATGATAGTTAAAAACTGAAAGAAAAAAACAAAAGATGTCCATCAACAGGTAAATGGATAACACAATTTGGTTAGATGATAATAATAATAATTGCAAATTGTAAATTGTAAACTGATACAATTATTCAGCAATAAAAAAGAATAAAAAAAGAATGAATTATTGATACATGCAACAACATGGATGAATCTAAAAATAATTATGCTGAGTGAAAGAAGCCAACAAAAAACAGCACATATTGTATGATTCCATTTATACAAAAAAGTTTTAAGTGCAATCTCACGTATAGTAGCAGAAAACAGGTCAATGATAGCCTAGGGATGGAGGAGCCAGAGTGAAGCAGAAAGAAGATACTATAAAAGGGCTTGAGGAAATTTTGGGGTATATAGATGTGTTCATTATTTTTATCGTGGTGATGACTTTCATGTGTGTATATAAATGTTAAAATGTATTACATTTATGCTTTAAATATGTGTGGTTTTTTGTATGTCAATTAAACAAAACCATTAATTTTTTTTGTTTTATTAAAAACAAAAGAATTTTCTGTTTATAAGACAGTCTAAGGTGTTCTGTTATAACATTGTTTATAGGCCACCCAGTCTGTAGTATTCTGTTATAGCAGCCCAAGTGGACTAAGACAGAGTTGTTCATATTATCATTTCATTATCTCTTTTGATATCTACTGAATTTGTACAGATGCTTCCATCCTCATGGCTTATAGTTACTTTGTCTAATTTTTTCATTTTTCTGGTTAGCTTTCTTTTATTTTCTTTCTTTCTTTCTTTCTTTCTTTCTTTCTTTCTTTCTTTCTTTCTTTCTTTCTTTCTAAGAGGGAGAGGGAAGGGGGGGTTGGTAGGGGGAGAGAGGGAGAGAGAGAGAATCTTAAGCAGTCTCCACGCCCAGCACAGAGCCCAACTTGGGGCTGGATATCACGACTCTGAGATCATGACCTGAATTGAAACCAAGAGTAAGACATTTATCCGACTGAGCCACTCAGGTGCCCCTGATTAGCTTTCTGAGATAGTTAACCAATTCTGGTTTAAATTATTATTTCCCATTATATATTATTATTTTCTTTCTTCTGTTTTTGGGTTTACTGTTCTTGGCAATGATCTATTTTCATTATCATCATTATTATCAGTATAATTCATTATCATTGCAATGCTAATATCCATTGGAATCTTGCTTTTGACCTAATGGGTAATTTTAAATTTCCTTTTATAATTTATAATTAAATTTATTTCAAATATGGTAAGGACTACTTATCTTTTTATATTGACTTCTAAGGCAGCTACATAGAAAAAAAGAAATGAAAAAAATCTCTGAATGTTTTCATTTCTTGACACTATATGGCCACATTTTATAAGTTTTGAATGCATGCTTGATAAGATTGTGTATTCTGCAATTCCTCCTCAAATCAATAAGTAAATGCAAAAATACCTATTTTTAAAAATGGGCAAAAGACTTGAAAAGGAATTTCACAAAAGAAAAGGCCCCAAAAGCCATTAAGTGCATAAAGTTACTGAATAAGATTATTCTTTGGGGAAAAACAAATCGAAATCATAGTGGGATACTTCTATACATCTATCTAAATGTATCATTTCACTGTGTTCAACTTTCCATTGTTTCTGATGAAATATTGTTTTCTGTCTAATCAATATTCCTTTCTATGTATATATATTACTTGGACTTTGTAGGAATTTCTTATCTGTTTTTAATATTGTCTGCCATTATCTCTTCAATTATTTCTTTTGGTCTAACATTTATTTTTCTCTTTCTGGGACTCCAATTAAAATAATATTGGAAGTTCTTACTATATCCTATTTATCTTAACCTTACCCTCTCTTCAGTACTTTTTTTTCTCTCCAAAGTTCTTGAAGTTTTGTTTGGTTTTAGAATTTCTATTTGGTTTATTTGAATATCTTTTCTTTTCCTGTGGTTTCTAGTTCTTTGCCAGAGAATAGAATCAATTCTACCTATTTTAAAAGACAACAGATTAATTACACAGTATTGATTGTATGACTGAATAATTGGCCAGGCTGAAAAATACAAAATGACTGATCCTAAAGCCATGAACAGGAATGGACCAACAAGGAGGCTTCTGAACCTGCCAAGATCAGACATCCAGAATTAGGATTTTGCCTGTCAAAAAGGGAATCTACAACTCCAGATGTCTGTCAGTTCTCAAACCACATTGCCTCTGCCATAATCTGAAAAACACTGCTTCAGTTGTTGGTTCCAGAACTCTTCTGTCTCTGCCATAATCCAAACCAACTGTTCTTAACCACTTTGCTCTCAGTACCTCTTTACACTCAAAATTACAAGATACTTACAAGATATTTTGTTTATATGGGTTATATCTATCACTATTGATATAAAAATAAAAAACTGAGAAATCATATAACTATTTAATAAAAATAGCAATAATAAATTCACTACATGTTAACATAAATAAAACATATTTACTAAAAGTTACTATATTTTCCAATAAAGATGCCAAGGTGATACAATGAAGAAATAACAGACTTTTCAATAAATGTTGCTGGGACAGCTGGATAGCAAAATAGAAAAGAATGAAGTTACACTCTTTCCTCAAATAATGTACAAAAAATAATTCAAAATAAATCAACGACCTACAGGTGAAAGCCCAAACTATAAAACTCATAGAAGAAAACATATAGGTAAATCTTTGTAACCTTGGATTTGGCAGTAGATTGTTAGATATGATATCAAAAACAAAAGCATCAAAACAAAAAAAATAGATAAATTGGACTTCATAAAAATTAAAAATATTAAAGGACAACATAAAGAGCATAAAAAGATAACCTACACTATGGAAGTAAATATTTAGATATCATATATCTGATGAGGGACTCGTACATAGGATCAAAATTGCCATTTGTGACAGCATGGATTTACCTCGATATTTTGGGTTCCTGGACCCAGTTTCAACGTGTGTGTGGAGGCTTCCCCACGCCAGCAAGCATTTCTTGGATAGCAGCAGGTGTCTGAGAATTCAACTCAATTCTAACACTATCTACACAGAAGTAGCATCAAATTCTACAGGTAAAGGGCTCTGTCCCACAAGATTAAACACACAGATCAGATGCCAGTCATAAGCCTCAGGTTGTCACCTATGCTCCTAACCAACTGGCTATAAACCAGAAGTTCCCATGACCCCCTCTTCCTTGGGTTTGATTAATTTGCTAGAGTGGCTCACAGAGCTCAGAAACATTTTATTTAGTAGATGACCGTTATGTTATAAAAGGATATAACTCAGCAACAGCCAGATGGAAGAGATTCACAGGGTAAGGCATGGGGAAAGGGTGCAGAGTTGCTATGCCCTTTCCGGGCACAGCACTCTCCCAGCACTTCCATGTGTGTTTACCAGTCCAGAAGCTTCCCCAACCCTGCCTTTTTGGGTTTTTATGGAGACTTCATTATATATGCATGATAGATTAAATGATTGACTGTTGGTGTTTAAACTCAATCTCTAGCCCCTCTGTCCTCCCAAGGAGGTTAAGAGATAGGACTGCTAAGTTCTAACCCTCTAACCACAAGTTTGGCTCCCCTGGCACCAACTCCCATCCTAACAAAAGACACCTCTATTGCTCTCCTCACTTAGGAAATTCCAAGGGTTTTAGGAGTTCTGTGCCACAAACGGGGAAGAAGACCAAAGATATATATTTCTTATCATAAATCACAATATCACACAAGAGGACATTACGCTAAGTGAAATAAGCTAGACAAAGAATGACAAATACTACATGATTTCATTTATATGTGGAATTGAAAAAACTCAAACTAACAGAAGCAGAGATTAGAATGAATGTTACCAAGACTGAGGGTGGAGGAAATGGGGAAATGCTGGTAAAGGGTACAAACTTCCAGTTATAAGATAAATATATGCTGGGGATCTGAATGTACAGCATGGTGATTATAGTTAATACTCTATTATATGCTTGAAACTTGCTAGATGAGTAAGTCTTAAGTGCTCTCATCACACACACACAAAAGGTTAACTATGAGGTGATAGATGTGTTAATCAACTTGATTGTGGCAATCATTTCACAATGTATATGTATTTAAGGCCTGAAGAAGCCATCATGCTAAATTTAAATTAATGAAGTTGATACATATCTCTTCTTTTGGGCTCTCAGCTTTTTAAGGATTATTTTTTTCTAATAGTTTTATTGAAATATAACTCACATATCAATTCACCCACTGAATGGGTGTATACATGTGTATGTATATGTATATATATGTATGTATATTTATATTAAATCATCGCATTGTATACCGAAATAACATTCTACAATCTATACACAATTTTTATTTGTCAATCATATCTCAACAAAACTGGAAAAAATAAAGATAAGATTTGTCAGGCAAAACATAAAGTTTAAGTGAAAATTTTAGAATGATTCTTAGGGCCCCAAATTATTATTTTGTTTGTTTGTTTTGTTTTTTTGTTTGTTTTTTAAAGACTTTATTTATTTATTTAACAGGGAGAGAGATCACAAGTAGGCAGAGAGGCAGGCGGGGGGGGGATGCGGGGGGGGGTGGAGCAGGCTCCCCGCTGAGCAGAGAGCCCGATGTGGGGCTCCATCCCAGGACCCTGAGATCATGACCTGAGCCGAAGCTTAACCCACTGAGCCACCCAGGTGCCTCAAGGGCCCAAAATTAAAAAGAGAAATAACTCAAATCAAAAATGGACAAAGAATCTGAATAGACATTTCTTCAAAGAAGATATACAAATGACCAATAAGCCATGAAAAGATGCTCTATATCATTAGTCCTTAGAAAATGCAAATAAAAACACCAATGAGATACATCACACTCAGTAGGATGACTATAATCAAAAGTCAGATAATAACAAGGATTGGTGAGGATGTAGAGAAACTGAAATCCTCCTTCACTGCTAGTGTTGATGCAAAATGATGCAGTGACTTTGGAAAACTGTCTCCTCAAAAAGTTAGACATACTACACTACCCAAAGCAATCTACACATTTTAGGCAATCCCTATCAAGATACCAACAGCATTTTTCACAGTTAGAACAAACAATCCTAGAATTTATGTGGAACCACAAAAGACCCCGAAAAGCCAAAGCAATGCTGAAAAAGAAAAACAAAACTGAAGGCATCACAATTCCAGACTTCAAGCTTTATTACAAAGCTCTACATTATAGTACTGGCACAAAAATGGACACATAGATCAATGGAACAGAATAGAGAACCCAGAAATGGACTTTCAACTACATGGTCAACTAATCTTCAACAAAGAAGGAAAGACTCTCCAATGGAAAAAGACAATCTCTTCAACAAAAGTGTTGGGAAAACTGGACAGTAACATGCAGAGGAATGAAACTGGACCACTTTCTTACACCATACACAAAAATAAATTCAAAATGGATGAAAGACCTAAATGTGAGACAGGAAACCATCAAATTCTAGAGGAGAACACAGGCAGCAACCTCTTTGACCTCGGCCATAGCAACTTCTTACTAGACACGTTGCCAGAGGCAAGGGAAACAAAAGCAAAAATAAACTATTGGGACTTCATCAAGATAATAAGCTTCTGCACAGTGAAGGAAACAATCAACAAAACTAAAACGCAGGCCAAGGAATGGGAGAAGATATCTATCTGTAAAGGACATATTTGATAAAGGGTTAGTATCCCAAATCTATAAAGAACTTATCAAAATCAACACCCAAAAAATAAATAATCTAGTTCAGAAATGAGCAGAAGACACAAATAGACATTTCTCCAAAGAAGACATCTAGATGGCTAACAGACATGTGAAAAGATGGTCAACATCACTCATCATCAGGGAGATGAAAATCATAAAACTACAATGAGATGTCACTTCACACCTGTCAGAATGGCTCTAATTAACAGCACAGGAAACAAGAGATGTTGGCAAGGATGTGGAGAAAGGGGAACCCTCTTACATTGTTGGCGGGAATGCAAACTGGTGTCGTTACTCTGGAGAACAGCTTGGAGGTTCCTCAAAAAGTTAAAAATAGAGCTACCCTATGACCCAGCAATTGCACCATTACTAGGTATTTACCCAACGGATACAAATATACTGATTCAAAGGGGTATGTGCACCCCAGTGTTTATAGCAGCATTATCAACAATAGCCAAACTATGGAGAGAGCCCAAGTGTCCATCTACTGATGATTGGATAAAGAAGATGTGATATATATGTTTTGGCATATTATGATCTTGGCCAAGGTTATTCAGCCCTCAAAAAGAATGAAATCTTGCCTTTTGCAATGGCATGGTTGGAGCTAGAGTGAATTACACTAAGCGAAACAAGTCAATCATAGAAAGACAAATACCCTATGATTTCATTTATATCTAGAATTTAAGAAACAAAGCAGATGAACATATGGGAGGGGGAAAAAAAGAAAAAGAAAAAAAGAGAGACCGAAACAAACCATAAGAGACTCTTAAAGATAGAGAACAAACTGAGGGTTGATGGAGGGAGGTGGGCAGGGGATGGGCTAAATGGGTGACAGATATTAACGAGGGGGCTTGTTGTGATGAGCACTGGGTATTGTATGTAAGTGATGAATCACTAAATTCTACTCCTGAAACCAATATTGCACTGTATGCTAATTAACTAGAATTTAAATAAAAATTTGAAAGGAAAAAAAGAAGTTGGACATAGAGTTACCAGCAGCTTTACTCCTAGATGTATATTGTAGAAAAATGAAAATATGTGTCTACACAAAAACTTGCACATAATTGTTTATAACATTATTATTCATAATAGCCAAAAGGTAAAAAAAAAAAAAAAAAAAAAACCAATATTCATTAGCTGATGAATAGGCAAAAAAAATGTGGTATAGTCATACAATGGAATAGTATTTGGATGTGAAAAGGATTGAAGTACTGATAGATGATACAACATGGATAAATCTTGCAACATTAGGCTAAGTGATAAAAGCCAGTCACAAAAGGCCACATGCTGTATGATTCCTTTTATGTGAAAGATTTGGACTAGGCAAATATATAGAGACAAGTAGAATGATGGCTTCTTATGGCTGGGGGACTAAAGGATGATAGCTAAATAGTTAGTACAAGGTTTTCTTTTTGAAGTGATGAAAATGTGATGAGATTTACTGTGATGAATGTACAATTCTGTGAATATACTAAAAACCACTGAATTGTACACATTAAGTGGATGAGTTGTTTGATAGGTGAATTGTATTTCAATAAGGAAAAAATTGTATTGAATTGTATTTCAATAAGGAAAAAATTATCCTTAAAATTCTTGAGACCCCAACATTAACTTCATTAATTTGAATTTAATATGCTGGTTTCTCATGGCTTTATGTTAACTTGCATTCTGATTAGTTAATGCTTTGTGATATTTAACCCAAAAAGCAAATAAAGCATACACTATCGATATAGAAGCTGACTGGCTTGTCCCTTATAGACAGGTCCATCTCAATTTACGTAAAGTCAGACCATAAAGCATTCAATAGTTTCACAGTGATGGTGCTTACATGTTCTCCTTCTGTTTAAATATTCAGTACTTGCAATAATTGGCAATTGATCTTGCATCGTATAACCATTATCTTTAATCATTGTGACCATGTTTTTCAAAAAAGCAAACTGTAGAAAATACCAATAAACTTGTTAAATTTACATATGACTTAATTTCCACAAACAGATAGTTCTACAAAAATTTCATTTAACTTTTCTTTCAGAAGAACTACTTCTAGGGGCGCTTGGGTGGCTCAGATGGTTAAGCATCTGCCTTTGGTTTAAGTCTTTATCCCAGGGTTCTGGGATCAAGCCCCACATCGATCTCCCTGATAGGTGGGGAGCCTGCTTCTCCCTCTCCTTGTACTGCTCCTTCTGCTTGTGCTCTCTTGCTTTCTCTGTCCAATAAATAAATAAAATCTTAAAAAAAAAAAAAGAACTACTTCTAGACTTGTAATTGTATAATATACCAATTTGGAGAGGCACTAAGATAATCATATTTTGGTTCTCAGTAAAACCAAAATCAATTTAGTAAGCACCAACATGGAAACAAAAAGGCCCTTTACAGCTGTTATTAAAGAAAAATAATTGTTGGCTTTGATCACAGCGTTTAAATTTGTGAAAAAAGTAACAGAACAGTTTATGTTCCTCAAGGTGATGCTTTCTGTAAGGTGTTTCCAAGCTCTACAACTCATGTATTATAAACAGGGTATCTTTGTGTGTTTCAAAAATAAAATAAAACATTGAACTTGTTTTTGTGTTATGACACATTATATACATACAAAGCACTGGAATAAAACCATCTATCAGTTTAAATATAGAACACAATGATATTAAAACTTCGCAAAAATGTTTTAAGGGAATGAGTAGTGTACGTGAGAGAGAGAGAGAGACAGAGAGACAGAATTATCTGCTTCAAACTTGCTGGTACTTGAAAATAATCTTAAACATATTAAGAGTTGTATCAAAATAAAATAATAGCTAATGACTCAATCAGAAAAGTATACAAATTTCTGAAGATAACATCGGAGAGATTAAATTTTCTTTTCTTTTTTTTTTTTTTTAAGGATTTTACTATTCCTTTATTTGAGAGAGAGAGGACAAGCAGGGAGGAGGGGCAGAGGGAAAAGGAGACACAGACTCCCTGCTGAGCAGGTATTCCCACCACAGGGCTCCATCTCAGCATCCTGGGATCACAACAGGAGTTGAAGGCAGACGGTTAACTGACTTTCAGGTGAAAGTGCATGTCTGAGCAGATCTATTGCCATCTGAGTCCAAAGTGGGCCTTAAATGTTCTGTACCACAAGCCTTCCCTTTCTCCTTTCTCTCCACAAAGGACAAAGGGAGAGTTTGGCCACCAGTCAGGATCAGGGGATCTCAGCCTAGTACTAACTAGGAGGGGCGAGGCAGGGGTAGACGCCTGGAGCATCTCAAGGGGGAAGTGGCAGCTCACATGCCAGAACTATTTATTTCTGTGGAAATGTTTCACAAATTAGTCTACAGATCTTCCCATGCATCACCTCTAAGGCACACATCATGTTTCATATTACATGACCTTTGAGTGTCAGTTTCCTTTCTACAGATAAACAAGAAATAAAAATTGATATTAGAAGTTGTCCTGTATTAACATGGAAATTTAATAATCCTTTAACAACAGAATAATTGGTTGCGATGCTGATTATTCTTTTGGCACAGCTGTTAGGTGGCATTGGGCTGCAAGCCAACTTAGAAACTTTTCAGTTTTTTCTTTTACTTGCTGCAGAACTGATATGTTCTAGATCCAGCCTCTATAGGCATTTCAAGTCAATTTCCCCATATACGAGTATGATCTGGTTTCTAAGACTTAAAAATAAAAAGTATTAAAAAGAGAATAAATAGAGGCGCCTGGGTGGCTCAGTCAGTTGAATGTCTGCCTTCGGCTCAGGTCATGATCCCAGGGTCCTGGGATAGAGTCCTGCAGCAGGCTCCTTGCTCGGCAGGAAGCCTGCTTCTCCCTCTCCCTCTGCCTACCGCTCTGTCTACTTGTGCTCTCTCTCTGTTAAATAAATAAATAAAATCTAAAAAGAGAGAGAGAGAATAAATAAAAGAATGAAAATAAGGCAACCAGTCTAAAGTGGAATCTAAACCTCCCTATCTTTAATTTTATCCAGGATAAGGGACTGGGAAAGGGATTGTGGAGTGAATAAGAACAACTAACTCCTTCTATCCTGGAGTGGGGATTGGGACATACAAATGACCACTGTGTTTTTTGAAAAATTCCAAAGGAACTCTTTTCACCATCTAAACTACAGTGGGTGAGAAGGAGTTAGTGTGGGAAAAGAGATTGTGGAAAGGTAGTATACGATGCATGCACGTGTAAAATGAGAACTTATTATACTTATCTTCTCAGAGCGGATAAGAAGAAAAGTCATATAAGTCTATATGGCTGTATTCACATTCTTTATTCAAGCACATGGTAAAGAAACGGTGAGTGGGTAATTCAAAATTACACTACACTTGCCATAACACAGTATGATTAACTTCTATAATTCACTGAGTCACGGGGAAATTGCAAATCCCATGATTTATATGCATAGGTACAACTATATGCATATATGCACATATACACACACGTGCATATGCAAGCATACATTACTTTCATTACATTATGTGTATGATAAATTAGTTCTGCTTCTGCAAACATGTATACTATGTATTTCCTTCTCTGAGATGACATATCCAAATTAGCAATAATTAAAAGTAGACTCCATTTGTCATATTTACCTATAGTTTCTCTGGAAACATATTCCTTTTCCCTTTCCACACATTTCAAATAAAAATCTGGAAAAAAAAATCTTATTTTCAAGCCTCTCATTTTGTTACCATATTTTGTAAAATTATGTTCGCTGTCAGAGCACATGCATCTCACCAACTCCTGACTAGCACTCTATGAAATGAGAGGAGGAAATATATGCAATTTTAAAATAACATATTTATAACATCCCATAAAAAGTAAAAATGTTTTATTAATGGATATGTATAAAAGGAGACCATGGGGGTATTTCTGCATTAATTTAATAAACATTTATTAAGGCTCTCCTATATGCCAGACATATAAATATTGGTAAAATCTAGACCTCGACCATTAGAAGCTTGTTATCTACAGGAGGAGTTCTACATCCACATATATAAAACTAAATTTAAAAAATGAAAGACATTATACCTATAATAAGAACAAACCGAGTTCAGGGGAGGACAAGAGTAAATCTGCCTGGCATATGAAGCAGGATGCTAGAACAAGGCTTCTCGGACAAAGTGACATTTACTATATTCATACATTGATCTTTCACCATTTTAACTGCAATATGTCTCTATGATAGATGTATACTATATATACTTTTATGAGGGTAAAATGCCCATGAAAAAAAAATTGACAGTAAATAACCAATGGGGAAATAAGGCAAGATTAGTAAAGAAGGAAACATAATTGGAATGAAATACAGCTAGGAAGAAATAAGAAAAATAATTAGCTCAGTAATGGCTCTTTGATGCTCTAGAAAAAGCAGAGAAAGCTGGAAGACTTCTGAAGTAAAATAGAACCTGCTGCATGTGAAACCTAACTACTTAAAGTTGAATAAAAAATCAATTATACTTAAAAAAAATCTAACACCTATTCAAGGGATTCTTAGAGGGAAAATTGGATTATTTATGTAAGATATACTAAATATGAGAGATATTTTAAGATATATTTGGCAAAGACAACTATAAACCCACTAGAAATTATATTTTTGAATTTTTTTGTTATTTTGATATTTTATTTTAGTTTTGATTCGTGAAGAATAAAAGATTATACTATCTTACTAAATAAAAAGTTAAGAAAAGCATAAGGTTGAATGAATAGTAGTTTTTCCCCTTCTTCCACATACCTAGAATATTATAGAAATTGCTAGATATCTTAGATATCAGAAAATGATTATTTTTCACATAAATTATTAAGGCCTAATCTAATTTATCATTAAGGTTGTTTTGTTTGTAAAATACATCACTAAATAAACGGTATTCATTAGATGTGGTCTAAAAATTTTATTCTCAATTCTTTTCTTTAAATTTATTTACAGAGTTCATCTGTAACAAATGTAGCAAATGTAACAAAACAAAAACCTTGTATAAGCCTAAACTCTGAAAGCTGAAATCAGAATAAACAATTGTATCTGGATCACAGAAAGGAAACAACGACAGGTATTAGGAAGATGTTGATGTAACCATTTTAGACCATCTTGCCATTTAATTTTTAAAAGAGTACAAAACCTCAAAGTTTTCTTGATATTTCATTTTCTTGTCATTTTACTAGATCAGGGGAAATAAACTTTTTTTTTTTTTTTTAATGAGGAAGGAGATTCAATAGAATAGAAGAGGAAAAAAATTAGGAGGGGAATAATAATCAGGGAGAAATAGGGAAAGAGAAAGGATAAAAAGAGCATGGGAGAGATCTGGAGAAATTCCTTTCTTCCCTTTTGTCCTGAATCTTAAAGGTAAAGGGAAGTATGAAGAGCAAACTCATTGCCAAATAGCATTCTATGTTAAAACAACAGGATTTAATGTTCTCCGAGTTTGTGTAATAAATGGATTCTTTTCCTGCCACTATGGTTAAACAGTTCACACAATAGATGGCCTGTTACCTGACTGTTGCATTAATGTCGTGATGCAATATTCATACACGCAATGAAGAGTGCAAAAAGAATTAATTTCTAGACCAGGACCACCATTAATATTCACACAATAAAATCTGCTCCATTCTTTGAGAGGCAAAAACAATTAAAGTGCCTGGCTGCTGGCGTTCATTTGAATTTAATGAGAATAGAGTTGATTTAAGCTTTTCCTGGGGACATGCATTAGTGGTATCTTCGGTCCAGGCATATACATTTTGACCATCACAATATGGCTAAAAACAGCATTACGTAGTACTTAGAGTTATGGATAAAATAATACATACTCCCCCCTCCAGTAGCAAATGTGTCCTCTTGGAACAAAATGTAAGTAAATTGTGAGTCAAGACATCGTGATGCCTCTTTTCTTTATATCACAGTTTCAAACCCTACATAAAATTGAGAATCCTGAAATGCATAATTCTTCATACTTTTTTTAGGAATATGAAAATTTGCACCTATTTTAACATATATATTTAGATGTAATTGTCATTTAATAAATTGAACATATGTAAAGTGTATAATTTGATAAATTCTGACATACGTATACACCCATGAAATCATCAAGATAATTAGCATATGCATCGTCCCCAAAAGTTTCCTCATGGCCCTTTATAATCTCTCCTTTTAACCCTTAACATTGCCCCTGCTACCCATCCATAGACAACTTTTCTATGCTATTATACATTCATTTGAATTTCCTGGAATTTTATTTAAATAAGATCATGCAGTATATACTCTTTCTTCGCAGGCTTCTTTCACTCTGAATAATGTTTTGAGATTCATCCACATTATAGCTTGTGTCAGTGGTTGATTTTGTCTCCCAGAAAGATATGTTGAAGTCCTAACACCCAATACCTCAGACTGCAACTTTATTTGGGCGTAGTGTCATTGCAGATGTAATTATTTAAGTTAAAATGAGGTCATAGTGGAGTAGGATAAACTCTTATTCCACTATGATTGGTGTCCTTATAAGAAGAGGACATGAGAGAGACACACAGACATGCGGGAGGAAGATGTCATCTGATGACAGAGGCAGAAATTTAAGTGCTGCAGCTGCAAGATGGGACCTAATGCAGTGTGACTGGTACCTTTATAAAAAGGGGCAATTTGGACACAAAGACATCGCAGAGAGAAGACTATGTGAAGATATATACGGGTAGAATGCCGTGTGATGATGGACCATTAGAGCAATGCATCTACGAGCCAAGGAACCCAAGATTACCTGGAAATCACCAGAAGCTGAGAAGAGGCAAGGAAGGAGTGTTCCTACATGTTTCAGAGGGTGCTTGGCCCTGCCAACATCTTGGTTTCAGACTTACGGTCTCCAGAAATGTGAGACAATTTCTGTTTTTGAAGTCACCCAGTTTGTGGTACATTTTTACAGCAACCTTAGGAAACTAATATAGCATACATTCAAATATCCTTCCATTTTTGTGAATATATCACATTTGTTTATCCATTCACTTGTTGAAGACATTTAGATTGTTTCCAGGTATCTGCTCAGTGGTATCACTATATCATAGAGTACATTCAAATTTAATTTGATTAAGTACTGACAAATTGATATTCAGATTTGCAACAGTCAACAGCAGGACACAAGGGTTTCTATGTCCCACATCTTCACCAATACTTACAATGTGCACCTTTTTCTTATTTGTCAATGTAAAGTGGTATCTCCTTGTTATTGTAACTTCATTTTTTGTTATGAATGTGTTTGATTATCTTTTCACATATTCCTTCACCTGTTGAGTGTTCTTTTTGCTGAATTGTCTGTTTATATCATCTGATTATGTTTTTATTGGTTTTAGATGTAACTATAATTTCCTCATGTTTTCTGTCTCTTAGATTCATTCTTGGTGTCTCTCATCGGGAAAAGCCCAAAAAAACCTCGATTTTGATGTAATCAAATCACTCCTTTTCTGGACCTCACCACTGATGCTTTTTGAGACTTATTTAAGTTCTCACCCAAACTTAGTTGACAATTATATTCTCCTAAATTGTTCTATACTGACTTTATAATTTTGTCTTCCATATGTAGCTTTCAAAACCATCTGGAATTCATCTTTTTATATTTGATAAAGCAGGAATCAGGTTTTATTTTTTATTTTTCTATAAATACTAAACAGATTTTCCTAACATCATATATCAGATAGTATAAGACTGGCCATGTTATAGTCAAAAGCTATGTACTGATTTCTGATTCTTTGTTTTTCTTTCTCTATGCGGTCACATATTATCCAACTTTAGGAAACCTAAAGTCATAGCATTTAGCTTTTAACAAAATTTTTTCAAACTCTTGTGACTAGTGAACAGTTTTCATCATATTTGAGAGAATGAAAGCAATCTACAGTTTTTTCCAATTGATATAAAATCTAACTTTTCATATATTAATAAATTCCAGTGATTTGTCTGTTCCTGAGCCAATAATACATTTCATTGTAAACATTATAAATAATTGAATATCTGGAGAGGAATTCCCTCTTCATTCCTTCATTCATTCATTCCCTCTTCATTCATTGTAATTTTTCCCCTAGAAATTCTTCTGTCTTAATTTTTCTATGACTGTTTCAATGATTTTAACTGGTAATAGTACACTCCTTTTGAATTGTATTGGAGTTATAGATTGATGTAGGAGAAAATGACAGTATTGAGTTTCTCCATATAAGTAAACGGTTTCCATTTATGCAAGACCTCTATTGTGTGCTTAGTATTTAACCAACTTCCTGTCCTTTTGGACAATAGAATTTTATTCATATACAAGTTTGTCATAAGCAAAATTGAATTTCTAAACAGGTACAGTAGTTGCCCCTTATCTGCAGGGGATACATTCCAAGACCTCCAGTGGATGCCTAAGACTGCAAACAGTACTGAACCCTATATAAACTTTGTTTTTTCCTATACGTTCATATCTATGATAAACTTTAATTTATAAATAGGCACAGTAAGAGATTAATAATAACTAATAATAGAACAATTATAACAAAATAGCACAATAAAAGTTATGTGGATATGGTATCTCTCTCTCTCTCTCTCTCAAAACATCTTATTGTACTGTACTCACCCTTCCAGTGATGGCATGAGAGGCTAAAATGCCTACTCGAGACGCAGTGAAGTGAATGATGCAGGCATTGTGATGTAGCGCTAAGTACTATTGACTTTCTGATGATTCGTCAGAAGGAAGACAGTTTGTTGCCAGACTGTGTTAACTGGACTAACTGAAACTGTGGAAGCGAAACTGTGGAAAGAGAAACCAGAAATAAGAAGAGACTATGGTACCTCAGAAACAAATATCTGTCTGTATTTTTAAAGTGTGGAGTTACCTCAAATCTTGTGCCATTTCCCTCAGATCCCACTAGGATCCCTTTCCAAGAAAATCATCCACTTCCTAAAGAAGTACAATATTAAAGGAGAAGCTGAAAGCTATTGGCCACGTTTCAGTGAATTGGGGTACAAGTCATCAGTTACCCCACGTCTTTCTAGAGTAATTCTTAAAAAAACATGATGATTGCTCTAAATTTGAGGCAGTGGTAGCAAATATTTTCTATAAAGGGCCAGATAGTAAATATTTCAGGCTTTACAGGCCATATGGTCTCTGTCACAACTACTCAACCATGCCATTGTAGCATGAAAGCAGCCATAGACAATACATAAACAAATTGGAGTGGCTATGTTCCAATAAAACTACATTTACAAAACCAGGCAGTGGGCCAGATTTGGCCCATGTGAAGTAGTTTGCTACCCTCCCCCATTCCAGAGTTTGCATTGAAACATCAGAGTTACTTTAAAAAGTGATGTCTCTACAGATGGCAAGTAAGCATATGAAAAGAGGGTCCACATTGTATGTCATCAGGGAAATGCAAATTAAAAAAACAAGGAGATACCACCATATAGCTATTAGAACGGCCCAAATCCAGAATACTGACAGCACCACATGTGAGGCAAGAGGAAGTCTCATTCACTGCTGCTGGTAATGCAAGATCATACAGCCACTTTGGAAGACAGGCAGTTTCTTAGAAAACTAAACATACCCTTAACATAAGATCCAGCAGTCATGCTCTTGGGTATTTACCCAAAAGAGGTGAAAACTTGAAAACTTATGTCCACCCCAAAATCTGCACATGAATGTTATTGCAACTTTATTCATAATCGCCAAAACTTGGAAGTGACCAAGATGTCTGTCAACAAATGAATGGATAAATAAACTGTGGCACAACCAGACAATGGAATAATATTATTCAGTGCTAAAAGGAAATGGACTATCAAGCCATGAACCCTAAATGCATAGTACTAAGTGAAAGACTCAGTCTGAAAAGCCTACATACTTTATTATTTCAACTATATGGCATCTTGGAAAGGGTAAAACTTTGGAGACAGTAAAATGATCTGTGTTTGCCAAGGTCTGGAAGGGGAGGGGGGGTGGTGAATAAATGGAGCACGGCGGACTTTTAGGGCCATGAAGATACCCCGTATGATACCATAATGATGGATATATGTCATTACACATCTGTCCAAACCCATAGAAAGTATAAGATCAAGAGTGAACCCTAAGTAAAGTATGGGCTTTGGGTGATTATGACAGGTCATTGCAAGTTCATCAGTTGTGACAACTGTGTCACTCTGGGCCAGGGTGTTGATACTGGGAAAGTTATGCATGTGTGGGGGCTGGGGGTTTGTGGGAAATCTCTGTACTTTCCCCTCAGTTTTAAAACTACACTAAGCAATAAAGTCTTAATAAAAAGTTTTCTATGCTCTACAACCCATAAAGTCTGATCTAATTTAAGTAAGCCAGGCAACTGTTTTTTTTTTGCTTGTTGTTCTTTTTTTAATAGCAGTTCTAAATCAATAATTGAGAAGCCAGATTTGAAAACCACATCCTTGAGGCATTTTTCTCAAAGTGTAACTAGTTTTAGATGTTGCAAATATCACCTCATCATGTGTTAAAACTACAGATTGCAGGGTCCCACTCCAGACCTACTGAATCAGAATTTCCAGGGAAGGGCAGTGGTAATGCAAAGTTTAGTGAGAACAGTGGTAATTGCAAAGTTTAGTGAGAACATCAGGGAATTCTTATCATTAGAAAAATTTAGGAAACACTGCCCTGTGGCACATTTCTGTGTTCTGTATTGCTCTGCTCTGAAGCACACTGAATGCTTTGGACAAATAGCCTTCTATATGGAGATTAGCCATCCTTGGAGGTTAGCCAAACCTTTTCTGGGTATAGGGAATTATGAATAGATAATTTTAAAGGCATACAATCCCAAATAGTCACATTCCACTGGTATGTTTCTCTGAAACTGATTTGACTGAGGAAGCTGAGTTCATAGAATTCCTTTGTCTTTACACAGGAATGACATATTGAGCCATCTTTGCAATCCTCACCCAACCCTAGGTCTACTATGGAGCATTGCCTCAGGGTATGAAAATCTCTAGAGCACCAACTAAGGGAAAGCCTGTTTTAAACTTGAATCAAGAAAGTATAACCATGGAAATTTTCCTGTATTTTCCTGTTTTCTACATATTTCAGCCATCTGTTAGAAAGTTGGTATTTTGCCCCAAGATGAGATATTCTGAATTCAGGTATGTGGTACAGTGGGATGGTAACAGTAACAATAATTTTTATTTAATGACTCTCTCCTCCAACAGACTATTGTTAAGGAACACATCTTTGAAGGAGAGTCTCATGAGAGAAAAGTAAAGAAAGATTTAGTAAGACATATTGAATGCTCAAAATGATGTTTTTCCACATACACAAATATAAGCAACTCTTTTCAGCGTCTTCTCAATACTCATCCCTAAGGGCAAGTCATCAGCCTGAAAGAAAACCACCTTCCAGTAGCCAAAGTAGTACTGGTTAGTGACCTTAATACTGTCAAATGGAAGTGGAAGGTTCATATGCAGCATTTGCAAGACACACCGGGTAAAATTCAAGGATAAAACTTCTTTGTGATATCTTTCAGATTTAGTATAGGCTTTTGATAATGAAGTTAAACCTATTTTGTCATACTATGAAATATTTATTCTTTTTACATTCATTTCTCATTTCATCTAGTAAAATGTTTAAGATTTTCTACTGCTCATTAACAAAAACTGAAATGTTAGCTGCCAGATATTAAATAATGAGGCTAATATCTATCCTATTTTATTTTATGAGGAAGTACAGTTTCTATAAAACTTTACTTTGTAATAATTATAAAAATGTATAATGTACTTATACTGTTTTGACCAGTTCTATACCAACCATCATCATAACAAAAATAAATCCCTAAGATCTATTTTAATCCTTAAATTCTTATGTCCGGGGGCATAAGACACATTAAAATTTCACTCCATGTACGTACAGTATTTTCATTTTCTCTCTTAGGGTAGGATATTATACAAGAATAACTTTTATCAGTTAAAGTTATAAAGTTAACACATGTCAAATGTTTATTTAACTCAATAATGAGGGAAATAATGAAGAAAACAGCATGTGGGAAAGCTATTTCAAAGGAGAATTCAAACAGTGGTTATGTTGTCAGTTTAAGAAAGGCATGCTGAAATACATTTGCTAAGTTTGAGATAAAGCTGTTTAATATCTTACTGGAAAAGTAAATTATTAGAATCATTTTCTCTATCTGAGAGAAACAGTGCATCTCTACTGCATACCATTTCTATAAGTTAACATGTAACTTTATAGAGCCTAAACTCTAATAAATAATAAATAATAAACCAGACAAAAATACAATCCCCTAAAGAATCAAATAATCTCAAGTGAACCTTTTGGACAATGGTTCAGTATGAAAAAGGAAAACATGATCTCTTTACCTACCTTCAATTTGAACTCCTCTAGAGTCTCGAGTGTCTTATTTCTGAGTTTTTGTTAATTTCCCATTAACGGTGATCAACAAAATATGTGCAAATATAACACAGACTATGACAATTTTCAAGAAATAAAAGAAAAATGTAGAATCCCTACATAAAGATCTTTTCACATATTTTTTTGATGGTTGATGATGATGAGTAAAAACTCATGATATTTAAATCCCATTGATTATAATTTTAAAAATGATGTCATGGCTTATTTTAAATTATAATTTTTACAGTATATCAGAAATTACATCCTTCACAATGATTTCAAATTATGCTGAAACTTTAAATGCCACTTAAATATGTGTGTGGGAGGGTACATAGTTTTTCAAAATTCTTATAAGGATGTTAGCAAATATATTTGATGGCCTAACCTTAGAAAATATTTTCCTTTGCTCAAATTTCTCTGTCAGTGTGATTCCATCTATATTCATCTTCCTGGAATACCTCAAATTATGTAGGAGACACAGTTGCTTGTTCTCTAGCACTGTAACAAATAGCCACTGGGGAGAGAGTACGTGAGTAAAAAAGGCCTAGGCACCTATCCTTGCAGGGCTTACAGTCTGGAAAGGGAAATGGAGATTAACAAAATGGCTTCAGGCCATTTTCTTTTTATCTCTCTGATCACATATCAACCTATGATCTCCTATGATCTCCTATGATCATACCACTTTGTGGAAAACACACTCATAGCCTTGCTCATTCTGTGAGTGGAAGTGCAATTTGTCCCCAGTATGACTCTTTTTCTCTCTGGAAAATCCCACAGCTTCTTCTTAGGTATGAGTCAAATGCCAGAACTCTGTGTTCCCCAAACTTCAGTGGACACTTCAAAATCTTCAGCTGTTTTCCTTAAATAGAGCCCCTTTCACTAGACTAGCAATGAGAAGTAACTTCATCTTCTCCTTCTAAGAAATAAGTGTAATGGTGAAATAAGAGAAATTACGAGTATTACTGCAAACATTTCCAAAAGAAATTCTCTCCTTACCTGACTTCAATTTAAATTTGTTTATAAAAGACCCCATCAAAAAGGAGAATTTCAGACCAATATCCGTGATGAATATGGATGCCAAGACTCTCAACAAGATCGAAGCTAATAGGATCCAACAGCACATAAAAAGATTATTCACCATGACCAGGTGGGATTTATCCCTGGGATGCAAGGGTGGTTCAACATTCGCAAATCAATCAATGTGATAGAACAAATCAATAAGAGAAGAGAGAAGAACCACATGGTCCTCTCAATTGATGCAGAAAAAGCATTTGACAAAATACAGCATCTGTTCCTGATTAAAACTCTTCAAAGTATAGGGATAGAAGGAACATTCCTCAGCTTCATAAAATCTACCTATGAAAAGCTCACAGCAAATATCATTCTCAATGGGGAAAAGCTGACAGCCTTCCTTTTGAGATCAGGAACACGACAAGGATGCCCACTCTCGTCACTCTTGTTCAACATAGTACTAGAAGTCTTAGCAACAGCAATCAGACAACAAAAAGAA
>CM052901.1:83549989-83568437 GCA_028534135.1 Potos flavus | reverse complement strand
AAAGGTGGAAAAGCATTCCATGCTCATGGATCGGAAGAATAAACACTGTTAAAATGTCTGTACTGCCCAGAGCAATCTATACTTTCAATGCCATCCCGATCAAAATTCCACCAGCATTTTTCAAAGGGCTGGAACAAACAATCCTAAAATTTGTATGGAACCAGAAAAGGAGACATTATTTTATCTGAGGGTTGCTAGAGGGGAGGTGGGTGGGAGGATGGGGTAATTGGATGATGGTCATTGAGGAGGACACATGATGTAATGAGCACCGTAATATATGCAATTGATCAATCACTAAATTCTACCCCTGAAACTAATAATACACTGTATATTAACTAAAATTGAATTTAAATAAAAATTTTTTTAAAAATGTATTCATCTATAGGACACTGATGTATTATCTAAACTCGAACAATGCAATTTCCCCCATAATATGTAATCTATTCTACATTGAAAAGGATCTTCATATTTAAGATCAATAGAAATCATACAAAATTTATTACATTTAAAGAATGATACTCAAGTCTGAGAAAAATATAAATAGCTTGCCACAGACTATCAACCATTCTTTGATATTTTGCAATCTTTGGAAATACATCAAAAATACTGTATCTTCTCCACTGCCAAATGTGATAGAGTAAAGCACTCTTCAGAGATTTTTTAGGGTATCTTTGAAAATGTGTACAGCAGAAACATCCCAATATTATTGGGTAGCTTATCAGGCTCTTCAGCCCATTCATATGTCCTTCTTTTCTAAAGGGTTGCCTTAGTAACTCTCCAACAAAAGTAGTTTTCTGCAGTTTTCTCCAAATACTACCCACGTAATTGCTCAATTTAGTCATTGCAGTGGGGGCAAGAAATAATGTATCTCAAATTTGGTTTGCTTCTGATTCCAACAGTTTGGAGACTAAAAACCTAGTAAAAACAGCTAAAAGTGTCACCAGTACTAAAATAGCAACCATATGCAATACTATAGAGGGATGATAGATATAAAACAATTTCCTTTACTTTCCAGGGGAGGATAGACTGATTAAATTTAGTCTTTCCAAATGAAGTGTGCATGTTACAACAAAAAGGTAACTAACTACTAGATTAGAATCAGAAGACTATCTTTCAAAGCGATAAAAGAGAAAGGGGAAAGAAACAAACAAACAAAAAAAAATCCAGAAGAAAGGTAGAAAAGGACCAGGAGTTGATGCAAGTCTAGTAGTGGCTAGGAAACTCAGTCTACACACTCAGATGTACAAGGTATTTAATTTCAAGTTGTATATAATTGGACATAATTTCTATTTCAAGCCCCCATTCTTCAATGGGACTGAAACTTAATCTCAGTAAATTAAGTAGGCCTCTATTCCCAACATGCTTCTCACATTAGCAACGAAATTACAACATGGGGGAATGCATGAGGAGAATTAGTGATATGGACCTTCATATTTCATGTCAAAGTATCCCATGACACATATAAAGTACTTCAGCACGGTGCCTGGCATGTAGTGAAAGTTATTTTTTTCTCTCTTGACTTCTGAGGCAAGAGTAAAAATTTCACTAGCTACCTCTTTAGCAACTCCTGTGGTGAGTGTAATGACAGTGGTTTGCAGAGTACTATGTTTATGGAGAAGAATTCAAGCAGAGTTAGTTTTATATGACCTTTGGATGCATGTGGGTAAAGCAGAAAGAGGGACACTGTGTACATAGATTGTTCATAGACCTGATATACTGATATCAGATTTCTACTTTATTATTAATAAATATATATGGTAGGTGCATATAATAGTTCTAATGTTTAAAGTACTTTCATGATACATCTCAAGACACATTATATGTAGGAGAAAGAACTCGGTCTATGGAGTCAGACAAATGTATCTGAACACACTCTCACAAGTACTAGTTACGTACTCCTGGGTGCCTCTGTTTCTTCTGTAAAAGAGTCAAAATCCATACTATGTTAGGCTGTGTTCTAGAAGGAGCCATCATGAGAGAAATTAGCATGCAAGGATTTCATTAGGGAAAATGCTGATGAGGGGCAATGGAGAGCAAGCCAGAGGAGGGTAGAAAAAATATCAGATCATGACACACTCTGACCACATATGAAGAAGAGAGGGAATGATGGAAGCATCCTAGATCACCCTGTAGTCTAAAGATTGTTCAGGAGAGCCTTCAGAAAGTCCTCAGGACAACTCTTCAGTTAGAGGAGTCTCTCATCTCCCAAGAAAAGCCTGCTTCAGTACCCCTGCTGTGCAAATCACTAGCTGGGAGCAGCCCCCAGGAAGCATGGCTTGGGAGCAAGTGGGGCAATGACTACAGAGCAGTGGCTGGGGCCTTTACTTGTATTTTATTATAGTCCGTCTCTACAAGGTGCGTTCTCATGGTCACTACATCTACCGTTTGCAGATTTATTGTGAAATTAGAAATGATATAGGTAAATTGCCTAGGAAAGTGTGGTTGACATATAATATGTGCTCAATAAAAGAATAGCTATTGTCATATGTTATTTGTGAACTGTTTATAATAATAATGGGGATATTCATGTTACATATTGTTTAATCCTCAGAAAACTTCTTCCCATTAGGTGTTTGTATTAGTTTGCTAAGGTTGCCATAACAAAGTACCACAGACTGGGGGCTTAAACAACAAACATTTGTTTTCGCACAGTTCTGGAGGCTAGAAGTCAAGATCAAGGTGTCAGCAGAGTTGGTTTCTTCAGAAGCCTATCTCTTTGGCTTGTAGATGGCCATCTTGTCCCTGTGTCTTTATGTGGTCTTCCCTCTGTGTGCATTTCTGTGTCTAAATTTCTTCTCTAAGGATACCAGTTATATTGGAGTCGGGTCGATCCTAATGACTTCATTTTAACTTAACTATCTCTTTTAAGACCCGATCTCCAAATGCAATTCTATTCTGAGGACCTGGGTGTTAGAACTACAACATCTGAACTTTGGAGGGCACAATTCACCTATAACAGTGTTGTCAGCCATACACTAAAAATAAGAACTCTTGAGAATTAGAGGTATCACATAAAATGCCATGGTTACTTATGTAATGAAAAGCAGAAACAGGATCTCTGTAATTTTAAGCAAAGTCTATTCTCTTTTCATTAAATTGCATTATACACCTGACCCCTGTATGTACTTGGCCCTTTCAGGTAGAGGATAAGAAAAAAAAGGTAACTAAGCCTAGTGGATGTGAACCCAATATCCATAAATAAGAGAAGCTCTTGAATCAAACTCTACATATCTTTAGACTAATGGTTCACAATTAAAGGTGAGCTTGCCTCTTGAGGGCTATTTAGCACCTTCTGGATACATTTCTGGTTATCACAACTGGGGGTGTGCTGCTGGCATTTGGTGGGTAGATGTCAGGGATGCTGCAAAATTTCTTACAATGCACAGGAATGCCTTCCAAAACAATGAAATATCTGGCTCAAAATGTCAACCATGGTGAGACTGAGAAGCTCTACGTTAGAGTAAGATGATTTGGTCATTGAGTCTGGACTAAAGGGATAGGAAATTATCTAGACATTCTTGAAAATTTAGGATTCTGTCCTGACCATTCCTGAGTATGATGCATATTTATTTTCCTAGGCCAGCTGGTTGGTATAGGCTCTGGGTGGTAGCCTGGCAAAAATGAATCCTATGTAATTCAAACTTAATTCTGGTTTTATAAAATGTCTTTGTCCCTCTCACAACTGATCCTCCCAGATGAAAAGTTTGGGTGAGAGTAAAGAATAACTGAAAGAAAGGGCAAAAGTATTCCACTCAGGTATTATGGAAATGGAAGAAGAGCAACAACCCAGAATCTAGGGTTGCATAGGGGAGGAAGGGGCATTAATGACCTCTGTCTCTCAAAACTGCTTCTGAAGTCTTCCTCCCCAGGGAAAACATTCTAGAGCAACTATTCCAAAGTGTTAGAAACATCTTCAATTTAACATCTTCAATTTAACATCTGCCATCCCCAGCCTGAGAGAAAGCCCTGACCACATTCCCCCTTAACCTCACTGAGAGATCTACCAGATGATGCAAAGCATGTTCCCAGTTCCTGCAGCATACATGCATGCATGTGCATGCACACACACACATACACACACACCCCTCTCCGGGTGTCATTCTCACCCCCAACCTCAGTCACCGTGGGGTGAGTTAATGTCACACCACCATGCTCTTATCACAAATAAGAAAGATTGGATTGAATGAATTTAACAGACCCTCCAAAACAAGGAGCTGACTTACTTCTTTGAGCAGAACTACCTGCTAGCATTTTCAGCCTGTGTTCCCTGACTGATGTAGGTATTACCTGACAGAACTGCCAATTGTAAAGACCTTTCCTTCCAGGGGCGTCATTTGTACTCTTGAGACTGTCCTTGTTGGGTGGGAGCTGGGCATTAACACTGCTCCCTCCTGAAAACACCGTGACTTGCACCTTAGGATGGAAAACTTGCAGCATCTGGAATCCTCCAACACCTTGAAGGGCAGAGCTTAACTCTGAGGCAACAACATCCATACCAGGGTCCTCAGCTTTGTCCGTTATTTCAATTGCTTTAAGGAAAAGGACACTTGGACCATTAACCTATAGATACATTCTAGCTGATGGCTCTGCTTGCTAGGGGGGTGGGGGGTGGCATGGGAGGGAAGGGAGTAATGCTTACTTACTCTGGTCACTTTCACAAATCTTGGATGCCCTCCCCACCTCTCCTGCTACTCTTCTAATTTCAGTTTCACTCTATGCTCCATGGTTAACACCCCAGACACCACTCTACCCAAGCGTCTTTATTGTTATGCAAGCTTATTTTTCTTTCTACTTTAATGCTTTTTATTTCAGCTGTGTCTCAGCAGGGCATGATGCATACATATAGAGTTGTCTGCTAACCAGAACTGAACTCATTTTTAATTTATCATGTTGCTACTAATTTGATTGAGAATATAGGATTACTGATTTATGAATATACCTTGTGATATGTGTTTTTACCTGACTTTATCCCCAATCTTCTGAGAAATGATTATGCCACTATTGTTGATAATAAAGAATTTCAAAAGCTATTTATTAAGTGCTGAATATGATCTGGATAGTTTACACATAGTTTCTGAGTTTTAAGACAAGATGGAGAAATTGTGATTAGAGGAGAAAAGAATTGTCTAAGGTCACGGGACTGGTAAGTGTCAGAGTTTGCATTGTTAGCAAGGGCTGTCTGAATATGAAGCTTTTGCTTTATCTGTTGTATCACCTTTCCTTTGTTGGTGTATTTAGAAAGTCCCTCTGCCATAAAAATTACTGGAAGTCATGTATTTAAAGCCCTGATCTTGACGAGCCCAGGGTGCCTCTCCAAAAATGCTCACCTATATTTTATTGTACATACGAAGCCATTCCGAACTGTTTCTTCTTTTCATAAATAACCCACTTAAGGGTCCTTTTAAAATTACTTCTAAAAGTCTTGAAGAGGAAATTAAACATATTTTTTAAATTTTATTTTATTTTTTCAGTGGAAATTAAACATTTTTGACATGGTACCTCCTCGCACACAGTATCTAGAGAGGCTGAACATTTTGGTCAATTTTTCACTCAGTGTGCAGACAGTAAGGATTGCTCTTCTGTGTTTTGTTGCCCTCTTAAATGTTCCTGTAATAGTAGGTTATGCCATCTGATGGGCAATTTGCCTTTGCACCATTTTGCCTGTCATGTTGTTTCCCTAACATTAAGTAGCTGAGACTGGGAAAGGGCTCACAGAGGTTACACAGCTCAATAGAAAGCCTGTCCTTTTTTCTTTTGTTTCATTTTTTTTTCTTCTTTTTCTTTTTTAAGAAAGAAATTACACTTTAATCCATTACACTTATGCCCTCCTCCACCCTTCCTTACAAATTCACCGGAAACAGTACAGCAAGAAATGCAAATATTCATTGTTTTTCTCCTACAGTGTCCATTAAAAATTTTTTTAGTGTCCATTTTTTAATGGCTGATTAAAACTAGCTGAAGAGAAGAGAATAAGCAGAAAGAGCACAGAAAAATTGTTCACCTCTGTCTAGTTGTAAATAGCTGCTCTGTTAAGGAATTGGGGATACTCCCACCAAAACAAGGGGTTAAGCATATTTTTTTTCAAAACAACACTCTGAGGATGCACGTAAATGTGTGTACTCTGGATAACATTCCCCATGACAGTCTAGCCAGAAGGAAAACATGAGATGCTCTTGGAACAAACTGCCTTTTTGACATATACTCACAACATGAATAGTCTCATTACAACATTTAATTTAACCAGCATGGCTTGAGAGATGTAAAAATGCAGTTTCCCTGCTGTGTCATGTCCTCAGCAATATGTGATTATATCTCCTGAGGTCATGTCCACACTTTAGCAGACTGTATGTCTGATGAAATGATTATTTATTTTAAGAATACATTCTCTTTGTAGCTCTTACACAACTGTCTCTTACTTTTGCATGAGTTGTGTCTCCTATTGGCACAATAGTACATTTAAAATGGTCTCTTTTATTTTTGGAATTACAAGGTGACTTTTTACTTTCTGAATTTTATAGTTCAGCATGAATATCATCAAATGGTGTGAAACAACTACGATGGTATTTTGAATAGAAAACCAAAATCTGTCTATGGAAAACTATACTTCATGTCCACACAGACATCCCATCTGGTTCAAACAATAACCAAAATGGAAATTAACTCTAAAATCTTCATAACAGGAGAAACTGCTTCAGTTTTAGCCATTCCAGGAAAAATGGACCCAGTTAACTTGCTCCTCTAAAAATAAACCCTCTTAACTCTTTGCTACGACTTATTTTTAGAAATGCATTGCATTCACTCCTTTCATAAAGCACATTTTATATTACACCCTTGTTTGTTTATAGAAAAAAAAACACTTCAGGTACTGAAGGTAGAATTTGACACTTAAGTAACTTCTTCATCCAAAATGGTTCCTAGATACTAAACGCCACCTCATTCAGCACTATATTTTGTAGTTAGTCTTTGTAAATTATACTTTAAAACTTAACCTGCTGCTCTGAAGATGGACATAACTTTATTAAGGAGTCAGGAAATACCTTCAGAAATACTTTTCACCATCTGGCAATTGAAAGTGTTCTGTTCTATCCACCACCAGGGTAATAGAGAACACCTTTTCAGAGTACTAGTGGGCTGATTCTTGGCATCTCTTATCTAAAAAAAAAAGTTAAATTCACAACTGCGCGTTTTGAATCCAGCTTCCTTTTTTATTTATGAAAATACACACTGCAAGTTACTCCCCCCCAATTACCCGGAGGCTGAATTTGTGTTAAATCTTCACAGACATGTGAATAGCTTCAGGCTTTTTTTTTTTTATTACAGTTGACTTTGTTTTCCACGTAAACATGAATTTTTATGACGAAAAAGGGCAATCGAAGCAAAGAAAACCATAGCCAGAACCACTGGGCAAGTAATGTGACAGGCTTTGTAACTGCAGTGTTAATAGCTGTTTTTAAAATATAGCCCTAGAACAAAACTACATTCATTTATATTATCAACTTGTTTCCTCCCCCCAAACTAAGATTTTTTTTTTTTCTTGCAAAGTAGTTATCATTCAGGTTCTGGTTAGTTTTTTAGTTTAGTTCGTTTTCTTTTTTTTTTTTTTAATTCTGTGAAGTTTGGTTTTTACAGAACAAAACTGTCCTAGGTGATGACCCTGGCATCTTTGCTACTTATTGTTTACTCAGAAGTTCAAATGAGAAAGCTTTTGGATTCAGACTTTTCAGCTAATTGATGCTTACAGAATTTTCATAGAGTTTAGTACTGTTGAGGGTCTTGCATAGAGATTTTACAAGCTGAGATGTGGTCTCTTCCTGGGGGATGTTTCATCTTCCTTATCTTTTTCTTCATCATCGGGATGATTCATTAAGCTAACTGTGCTATTACCATGCAGGTTACGTGTTCCATTAGCAGCAGCGGCAGCAGAATGGGATGAAGTGAATTTGTAGCCCCCCGAAGATGATCTTTTAGGAGGAGCTACCTTGTCTTCATTTTCTTTTGTTTTTTTAGTCTCCATAAATTTATAATGATCTTGA
Organism: Potos flavus; assembly: GCA_028534135.1. Lineage (NCBI taxonomy): Eukaryota > Metazoa > Chordata > Mammalia > Carnivora > Procyonidae > Potos > Potos flavus. The sequence goes on along the minus strand of CM052901.1, from coordinate 83,560,404 downwards.
AAATCATTTTCCAGTGGCGGCATAATTGCTTCTCCTTCCTCTGAATTTCCTTTAAAACACCTTTCTTCCTTCTTCTCCACGACTATGGTACCCCTGCGAAGTATTTTGCTATACAGGATAGAATGTAAATTCTTCCGTATTTGATTCTGCCGGTCTTTCTCTTGTTCATATTTAATCTTCAATCCTTTGAATGTCTGAACATATTCAATCGATTCAAGTGCCTTATAAAACTTTTCAACTATATGTGCAATAAGAGATTTGATATTTTCCACTCTTATGTATTCAAACAGCTCAATAACAGCTGAATTCAACATATTGTACCGAGTTCCGTTATCCAGAAGAGCATTGACAATTGGCTCAAAAAGATTTCCCTTGATGATGTAACAATTATAAAGTTCATCTTTAAGGCCAATCATCCTTCTCATAAAGCGGAGAGCACACAAGATCAGGAAAGTGTGCTTTGAATTCATCAAGATCAAGACTCTTCTTAGCAAGTCTTTGCTTAAAATATAGTTTTTTATGTAGTATGTGTGATGTTGCACACAAAATGTGAGCAGCTCTAAAATTAAAGAAAGCAGCTGTGCTGTTTGATAATTATTGAAGCAATTTGTGTTGTTTTTGTTGGATCCAACTACATTATCACCTTCATATATATCTTCCGAAGTGGTGGCAAAAAGTGGTGCTATGAAGTTGTGTATACAACGCTTGTAGAAGAAATTTAGAAATTCACTTCTTTCACATTTATTAGATGTTGCGTGCATGTTTTCTGGATCAAGTAGAGTACGAAGAAGTCCCATTAAATGAACAGCATCTCCTAGCTCAGGATCAGTATCGCAGATCATTTGCTCAATGACTAAATTAATTAAAAGTTTATCGTCTTCACTCTGCTGAGCTTCTTCCATGATAAATTCTCGAATCATGGATGGACTATGCTCCACTAGGTAAGTAAATATATCAGTAGCAACTGACCTTATTTGCAAATCCTCCATGCTCATTAAGATTTTAAGAACAGAAAGAATCCCCAATTCTGTCAATGTTTTGAACAGTGCATCCTTGCTTGGAGGCTGTAATGTTTGAGAAAATGCACAGAATTCCTTGAAGAAAAGTAGCAATTCGCGCCGTCTCTCATCATCTATAGTCGCATTCCTTAACTGTGCAAACACTTCGGACAAAAAGTTGTCATCGTCCTGCAGCATGCTGACTATCTCAACCTTGTTGAGGAAAATAAAAGTTGTAAGCGTAGAAAGAAAGTTCTCTTCATACATGGATGGTGCCGGCAAAAGGATGTCATGGATGTACTGTATCTTATACGTCTGATGTATTTTTTGCCTGAGTTCACCGTTTGTTATTGGTACAACTTCCCTGAACCTTGCATTTTGGGTCAAGAATTCCCTATGCCTTTTTGGCTGAGCCAAAGCAGGGTCATATTCGAGGCATCCCACCACATCCATGATACACTCAGCAGAAAACATGATCTCAAACAGAGTTGTCTTGTTAAGGAATAAGATGCCTTTAATAATTTCATGTAAATAGTGCAAGCCTTTAGTGTCCCCTAGGTCCTCACAAGTGTGGAACAGCTGCAGCAAATTTTTAATATAGTCCTCATTTTCTAAGATCAGAGCCAGTCTCTCCTTACGGATTGGTGAAGTGAGAACCGAGGTAATGAAGTCAGAAATCTCTTGAAGTTTACTGAGTTCACAGTTAGGCAGGTCAAACACATTATTGGTTTCCAGGACTTCATCTAGTTGTTCCTCTTCGGATTCTTCCAAGAGGTCTTGTGTGATTTCGACAGATGGGTCTTTTCCTTGAACCCGGCAAATGTCTTCCCAGATCTTATGGCAACCCTCAGTGTCCCGGAAACTTAATGCCATACCATGGTTCTCTGCTTCAGACCAAACAATCAGGGTTTCCTGTTGCTTCTGATAAGGCGTATTTGAATTTATCTTTGACTCTAAGATTAGTGAGGCCTGGGAATCCGACCTAACGAGCAGGGACACACCCTGGAGGTGCTTCATGTAAGTGGAAGAGATGTGCCCGGTGCCGAGATCATCCCATTGTTGGTCCTCGTTCAGTGAGTAGACTTTTACACGATACTGTGTGTCAGCCATGGCGACCCCTGGCTTCCTGTCCCCAGCCCTGGTCTCGGCATGGGGGGCCGCTGGGTCGCGTGTGCCCGGAGTCGACTGTAGTTGTCGCTGTTGTAGCAGCGACGGTTGCTCAGGCGGCTGGAGGGGGAAATTACGGTGAAAGATGGCAGAGAAGTAGCGTTCAGGTGGACGCTGGAGGTTCCTGAGGTCCGTAGAGTTCCCCCGAGTCCCACCTGCTCTCGCTTCCATCTTATGTTTCCCTCTCTCCTTTTTGCCCTCGCATATTCCTTCTTAACATGGGTTTACGGAGTGAGCCTTTGGCTTGCTCCTGGTCGTCTAGGAAAGCCTCGATGACGGCAGGGTTCTTATGATTGTCGCAGGATTCTACCCCAACGGAACATTCTATACGTGTTGAGGCATTGCGGCCAAGCTTACACGGAGGCTTAGTGATTAGAGCAAAGCACTGTCCTTTCCGTTAAAAAACAAAACAAAACACATACACACAAAACGTTTGTTCCCTAGAAACATTTTCACTTATCAGGTGCGTAGGAGCCTTAGGACTTTAAACAAAAGAAAGCTGAATCACTTATGTCCTGAGCAATTCAACACCTAACTTATTTCTTGACCAATTCAACATCATTTCGAGACTCCCCCACCCCCACCCCAGACAGACCCAGCCAACCACTCAAAAAAAGAAGCAGGAGCCAAGTGAAGTGTAGACTATTAGTGATAATCAGAGATCTGTAGGTGGGTCTTCTCCACAAAACCTGGCGTATGTATCTGTCACTCACTTAATCCATCCTGGCGGAGGATCTTGTTCCCAGACGGAGCTGGGAACTTTTTTATTCTGTTCAGCTGCGCCTGAAGTGCCGTCATTTACCGTAATGGGAAAAACTTTTTCCAATCTATAACCACACTCCTCATTCTTACAGGAGTGGGCCAGAGAGAAACTGGGTTGATATTAGCTAAGAGTGCGCACTGAACATCACAGACCAATTGTTTTATTTCTTTTCTTTATCATTACAGTGATAATAACCACAACTAAGTAATAATACTTGAGTGCCTATTAGTATTACAGAGAAAGGTAATAACATAATTAAATACTTGACTACTTTTTATATTCAAGACAATGTGACGAGAACTTTTATATATTTTTGTATTTAATTTTCATGACAACCTAGTGATATAGGAATATTAAGATTCCTTCTAAGATCAGGAAACAAACTTAGAGAAGTTAAATAAATCGCCAAAGGTCACACTCCTAATGAGCGGAGGAACTCTGATTTGAACACATGTCTTTCTGATTCCAAAATTGGTTTTCTCAGCCATTGAACTATGCTAGCCCCTTCTTTTCTTGGCCTTCATTACATTTTATTTCACATTCCTTCCATCTATATAATTTGTAATCAACATAAAATTATCGAGAAGATGAAAGTCACGCACTTCCTTCTTTAGATCCACATCTGTGTATAGCCAACCGAAAAATAGAAGCTTGTATATGGCAACTTCGTTAAATATAATTTTAATAGTAACCAAGTTGATTTTTGATGTAGCAGCAACTTCTGCAGTTTTTTTAAAAAAAAATTTTTTCCCCCAAACATTAACCCTGTTATTGCAAGGGAAAAACAGAAATGGGCCACATCAAGCACATTTGGACTTGAAGAGTCCTGTTTGTAATTCATTTTACATAGCACTGGAAATGTGTAACAGTTCTCAAGTAGAGCACAGAAAAACTCTATCACATACCTCTTTTGCAATGTCGCCTCCAGGAGATTACAGTACAGGAATATTCCCTGGGACACTACAGCTGGGGCACTTGGAGACCTGAATGGAAATAATAATCATTTCATGAGAAAATTCAAATCAATGCCAGGATACTGCTGGTTTAAAAACCTTTACAAATCATTAATAATTCTTACACATAAGAATTAATAAATGACAAATACAAACACTGATATAAGTACTTACTAGTTTAAAATTCCTGTCTTATTTCAATGAGAGAACAGGCAAATATGTAATCACAATAATGACATGCATGCTAATGGTCCAATTTTTTTTTTCTCCGCTGTGGTTATATTAAAGTTTCTATCAGAATCAATTAAAATACTGTCAGTTGTCTGAATATGCCCTCAGGTTTCACTCTCTGGGAGGCATTCAGTGCAAATCTGTGTGTTCTCACAATTTTATCACAGAGAGTTTCCCTTAGGCCAATTAAGGTCCCTTTATCTTAATTAGGTTAACGAGAATCTCTTTGCAGTCAAAAAGAGCCTCAAGTCCAAATTTCTTGTTGCTATTTCTGTGGTAGATTCTCTCAGTCCCTGTCTTATTTGGTTTGGGAAGTAGAACAATGCCCTTTTTTGCTTCAGTAGTTCTACCTCCCTAAGATTATTTTATTGTTATGTTGTTGTTTTCAGAGAGCATATGAATGTGAATATATATGAATAACAAATGCCATGTTCTAGGAGCTTTGTAGTCCCTTTATAGGTATTATTTATTTTTTATTTAACGCTCATACAATAATGGCCTGAGGAAGATATTATTACTTCCATATTAGAGAGTAAAAAAACTTGAAACTCCAAAACTGAATCATACATTTGGTTGAAACCTCTGCAGTAAGTGATATTGCTAGGATTTGAAAATACGCCTATATCATTTCAACTCTCCACTTCCCTGCTCCCAATATGCAATGCTTTCTCTTAGATTGTGCATAAATCGTTATAGCAGATGTTTATAACAATTGTGATTTTTTTTTTTTTATCCCAACTATCACTGCTATTTGATGTTTCTCTGTTTTGTTTTGTGAAGGAAAATCACTGAGGCCAGTTCAGAATTAAAATAGGTAGATTTAATATTAAGACTCTAGATCCCTCTTCTGTTTTGGATCTTTCTCTTTCATGCTTCCTCCTCATGATCTGAGGGTAGTAAGAAGTAGTTCTTGATGACTCTGCCCTGAAAATAGTTTTAGATAAGGGCCTTGTAATTCATTCACATTTTATGACTACTAAGAGCTTAAGTTTTATATTTCTCGTTATTTTAGAAAGTTATAAAGGAATGAGTCTACGTTTTTGAATTTTAGGGATAGGTAACTCAAGCCATATATATATAATATATATATACACATATATATATGTATATATATATATATATATATATGGACCATTTAGATATCTAACTAGTGTATCTCTGAGAGAACATTTCACAGTGGGAAGAGCAAGGTGATTTTTAATTTTATGAAATAGCATTAAAAATAGAATTATTCAAAAGTAGCTCCTCTAAAATTTTTAACTTCAAAATCATTAGCGAAAAACACCCATGTATGTTCTCTACAAGCTCTCCAGGTAACTTATTTCATGGAATGTTGCCCTTTTTTGGCTACTATCATCACTAATTTGGAAATCTGTAATAGTCTCCCCTGGCTTCTGCCTTTCCCCCCAACTAGTATATTCTCAGTACAATAGCTGGAGAGGGCTCATTTAAAACACACTGTATTCTTCAACTCCTCTGCTCAAAATCAATGTGTTTCTGCCTTACTTAGAATAAAAGCCAAAGTTCTAACTATGGTTTATGAGGCCTGGCCCCCTTGACCAATCTGAGCTCTTCCCTTAATAGTCTCTTGTCTCCCTTATTTTGCTCTAACCACACTAGCCATCTTACTCTGTCAGAAGCACACCAGGCACACTCTTGCCTCAGGGCCTTTGTACCTGCCCTTTCTTCTGCCTGGAACATTAGTTTTCAATATCTACATGGCTCAGAGCCTCACTTCATTAAACCATTTATTCAAAAGCCCTTTTCTTCCAGTGAGATCATCCCTAAGTACCTTTTTTAAAATTGCAGAGATCTTCTACCCCAACCCATCCGTTTTCTTCGATGCATCTTTTTTCCGTATCACTTAGCATCATCTGAATATTTTGTACTTCATTTATTCTGTTTTCTGCAACCAGACTATCAGTTGTTTGATAGCTGTGATTTATCTGCTCATTTTTCTCACTGCTATGTGCCTAGCACCCTCCATAAGGCATGATATATAGTAGTTTCTCAACAATTATTTATTGAATAAATACATAAATGAAAACATATTTTTTCTAGGAGAATTTCAATAATCTATTAATTATTCTTCACAAAGTTATGAGCAACTCTTGTGTACAGGCCCTATACCAAGCACTGTGGATAAAACAGTGAATTTGAAATTTATTTCCGGTTATCTTATGGAACAAATAAATAGTTTTAACAGGATATATTTCTAATTTGCAAGATACATCTGGCATTTCCCCTGCTGCCCCACCCCCACTCTTCTTTTTTTAAAGATTTATTTATTTATTTTAGAGAGAGAGAGAGAGAAGTGCATGCACACGCGATGGAGGAGGGCAGGGGCAGCGGAAGAGGGAGAGAGAGAATCTCAAGCAGAATCTCTGCTGAGTGGGGAGCCTGATGCAGGGCTCTATCTCAAAACCCTGAGATCATGACCTGAACTGAAATCAAGAGTCAGACGCTTAACCAACTGAGCCACCCAGAGGCCCCCCAGTCCCACTCTTTTGGATCATTTTCTTCTTATTGATGGAGACCAGGGAAGCAATATTATCCTGTTTTAGGCTTTTAGCTGCATGAAAAACTAGCTTATTGAATAAGCTGGATGTTTTCCTCCGTGTTCTGTAAAACTCTTCTTTCCGAACCTTGGGCTAAATCACAGCTTTTCCATCAACTCTCAGGTATTGAAAGAACTCTAATTTTCTAATACTAAAATTTCCAGTCCATTTCAAGCTTCTGTCTAAGTCATGTCTTGTCCAAAACAAGTCCTTGGCCAAGCCTAGGATCAAGAGATGGAAAAGTATGTCCCACCTAAGATGGGAGAATCATAGCAAAATTACATAGCCAAGGATGGGGGGTAGGTGGAAGGAAGGATGAATGGAGACATTAATGCAGGGTTCCACAAGCTTGAATATAACAGCTGTAACTCAGAACTTTAATGGGCAAAGAGGGATATATGGTCACCTTGTATAAAGAATGTTAGGATGTGTGGATATTTAAAACTTTTTAGGGGTGCCTGAATGGCTCAGTCATTTAAGCATCCAACTCTTGGGTTCGGGTCAGGTCATGATCTCAGGGTCATGAGATCAAGCCCCTGTGGTGCTCCGTGCTCAGTGGGGAGTCGGCTTCTCTCTCTTTCTGCCCCTCCCCACACTCGTGGTCTGTCTGTCTGTCTCTGTCTCTCTCTCAAATAAATAAATAAATAAATCTTTAAAACCTTTTATTCTCAGCTGAAAACATTATCCTGTTATGTGGGCATTGCAACAGTACCAGCTACTGTCTTCCCAGCGCTCAGAGGTAAGAACCACTTTAAGTGTTTTTTGGATCCACAGGCAGTTTCTATTAGCACTAGCCAATTTTCTACTGAGTGCTTGGCTTCCTTGGAAGCTCCAAATCTTTTGCTCACATCACATTGAATTAAAGAAGGAAGAAAAGAGGGGGTGGGGGTAATGTTGTTCTCTTGACCGCAAGTACATTTTAGACTTTGACTTTCAGTGCCATGCTCTCCTCTTTTTCTTCTCTTCCAATAGTTTACTTCTTGACTTTTCGAGTTTTGTTTTAAAATGTGCAATTCATAGATCCTCACCTTCTTTATCCCGATAGACCATATAATTTCTTGTTCCTACCTAGATCTCCACAAATAACACTAGCTGACTACTTACTAATTGCCCTACAACCATGTTATATAACTAATAGCAATGAGCATCATTTGGAGCTAAATACCGCAAGTGTTTGCTTAGAGACAGTAATTGTCTTCATTTCTCCAGTGTAGCACTAGATATATTTATATCATAAAATCTAAATTTTCATTTTTTTAGGCAGTAGTTGATTTCAACTTAACATCTTTACTTTAATTCCATTAACATTTAAAGGAGTGCCTTGAATACATTTGATTTTTTGTTGATATAATTAGATGGAGTTAGAGACAGGAAAAAAAGTATTTTCGTGATAAGGGGAAATCTCAAACACCTTGGCTAGTATTGGTTTTGGATATATTACTACTTGAAGTGTGAAGCTCTGGTTCATTCCTCCTGAAAATTAACCTTTTGTGTTTTGTCACCGCTAGGTGATCTGCTACCACTTTCTTAGGTGGGAGAGCTGCCATGGCCATGTAGGAATTTATTTTTGAATGCTGACCTTATTCAGAAAAATATAAAACCTTTGTTTACAGTTATTTAAAAGAATAATTTTTAAATCCTCTTAGCACATTTATCAGATATATAAGCGATATATACAGCATCACATAAAACAAACATAAAAGGTTGTTGAAATCAACATGTATTGCATAACTTCTTAAGTACAATGACTGTATTGTTCCCCTGTGTCTAGAATGGCTCTTAGGGATTATATTTTCCATGAAACACGACCCTTAAAGTGAACTTTGATAAAGAACCCATGCCTTACGAACTCCTATATTTGTGTTTGTCCGTTTGATTGGTTGATTACTGAGAGTAGGATACTTATTGCCTACCCAGTGGATGCCATTAGCATCTTCTCCCTAGGTTGTGACAACTCAAAATGTCTCCAGACAGTGCTGACTGTCCCCCTGGGGGCAAAGTCATCCTCAGTTGAGATCAACTACTAGTAAATATTTTCAGTTCTCATCATCTACTACATTCGTTAGTCTACCTATCAACATTTTCTCCTCAACATTAACATTCCACCCCAATTATCTTTCAGCAAAAACTCTTATCTAATACTTCACCAAGAGAATAGACACCAACTCAAGGCTCACCTTCCATTTTCAAGCAACCTTACTCATATGTTTAGCAATTTCCACCTCTCCCTCTTCCATCTCAGAAAAAGGAGTGAGCGTTCTCTTCTTCAAGAATCCTCTTGTATTTTGTGCTCTGCATATTGTGCCTTTTCTGGCCTCCCGAGACTTCTCGTGTCATAAATCATTCTTTTTTTTTTTAAGATTTTATTTATTTATTTGAGAGAGAGAGAAAGTGAGAGAGAACATGAGAGAGGAGAAGGTCAGAGGGAGAAGCAGACCCCCCACAGAGCTGGGAGCCCGATGCAGGACTCGATCCCTGGTCTCCGGGATCATGACCTGAGCCAAAGGCAGTTGCTTAACCAACTGAGCCACCTAGGTGCCCCTCGTGCCATAAATCATTGTTTCTGTGACTTCAGTCTTTAAACTCTGCTTAGGAATCATTTCTTTTCCCCTTCAATTAAATATGCTCCACAGTTCTTCTATCTTGAAATAGTCAAGCAGATTCTCGAAACAAGAATCACATTCATAACTTGCACAATAACACTGGTAGTACCCTAAATTGAGAGTAAAAATGTTTATGTTCACTGCTGTGTTCCCAGGGTCTAGAAAAGAGCCTGGTGCATGGCAGGCAGGCAATATGAAGATTCATTCATTAACCAGCTTTTAACAATTGCCAGTGTTTGCTCTGCGTGGCAGACACATTTCCAAGTACTTCATAGGTGCTCTCGCTTAATCCTCATAATACTGATATCATTATTAGTTTCACTTTATTGATGCAGAAACTGGGGTATAGCAAAAATAAGTAACCTTATTGAAGGTCATGGAGGCCTTGCTCTCTTAATCTCTAGACATGCTATCTCTCAATTATAAATAGATAGTTGTACCTGTAGCATGAGATGGATAGATAGAAATTTATGTGTGTGTGTATCTTCATCTATATCTATAGAAATGTGTGTGTGTTTGTGTGTGTGTGTTTGTCTCCATCTATATCTGTCTATCTGTATGAGCCATGTATCTGTCTCTATCTCTCTCTCTATTAAATGATGTTTAACTTTAGAGTGCAAATACTGCATTATATAAAAAGAATTAAGTCCCTTGTCGTTTTATTAAAATCTGTTACTTTAGTATGTGGTTTCACTAACCAGATTTTTTTGAGTTCTTTCCTATACTACTTTCTGCATGAAGATAATAAGGTTAACAAACTTGCCTGAGTTTCAACAGTAAGTAAACATTCAGAATTTAGTTTTGCACCCTGATAGACTCTAAAATCTGTGTGCTTAAGTTCTTTGCTACATAGCATGTCACCATTCTCATTTCCTTTTCTTTAAATAGATCCTGATATGCAAATTGTTTTTGCTAATACATCGTTTTCGTGTACTGAGATATATGTTTTTATTGTGTTTGGATTCCATTCTTTCAAGAAAAGAATGGCATTTTTTGTCACCAGGTTTGTTGTTTGCTACTTAATCCTTGTATTGTGTAGAGATGTATGTATGGGATGGAGTGACAGCTTACATATTTTGAGGGGTCGAAATTATCAGTTGATGCCATTGTGTTCCCCTCATGGCTTTGAAACATTGAAATTC
>CM052901.1:83521171-83549489 GCA_028534135.1 Potos flavus | reverse complement strand
TGCCATTGTGTTCCCCTCATGGCTTTGAAACATTGAAATTCTTCTGCATCCTTAATAATTTTTACGCATATTGCCATCTTATTGCACATCTAATTGTCCTTATTTCTACCATTTTATATTCTGGAGTTAGATCACTTTTTTTAAATAAAAATCACCTCCCGTCAAAAAAAAAAAAAAAAAAATAGATCCTGAAACTACAGTGTATACCTACCTTATAAAATCACAAGGTTAGGATCTTAAGCATTTGGGGATAAGCAAATATATGTCTCTATATCTCCCTTCATATCCCTCACCTCCCTCTTTTGCTCCATAATGGAAAGCATAGAGGATAATTAGATATCATGTGCTTCTACTTGGTTATCTTAAGTATTTGCCTGGATTCTTAAAAGATCTTTGTAAACATAGGTTTTATAACCATTTGTCTCTCTTATTATTCATTAGCATTATTCTTTGGAATAATTGCATTATGGAGCCTGCCATTAATTTCCCAACCTATATCTCATTTACTGCAGTTGTATATATAGAAGCCCTTCTAACAGTTTCCATTTGAGATTATTTAATTGATACCTATCTCTTCTCTCCCACACACACAAGCATATGGCATCCACAGCTAGAATTGTACTACTTAAACTGGATTTTTTTAATGCCGAGCAGGTATTTGTTTTGCTTTAATTCTAAAAGACTTCCAGGTAAGGAGCTTACTTACTTCCATAAGTAATATTTTCTAGCATCATTAAACTTGCACCAATAGGACAATTTTTTTTTGCCTTTTCTCTCAAATAAGCTTTCCTGTTTTAATTTCTTCCTATTCTCTGTTCACTGACAAAGGCATAGAATGGAGTTCATGTATGTTGAACTGTGTTCTTTCATCTGAAGTTAAGGTCAGTCTTCTTCAGGCCGAACATACCTGACCTTACCACTGCATTTATGATCTCGTTTATAACCAATTGCTAATCTGACTTTTTTTGTTGTGTTTTCTCGCTTCATAGCAACTAGTTGTAGTTGCATATCTCAAAGAGAAATATCATTCCAATATAGGACAATTCTAAATATCTTTAAAAAAAAAAACCCATTATTCTAAAATTATACCTATCTAATTATCCAGTCTGCACGTCATGTGTACTTATGTTGCCTTTAGCAATATAAGCCTGTGTTTCACTTTAATTCAACAATGGGAAAACGAGAGGAAGGATGTGCTTTTTTTGCAATATTCTTGAGGTTGCTCTGGGCACATACTTATAGGAGTCTTTGCCATTTATTAAGAATAATCAGCAGAGAAAAGCAAAGAAAAATGATAAGGCATATCCATTCCCTAGGGCTCTAATGTTCAGGCTCAATTGGAGTCTCGAGGGTATTTTAACACCTAAGGCCTCTGACTATAAATCTGTCCCTCAGGTCTTTTCAGTTATTTCAGGGAAGTGTCAGTTGCTCACGGTACAAGAAGCAATTATCCCCACGCAGAAAATAGTTCAAGGAAAGAAAGGAAGAAACCTAGTTAGTGAAACAAGTTACTGAGAGAAGAAAACTTACCAAGAAAATAAAATAGCACATTAAAAAAAAAGTATAATGATACATATTTACTGTTTATCTTATAGTCACAAGATAAATATATAGTGGCATATAGCTACATTCATCTATATCTACATTTGCATCCATATTTATATCTTTCCTACATGTGCACATATATCCAGTCTGTAACTAAGAGGAAGCAGACCTGATGGTTAAGAGCTCAAATGCAAAATTTGATACCTCAAGTTGAAACCAAGGCTCAGCCAGGCCCTAGTCATGTGACATGTACAGGATACCTACTAGATGTGGGCTTCAATTTATGCATCTCTCAAGTGCAGCCATTACCTACCTCCTGTGGCTGTTATGGGATTAGAAGTGGTAACTGACATAAGACACTTAGACGGTGCCTGGTGAAGCTATTATTTAAATATGGTGGTTCCTTTAAAAATCTTATAACTAAACAAAAACAAAAAAGTATTCTTTAACACATTTCACTATCTTCTAAGGGGGATGGGTCCACGAAACTGAAAGGCTTTTGTTGCTGTTGGCCAAGGGGCTAGGTGGTAAATGCAAATTTATCAGGACTTGGACATGTTGCCATAGGCAAAGAGTGAGCTGCTTAGAGCCCTAAGGGAGCAACATAAGAGACAAGAAGTCCCTCTCTCTCTATTTCCCTGGCCCCAGGACTGTCTGAGGTGAAGACAGCAAAGGAGAACCTCAAAGAAAGGGAGGAGGGCAGGATTGGCTCCCTGTCTGGGAGGCTTTGGAGGGGGTACTGGTCTAAGGTGTATTTTGGAGTGAGATGGTGAGTGCCGTGTAGTAGAAGTCCTCCCCACCAGCCAACCCCCACTGCCTCAGCCTCTGGGTAATCTTGCCCTTTCTCTATACCTTTGGTGGTAATTGGTTTTCTTCTGAAAATAGGTCAAGTTGCTCAGTTTCACTTAACAGCTTGAGTCCAGGGCAGAGTCAGTCTGTGCAGTCAGCCTCACCTTTCCATGGGCTACCACTTAAACAGAAGGACTTTAAATTGCTGAGCACACTAATATCATGACACCCACTTCCCTTAGAGGTAGGTACTCTACCCTGAGCTGTGCAATTTTCTACAATGACATTTTGAACACCAAAGTCAAATTTCCCAAATCATGTATAGTTTCTCTAGAGGAGACTAACAAAATTTCTAAATTTTCCTAGATTTTTCTAGCCTAGAGCTAATTTATATTTGAAGATATTTACACATTTCTTATAAACAAAAATAACATTCATCATCAAGGGTCTAACAGTTTTGCAAAATACATTTTCCCCTGTGAATGTTAAAGAGCACAGCTCAGGAGCTAAGGAATCATACAGGACTCAGAATATTCAGAGGATTAATTCTGGATTTATTTTGGATTGTCGGTGTGTCACTTGGGTAAGTGACCTAACTCTTCTCTTTGTCTCAGTTTCTTTTTGATGGGATTGGAATGATAATAAGACTTCTCTTTTGAGACTGGACCTGGGAAAGGAAATTTAAACTATTTTTTTCACCTAAGCTTTACCATATAAGTGCTGAAAATATCAGAGAATGAATTTCATGCTTAACTAACAAAATTAATTGCGTAAGTGTTTAAATGCAAACCAACACACTGTCAAAGACTAGACATTGAAAACTGGAACTGATATTTATAAAAGTTATGAGGCTATTTCAAGTATCCAGTGAGTATTTACTGAGTGCCTTCTATGAGCTAGGAAATTTCCTGGGACTCAATGGCGAATGTTAAGATGGATGCTCACCCTTAGCCCTTCTTGAATTTTCAGCCTTAGAAAGGAAACATTTAAACACCTGTACTGTAGGCACATCACAGGGGCACACAAGGCAGCCCAAACATATGAGGGAGTCTTTCCAGAGAAAATAATGATTAAATTGTATCTTGAAGTACAGTTAGGGTTACAGATGTGTGTGTGGGAACGTGGCAAGGGGGCAAGAGAAAGGACCACAGCTAGGATGAAAAGCTGGTCCTAGGTCATGAAAATCATGTATAGTGGGTAAATTCGAAAAGATGAGCATGGCAGTATCCTATCTGTATCCTGTGGAGAGTGGAGAAGAAAAGCAAATCAGGGATTCTAAAAAAGAACATTGCAGACATCTTAGTGAGAGACTGTTGTGATCTGGACTGCAATTTTTGCAGTGAGGGTAAGGAGAAGTTGATAAACTCAAGAGACATTTACAGGTTTTAATTAACAGAACTTCCTGATTGATTAGAATGAGGGTGATCAGGGCAAGTGGAGACACAATGAAAAATAATTACCACCTTGGTAGATGGTGATGTCTTTCAGTTAGAAAGGAGGGTGGGTTTAGGGCGAAAGATTAGTTTAGTTTGGATGAATTGAGGATGGCATACTTACAAGACAGAACACCACAATAAGAGTGCTGTGGAGTGACAAGTTGGTTATTTAATCTGTTTATTCTACTTATGTGGATGTGACACAGTGATGTTCTGCAGAGTGGAGGGACTTCAGAAATGATGAACCGAATATTTTCATGCCATAGAACTAACTGTTCCATCAGAAAAGCTCAAGGTAATTGTCAAGGCTAAAGAGAGAGGTATCAATGCTTCGTAACAAAGAATCACTGCAAAATTGGCAAGAGAGATTAATTTTGCCTCCTGTACTTCTTTTTGCTTCTTGCAGCACCACTTTACTTTCTTTTCTAGGTTTGCATCTGTTTGATTCTGGTCAAACTCTACCAATATCTAAAGAGAGAAAATTGTGCTTCCTAAGCTGCAAATGGCAGAGTTGAGAATTGCTGCTCTCTTTCTTTAGCTGCCAGCATTTACTCCTGAGGCCAAGTTGAAAGTAGGTTTCACTTATTTGTGGAACATAAGGAATAGCATGGAGGACATTAGAAGAAGGAAGGGAAAAATGAAGGGGGGGAACCAGAGCAGGAGACGGAACCATGAGAGACTATGGACTATGGGAAACAAACTGAGGGTTTTAGAGGAGAGGGAGTGGGGGGGGATGGGTTGGCCCGGTGATGGGTAATAAGAAGGGCATGGATTGCATGGAGCACTGGGTGTTATATGCAAACAACGAATCATGGAACACTGCATCAAAAACTAATGAAGTACTGTATGGTGACTAACATAATGTAATTAAAAAACAAAACAAAACAAAAAACAAATCAGGTAACTCGGTGCCTGGGTGGCTCAGTTGTTAAGCATCTGCCTTGGGCTCAGGTCATGATCCCAGGGTCCTGGGATGGAGCCCGGCATTAGGCTCCCTGCTCAGCGGGAAGCCTGCTTCTCCCTCTGCCAGCTGCTCTCCCTGCTTATGCGTGCTTTCTCTCTCTCAAATAAATATATAAAATCTTTAAACAACAACAAAAGAAAGTAGGTAATTCATTGAAAAAAAAGATGATACATTCTCTGTTTTTCCCTCACCCTTAAATTCCTGGAAGTGTTTTTCCAGCTCTTCTACCTTTCCTTTCCTTAAAAGTTGCAAGAGCGATATGTAGGACATAACTTCCTGATTTTTCTGAGTAGATTTAAAGTAACATGGTAATTGGTCTGCAGAGGTCTGGAATGTGGACTTCGTTAATCTGAGAAGGAGAGAACAGAAATGATTACAGGCAAAAATGGGAAAATAATAGGCTAATTTTCAGGGCTTCTCTGTGTGTGTGCACACGTGTGCATGTGTGTTTATGTGTGTTTAGCTGCCTCGCCTGGACTTTGTTTTGACTTCTTTCTGTGCAGGCATTTGCCTAGTACTCTACTGCTGACCCAGTGCTCTTCTCTAAACCCTTTTTCCTAGAAGTCCCCAAAACCCATTTTGCCATCAAAACCCATAGATACATATTTTTGGTATACAGTATATGGGAAACACTGTGGGGTGGGGGTCAGTGGGCTTTTAGTAATAAGCAATGTTAAATGACCCTATGTACAGTCGTTCAAAGAAAACTAGCAAGCCTAAAAAATGCTCCACATTTTAAACTTCAAGGAAGTCTTCTACAATAAATCTTTCAGTTATTTTTAGAATGAAAATACCTAGAATGTGGATTGTTAGCTCACCAAGTAGGGATGTATGGCCTGGTTGCAGTGACCCCATTGATTTGAGTTCATTCCCAACTACGATTTTTGACAAATCTTTAGTCTCATGTGTCCAATTCTGCTTTGCCATTCTCTTATTTTGGGGATAGATATTTTTAGACTTGATATTCAGAAAGGAAGTTTTTTCCCTCAGTTATATACAGACCTTTAAATATTGTTAACCCTATACCTCCAAGTAAGCCAGAAATTCTGAACTGAAATAAAGTATTAGCACCCACCCCTTCTTTGAGCTGTTTCAGTTGTAATTACAGGGGAGGTAAATCTCCTCTTCTTGTTATTAAAGTATATACAAGCTGAAGAGTGGATTCATGCATTAATAAGTGCTTTTTTTATTTGCCTGCTGAGAAGACAAAGTTGAATTTTGCTAGAGTCATTTAATTCTTTAAGAGTAATGAAATATCTGAAGACATCTCTACTTAGTTTTAAGAGAAATAAATACAGGGTGTCTCACCCATAAAGAGTTAGGATTACATTTGCTTTCTTTGTGTGAAAGATACATAATTCAGAAGCTAATGAGTTGTAAAGGTCTTCTCACAAGTAAAATTATATTATCACTCCCAGGAGTAAGATAGTCGAACTATTCTGTAATAACTCGTTCAAGTTTATTTTATCTTAACTTTTAAAACATAATCCCTTCTTTTTAATTTTGCCATTTAAAGAATGCCCAGATACAGAGGTGAGAGTTACTAGAGTGAAAATGGAGAGAAATCTTAGATAATATTCACAAGTTCATCTTTTTTTAAAAAAAGACTTAATTTATTTTTTAGAGAGTGAGCAAGCAAGCAGGGGGAGGAGCAGAGAGAGAGGGAGAGGAAGAGAGAGAGAGAGAATTTTCAGCAGACTCTACAATCAGTGCAGAGCCCAACACAGGGCTTGATCCCAGGACCCTGAGATCATGACCTGAACCAAAACCAAGAGTTGAACGCTTAACCGACTGAGCCACCCAAGTGCCCCATACATATTTATCTTTTGATGAAGAAGAAAGTTATTTGTTAAAAAATTAGGAATAAAAGCATTGACTGTTTAGCTGCTGAAATATAACTACCATTAGATAACTTAAATTTTTTCAAGAAGCTTATTTCCTTTTGCCTTTATGGCTTCATTCCTATGGTACAGTCTTATGTGATGACTCTCGTTGATCTTGCCTTCTGGTATTTATGCCTTTGTGTAACCGCCTTCATCTGTGTATAAGCTCAACCTGGTGACTTGCTTTTAACAAATGGAATATGGCAAAAGTGAGGTGACATTACTTCCAAGATGAAGCTATAAAAGACTCTGACTTCTGTCTTGCTTACTCTCGCTCTCTCATTCTGGCACTCCCTCTGGCTTTTCTCTCTTGCTTGCTCTGATGAAACAAGATGCCACAAGAGGCCTATGTGGCAAGGAACTGAGAGTAGCCTGTGACCAGTAGCCAATAAGAAACTGAAGCCCTTTGTCCAACAGCCCTTGAGGAACTGCATCCTGATTACAACCATGTAAATAAGTTTGAAAATAGATCCTTCCCCAGTAGAGCTTTCACATGAGATCACAGCCTGCTGGTCCCCAAGCCAGAGAGCACATGTAAACTACACCTGGATTCCTGACCCACAGGTCTTGTGAGCTGATAAATGTGTTGCTTTAAGGCACTAAGTTTTGGGATAATTTGCTATGAATAGGTAACTAATAAAATCCCAAATAAATACTTACTACTATATTGCATTTTATGTATTTACATTTCTATTGTGTATAAATTTATTAAAGCTCAGTGACAGCTGTTATGTAAATTAAACATTTATAAATATGGAACATGTATATTGTCCCAGAAGCCATTTTAAAATCATACGTTTCCATGGTGAATTTGTCACCAAAGAGAGAGGAAACATAATTTTGAATTTAATGGACAAGTAATTTTCCTCTCCAGGATAATTTTAATCTGAGGTCCTGAGATTTATGATGGGTCATTACAAGCATTTTGGGTGGGAAAATTTTTCTCTGCAAAATGTATACGTTACCTGGTCCCTTCCCACTAAAGAACAGTAGTGGGTCCTAGATACTGAGAAAACAAAAATATATCCAAAGAATTTCCCATCCGTCTGGAGAAAATCTTATTGCTTCTAGTTTAGAAGTACAAAAACTTTTTGGGTGGGTATCAGCCTATGAGCCCTCTCTCCAAAAAAATCAATGTAAAATGCTCTGTGCTTCTGTGCATTTTTCTGGAGAAAGAGTTCGTGGCCCCCAAATATGTTAAGAATACCTGGAACACACTACCAGACTAATTCTATTATAATGGTTAAAACATTGTTTAATAACAATAGTTGGTTTGATTAAATGATTTTTGTGCTTATTCAACACATCTATCAAGGACCAAGCTAGGCAGTAGAGTTACAACACTAAAAAGACATTTGTGATTCCTCTCTCAAGGAGCCCACACTTTAGTAGGAAAGCCATATATTAATCATGAAAAGTTCTGGGAAGACAAATTAGAAATGTTTGTAAGCATATAACTGGGTGTGCCAGTTTTTTGCCTCTTTGTTGTCAGATCCATTCACTTCCTTCCCTTGCTCAATTAATACTACAAGAACTAAAAAAAAAAAAAAAAAAAAAAATACTACAAGAACTAATTCTGCAAACAACATTGTGCAGACTTCTCTGCCATCTGGTGTCTTCATGGATTTGGCTAATGGGAGCCCTGGACAGAAGATTGGAGGGTCCAAAGCAGAGAGAGGCCTGAATACTCTCTACTCTCTCTTTGCTTTAGGAGGGTCTCTCAGCAGTGGTTCTGTTTCCTCCTTGCCTATAACTCCAACTGGGCAGCATCTACCTCTGTGGTTCAAGTATCCATTTGGTGGCTCCAACTCCTGATATCTGATAACACTATTTCTTCCCTAGACTTTATTCCAGTTCTAGTCTATACCTACGTGTTGTGAGTTCTGTTTCCTAACTGGTCCCTGACTGCTGCATTGGGACACTCAAATTAGTTAGGGAAGGGATGTGTCAGGCAGACTTTCCCTGAAGATGTCAGAGATAAACTGAATTCTGAAATATGAATATGTATTAACTAAGTCAAAATGAGGTAAGACAGGCAGGAGAACATTCCAAGAAGAATATGTGCTTGTAATTTCCCAAAACTTGAAGGTCAGTGTTGTTGAAGTTTGGAGAGTCATGGGGAACATGGCATGAAATGAAGTACATAAAATACTAAATTTTACAGGGCTGTAGTCAATGTTCAGAAATTTGGCCTTTATCATAAGAGCAATGGGAAATGTTTCATGGGTTTTTGAGCAAGTGGTTTTGAACAATTAAGTGACATATTCCAATGTGTGTATTTTTAAATATGTATGTCTTTAAATGTGTTTTTAAAGTTTTAATATGTGCAGAATAAATTAAGAAAGCTTATAAGTAGACACTGGTACGAGAGACAAAAAGTTACGTAGTAGAAGAGTGATGCTAGTTTGGGCAATGTTGTATAAAATAATAAAGCTATTTAGTGATGCTTTGGAGAGGGGGGTAAATCAGATGAGGTAAGGGAGGTGACATAATTGATTTTCTTTGGCAAAAATATTAATGATGATGCCGTTTAATGGGTTAGAAAAACTAGAGAAAGAATGGATTTGGGAAATAAGACAATAAGGATCTTCTGATTTTTTTTTAATTTGAATGTCATTGGAAAAATAGTATGAGTCTATTTTTTAGGATGGCAGTGTTGGATTTAGCATTAATAATCCCCTTTACTGGATTTTTAAACTTTTGCTCTGTTGGGTAGTCAACTAGCAAAGAGTTGGTCTGGACATATTTTAGGTATGTCATCTGTGATCTTGATTAGATGAACTTGTTAATTGTAATCTTTGTAAGATAAACATTTCCATTCAAAAATATTTTAAATAACTTTTCAGAAAGCTTAGTTTTCTGCAAGCATATGTTATTTATTTTATTGTTTCTATTTTCCACATCCCTTGATATACACTAGATGCTGACTAAAGTTTTGGAAATTTTAATTGAATTATGCTTTTCAAGATGATGCCTACTTTTTTTTTTTCTCCTCCTAGACTAACATTGTTAATCATATGGCAAATTGAATGAAATTTAGAAACATAACAACTCTTAGTTTGTGGTGATCAATGTGGTCCTCTCTGAAAATCTGGGTATGCGGGAAAAATAGAATGCCAAATAGTTTCTACACTTCAGAGTTAAGTCAATGACTCAAGCACTGATTCCAAACTTTAGTTTTGGAAATATGAATTACTTCAGAAAATATGAATTACTTTGGGTTTCATAAAAAAGAGCTAATTACTTTTATTCATTTAAAGTTCTTGACATAGTTTCCTCTTCATTTTTTCTTTAAAGCTCATGTTTAGATATGACATTGTAATATTTTCAAAGTATATAGAATGAAAATGTGGACATCCGTTTGAATCAAGTCACTAGAAACATTCAACAATTTCAACAAAACCAGGAGGAAAAATCTGATTTTTGAATATGGTTGTGCTCAGTACTTGGAGAATTCTCCTTTATAAAAAAAATCAGAGTATTTTAAGTGAATTATCTTATTTTAGGGTTTTGTAGGCTGTTAATGGAGAGAAATTTGGAAAAAATGTGGAGGAAAACTTTCCTTGACTGCAAATTATTAGATTAATTCACATGTCAGGTTCACCTCATTAACATCTAAACTCTTTATGTCAAGAAAGACATCTATCAAGATCACATAATCTGTTATTCTGAGGTTACCACTCTACTTCTAGAAGAGCGTCTCAGTGTGTTTCAAGCAAGCTCCCTGTACCTGCAAAAGTAATTCCAAATTGTCTTGTTTTTAATTCATTTGTGTGTGGAGAGGTGTTTTTTGTTTGTTTGTTTCTGCTGTCTTCATTTTATGTTTTTATCAATTTAGTAATTTTATGATAGTATAAAACTCTCAAGTAGCTATCATGTGGCGGAAGCTTTTTCAGAGAGAATTTAAAGCAATATTGCATTGACGCAAACATCTGTACTTGAATGTTTACTGGAAACATTTTATATCAGTTTAACATAACAATTTTGGTAAAAATTTATGTGAGTAATGCAAAATTATATCAATAAGGGACAGTGTTCTACCTCACAAAGAAGAAAATAATGCATAGGAAAAGACAATATGCACTCTTTTCACAAAGACATATAAGATGGACTTAGAATGTTCACCATTTATTAATACAAGACATGATGAAAAGGTGATCTTTCAAAGAGTAAATGCATAAATGTTATCTCATTTTTTGTATAATAGTGTGTAATTGGTGATGGGGCATGAAACCAGATTCACTGAATGGCTTAATTTGCATAATATTATAATAAAACCATTTAAGACATATTTTGGTATTATAGTACATCAAATTATGTAATTTAATATAAAAATTAGGTCCTTTACCTAGAGTCAAATAGATTTATTTCCATTTTACTCTTCTCCACTTGGGTTTTGCTTACTTAGGTTTAAAGCATGAGGGAAAATATTATGGTACAGTCATGGTTTGGGTGTTGAAGTGCAAGGTGTGGCTAGCTGCAAGCAGTAAGGTCTCCTTCCTTCCCTACTACTTTCTTACTTCCATTTCTACACCATTTTTAAAAGTTTTGAGATGTCATCTATTCAGACAGCATCTACCAAAAAGTCATTCTCTTCTTTAAATGAACTGACCTAGGTCAAGCAGCAAAATACATAATGGTTGTGGAGGAAAGGATCTGTGGCCTCCATGGATTTAGATATGTTCTGGTGTTGAATACTCTAGGATTTGGAAAAGTAGTGTGAATGAGTTAGAATTTACATCACTCTACGAGAAACTCGAGCAGATATTTCTGGTGTTTGGCATCTCTAATCGATGTCATTTCAAGAATAAAGACATGGGGTGCCTGGGTGTTTCAGTGGGTTAAAGCCTCTGCCTTTGGCTCAGGTCATGATCTCAGGGTCCTGGGATCGAGCCCTGCATCAGGCTCTCTGCTCAGCAGGGAGCCTGCTTCCCCCTCTCTCTCTGCCTGCCTCTGCCTACTTGTGATCTCTTTCTCTCTGTCAAATAAATAAATAAAAAAAAAAAAACAATAAAGATATATCATTGGCATCTAGGTAAAGTCTTTTAAGTACTATTTTTTAATAATAGTATCAAAGGATTTCAGTATCTCAGCATTGCAGATTAGCATTAACAATATTATATTAATATAATATATAAATATAATTAATATAAATATATTAATATACAATATATTATTATATTAACAATATTATAGTAACACTATAATAGTATTAACAATACCTTTTTTAGTTTATTTTTTTAAGATTTTATTTATTTATTTGAGAGAGAGAGATCACAGAGGGAGAGGAAGAGGGAGAAGCAGACTTGCTGCTGAACAGGGAGCCAGATGTGGCGCATGATCTCAGGACCCTGAGATCAAGACCTGAGCCGAAGGTTAGACATTTAACTGACTGAGCCACCCAGGCACCCCAAGTAATAACAATTTCAAATACAGTTAGAAGATTATTAAAAATTATTCATCTCTTCAGGGACAGTAAAACAAACAAAAAATACTGATAGGAAACTATTTGTATAGTGTTTACACATTTCTTGACAATGTTGTAACTACTAATCAGTGAAAATTTAAACCTCTCAAAATTGTTTTTGTTCTCATAGTGATTTTCAGATTAAATTCAAATCCTTCTGCAGAGCTTCACAAATCCTCTTCCATTTAAAACTTATAAAATCTTTATTGTACTAACTTGAAAAGATAAGAAAATTTGACCCCTGAAGTATAGGAATTTCCCATCCCTCTCCCCATTTGTGACAGCAAATGAATAATATATCCAAATTACAATGATAATAACTATAAAAACAAAAGCAGAACAACTTGTGATTTTATGCTTAAGCTAAATGAGGTATCCCTGTGTGCTTTATAGATATGGATAATGAGTTAGAACCAGATCAGTCTTATTTGGAAACAATGAGCATGTAATTTAATGAAAATACTGTGTAAATAAGTTGTACTTTTTTTCATAATACTTACAATTATTTGTATGTTTTTTTTATTTTTTAAGATTTTATTTATTTATTCATTTGAAAGAGAGAGTGAGAGTGCACAGCAAGTGCAGGGATGGGGCAGAGGGGGAGGGAGAGAATTCCATGCAGACTCCGGGCCAAGTGTGGAGTCTGACATGGGGCCTGATCCCAAAACCGAGAGTTGGATATTCAACCAACTGAGTCACCCAAGTGCCCCTTGTATGTTTTAAATGAGTTCCTTTTCTTTTGTGCAAAAATTATTATTATATTGGACACACAGGCTACTAAGTGTGCATGATATATAAAAGCAGTTCTAAAAAATCTTAAGTTGTGCACTCTGTATTGAAAGGAGAAAAAGAACAGCAAAGACTCAAGGCATCAAGGCAGAAAATATGTACGCATCTTGCTTATCTGCTAGTAATTTTGCACCAAATTCTTCTCCTCCTTTTCATGCTACTAACAATGATAATGTTTCCTAACTTCTAATTTCTGACTTTACATTTCTGGCATGGGTAAATGGAATTGATTGTTTTGACAACTATATTGAGGTATAATTATACAGCATAAAAATTCGCACATGTAACAATCCAGTGAATTTTAGTAAAGCAACAAAGTTGGGTAGTCATTGCCAGAATTCAATTTTCAATAGTAATACCACAACATATATAAAACCTTATGCCTGTTTCCAGCCATCCTTGTTCCCAGCCACAATCCCGGCTAACCACAAATCCATGTTCTCTCTCTTTTGCTTGCCATTTTGGACAGTTCTCAGAAAGGGGATCATATGATGTATTTGGTCTTGTCTCTTTTTTTACTTAACATACTTGTTTGAGGATCATCATCCCTGTAGCATGTATCATAACATTGTTTTTTCATAATGCAGTTCATACTCAGTTTTATGGATGCACCAGTTTTTCTTTATGCATTCGCCAGTTGAAGAACATTCCAAATATTTATACTTTTTTGTTATTATATGTAATGCTCCTATATCTTCACTTGCAAGTCTTTGGTTGGGCCTATGTTTCAGTTCTCTCCTGTAGAAATCTACTTTTACAATATTACTTAATCCTTTTCAATTTTTAACATCTTAGAAGCTGACAGTCTGCTTGTCAAGGTGGTTGCAATTGTTTTCATTCTCTCCAGTAAGGTGTGAGAGTTCTAGTTTCTTCACATCCTCAAAAACACTTGTTACTTTCTGTTCCTTATTTTAAATTTTCCCTTTCCTGTGAGGTATAAAATGGCTTTTGACATTTTATGTCCTTAAATCAAATGATTTTGATCTTTTCATAGGTCTCCTGGCAATTTGTACATCTTGGGTGAAATTTCTATTCAAACCTTTTGCCTACATTGAATTTTATTTATTCATGTTCTTGCATTTAAAGGATTCTTTATGTATTCAAAACACAATTCAGTTATCTAATATATGATTTCCAAATACTTCCTGGGTCTGTGATTTACTATTGCTCTTTATTAATATTGGTATTTAATTTCCAAAAAGTTTTAGTTTTGATAGACTCATTTCTTTTTTGCATGTATGGTTTTGGTGTTGTGTCTAAGTGATCATTTTATATTTCTGGAGCACAAAGATGCAGGATTCCACTTTCTTCTAATGGTTTTAATGTTTTGGCCTTTACTTGTAAGCCTTTTGTCTATTGTTCATTAATTGCTTTGGGGGAAGGGATTGAATTAAGGTCCTTCATCATACCTTCATGATGGTATGTCATGATTCTGACATCTTTTGTGGAAAAAATTATTTCTGCATCGAATCCTTGGCAACTTTGCCAGATTTCAGTTGTTGAAAAATATATGCATTTATTTTGGACTATGAGTTCTGCTCAGTTGGGTTATATTTATATTCTGGTACTATATTTATATACTGGTACTATTCTCTCTAATAAGTTTTGAAATGAAGAATTTTTCATTCTACCACTTGGTTCCTCTTTTTCAAGATTTTTAAGGCTCTTCTGGAACTCTGACATTAATTTATGAATTTTAGTGTCAACGTGTCAATATCTGCTAAAAAAATAAACTGATTTTAATAGCCGTGTTTTAAAATCTGTAGGTCTCCCTGATTCTATTGGCATCTAAACAATATTGAATCTTCTAATCCATTAACATGGATTTGTAGTCCATGGAATTGTATTACATTGTGTGGATATACATGTGTTTTATTTTTCATCTGGCCCCAGTTGAAGGGCATGTGGTGCTTCCTCTTTACTGATAATACAAATAATCCTGCTGTGACTTTCACGTCCATGTTATCATGTGGATTGTTTTCATTTCTTTTAGATTATTACTTGTACTCTTGCTGTTTCTTGTAGGAAAAAATTTATTAGTATTATGCCTTTCTCTACTGCTACTGCAATAGCCTTCCCCAGAAAGTTGGTTATGAGGACAGAAATTGAGTTTTGAAAAAGAATGAAATCTTGCCATTTGCAACGACATGAATGAAGCTAGAGTATACTATGCTAAGTGAAGTAAATCAGTCAGAGAAAGACAAATACTGTATGATTTCACTCATATGTGGAATTTAAGAAACAAAACAGATAAAGAACAAACTGAGGGTTGATGGGTGGGGGATGGGCTAGATGGGTGATGGGTATTAAGGAGGGCGCTTAGTTGTGGTGAGCACTGGGTGTTATATGTAAGTGATGAATCACTAAATTCAACTCCAGAAACTAATATTATACTATATGTTAAGTAACTAGAATTTAAATAAAGGGGCACCTGGGTGGCTCAGTTGGTTAAGCGACTACCTTCAGCTCAGGTCACGATCCTGGAGTCCCGTAATCAAGTCCCACATCGGGCTGAAAAAGTAAAAAAAAAAAAAAAAAAAAAAAAAAAAGGAAGAAGGAATTAGGCAATAAAATAAAATAAAAAGAATTGGATTTTGAGTAGAAGAATCAAAATAAATTTTCTGTGCCAAACACATGCTTGCTCAATTGAGGTATGTGGGGGCAATATGCCTGATCAACAGCTGTAGCTCACCAATTAGCCTTATGAAGAACGATGGTGTTTGTGTGTGTGTGTGTGTATGTGCGTGCACCTGCCTTACTTAGGCAGATGTCATGCGGGGTCAGAATGGGACTATATTAGGAAGCACCTGTGGGTGATTGATTTAGGGATCACATGCCCAAGTTTGGCATGATTATTACTTTGTCCTTCTATCTCTTTCTATCTGTGTTACTTGTTTCCATCATATATTACATATTTATATGTTTTACCAGTTTCAGAAGCTCAGCAGAGTTGGGTGAGAGAGAGCTGAGCTATCAGGTGTTAGAGTGGCCGATGAAAGCAGCAAGACAAAAATGAAAGACTTAAGCCTGTAATCAGTTACTGTGATGATATATGCAAGAGTTTAAAATGGGACAAAGTGCTGACTCCTTTTTTCCATGTTTCCCCATGGAATGGCACACACGTCAAGGGTCAGGTGGATCAGCACAGTCATGGGGGTTGTCTCACTTTTGAGAGAGTCCTGAACAAAAGGCTGTAGTAGTTTCATAGACCCTGTGGATGGAGACAGGGTCTGGGGCTTGGGGCTGTGGGGAGACAAGGAGGAAGAGCTAGGAGTGGAAAAGTATTGAATACTGAGTCAGAGCGGAGAAAAGTGTCTTCAGGTTTTTCCTCTTCTCTTCCCTATAGGGATGCCTTGCCCGAGGATCCTGACCCTTCTGCCCAAGGTCTCAGATAAAAAGACCTAGGAATGAAGGCATAGTAGCTGGGAATATAAACATGGGAAATAGCATGACTGGCCAGGGGGCTTGAGTACCCTGCTGCAGCTCCCTTTAGAGACTGCAGTGCACTGACGATGCACCCATCTGGTGTGGGGAGGGTGGCTTTCCCCCATGAGGACTGTCAGGTAAGGTCATTTTAAGTGCCTATGGTGAGGCCTGAAAAATCACACAGGGTTTTAACCAGGGGTGGGACTGTTCCAGCAGTTGCTAACTTACTATCAAAATTTAACACATCTTATGAAGTGTGCCTATGGCTTACAAGACATTCGCTTACTTATTACTGATTCTTAACAAATCCTATGAGCTTCACCTGTATTTCATAAGCTACTTGCTTAAATTACTCTCTATGGTTAATACTCGGTTTGAGTTTCATCTATCCCATTTTTCTTCTTGCCCTCTATAGCAGAATTGAATGTTCTCAAACAATACAGAAAATTCACATTGCCAGCGTATTCATTTTCTACATTTTTTTCCATGGGAAGATGTTCAGGGGAGAAAGAGGAAATCTATAAAAATAGGGAAAAGGCTGATACAGTAACTCAATGTCAATAAGGTATCAGTTTTCTTTTCTCTTGTTGTTCCACTATACCGATCACATGAATTTTGTCTTTCTCATTTCAAGATGGATTTCATATTTCCAAACATTACATACATTTTCTAGGAAGGAACATGAATAAAGAGGAAAATAAAAAGTTGCTACTCATATCAGCAAAGCAAATATTTTCCAAAACTTTTTGCCTTCTGCTTCATTAGTCAGAGAATCCATGCAGGACATCTTTGGTGGAGTGTCTATTCAAGCCTTTGCCCATTTTCTAACTGGATTGTTCATTTTCTTACTGTTGAGTATAGACAGTTCTTTATATACTCTTTTCACTTCTTATTTTTTTAATTGAGATATAGTTAACGTTGTTTAAGTTTTAGGTATAAAACATGTCAGTTTGATACATTTAATATCAGATGAGTCCTTGTCAGATATGATTTCCAAATATTCTTCTTCATCTGTGGCTTGTCTTTTAATCCTCTTAGCAGAGTTTTTGCAAACCCAAAAAAATTAATTTGGTGATGCCCAACTTACCCTTATTTTTGTTATAGATTGTGCTTTTACTGTCCTCTTTAAGAACTCTTTACCTAACTATAGGTCATGAGTATTTTTTTTCCTGTGTTCTCTTCTAGAAGTTTGATAGTTTTATATTTAAGTCTGTAATTTTTTGAGTTAATTTTTTTATGAGTTGTGAGGTTCAGGTTGAGGTGTTTTGTTTGTTTGTTTTTGCCTAGGGATATCTAATTATTCACACACTGCTGAAAAAAATATCTTCCATTGAATTGCTTTTATACTTTGGAGAAGAATCAGTTGGACATATTTGTGTGGGTCTATGTTTTGGTTCTCCCTTTTGCTCCATTGATCTATTTATGTGTCTCTGTCAATATCACATTGTAGCTATATAGCAATTCTTAAGATCAAATAGTATGATTCTTCCAATTACATTCTTTCTTTTTCAAAATTGTTTTAGCTATTCTAGTTCACTTTGGCTTATCTATTCAGTCCTAATAAATGTTTTTCTGTAGGTTATCTACACTGCCATTACACAGCATTTTATCGATCTATAAACTACTCATTCCTGGCTTTATCTAAAAGGACACAGTAAACATAAAAAAAAGTGATGAAAAAATATAATTTTATTTTCTTTAGAGTGTTATGATTTCAAATATAAAATAAAACTTTCTGATGGAATTTTCTCACCCATTATTATACATGAGGAAACAGATCTAGTGATTGTTCTTATGAACCTGCATTTTTCTGGCTTTAACATGTGAGCTGCAATAATTAGTGTACAACATCCATTACATTGTGTTCCATGAAAATAGTTTGTTTTGCAACATGGAAACACATATAACTCAAATGCAAATGAGCACAAAGTCATGTAAAAAGTTTATTACTCTAAATTATTTGATTACCTTTTAGATCAATCTGATCTGACTCTAACATTTTATTTGCAGAAGGATTTTAGTGGAAACTCACTTACCTAGGAGTGGGAAGACCTACCTTTAAACCCAATATCTGCCATTTCTGAGCTCTGTAATTTTAGGCATCTTTCTCTCTTTTATTAATGTACTTTTTTTAATTTTAAATTTTGTTAGGTAACATACAGTGCAATATTGGTTTCTGGGATAGAATTCAGTAATTCACCATTTACATACAACACCCAGTGCTCATTACAAGTGTCCTCTTTATTACCCATCACCCATCTAGCCCATCCCCCACCCATATCCCTCCATCCACCCTTGTTTTTTTCCTCTGTCATTTTTTTTTTTTTTTTGAGGGGTGTATTTTTCCTCTGTCATTAAGAGTTATTTATGGCTCATTTCCCTGTCTCCTTTTTTTCTTTTCCCCATTCCCATATGTTCATCTATTTTCTTTCTTAAATTCCACTTATGAGTAAGATCATATGGTATTTGTCTTTCTATGGCTCACTAATTTCACTTACCGTAATACTCTCTAGCTCCATCCATGTCATTGCAAATGGCAAGATATCATTCTTTCGATGGTTGAATAATATTCCATTGTATATATTTACCACATCTTCCCTATCCATTCATCAGTTGATGGACACTTGGTCACTCTCCATAGTTTGGCTATTGTTGATAATGCTGCTATAAACATCTGGGTGCATGTATGCCTTCAATTCTGTATTTTTATATCCTTTGGGCAAATACCTAGTAGTGCAATTGCTGACTCATAGAGTAGTTCTATTTTTAACTTTTTGAGGAACCTCCAAATTGTTCTCCAGAGTGGCTGCACCCGTTTGCATTCCCACCAAGACTGCAAGCAAGTTCCTCTTTCTCCACATCCTCACCAACATCTGTCGTTTCCTGACTTATTAATTATAGCCATTCTGACTGGTGTGAGGTGGTATCTCATTGTGGCTTTGACTTGTATTTCCCTGATGATGAGTGATGTTGAGCATCTCTTCACGTGTCTATTAGCCATCTGGATGTCCTCTTTGGAAAAATGTCTATTCATGTCTTCAGCCCATTTCTGAACTGGATTATTTGTTTTTTGGGTGTTGACTTTGATAAGTTCTTTATAGATTTTGGATACTAACCCTTTATCAGATATGTCCTTTACAGATAGATATTGTCTTCCATTCCGTGGGCTGCTTTTTAGTTTTGTTGATTGTTTCCTTCACTGTGCAGAAACTTTCTATCTTAATAAAGTCTCAATAGTTTATTTTTGCTTTTGTTTCCCTTGCCTCTGCCGACATGTCTAATAAGAAGTTACTACTGCTGAGGTCAAAGAGGTTGCTGCCTGTGTTCTCCTCTAGAATTTGATAGTTTCATGTCTCACATTTAGGTCTTTGATCCAGTTTGAATTTATTTTTGTGTATGGTGTAAGAAAGTGGTCCAGAATCTTCTATGTGTTGCTGTCCAGTTTTCCCAGCACCATTCGTTGAAGAGACTGTCTTTTTTCCATTGGATAGTCTTTCCTTCTTTGTTAAAGATTAGTTGACCATATAGTTTTGGGTCCATTTCTGGGTTTTCTATTCTGTTCCATTGATCTATGTGTCTGTTTTTGTTTACGTGTATCTCTTAACTCTTCTCAAATCTAGATTTCTCTTCTGTACACAGCATATTTCTTTTTTCTTTCTTTTTTTTTTTAAGATTTTATTTATTTATTTTGACAGAGAGGAGAGAGATCACGAGTAGGCAGAGAGGCAGGCAGAGGGAGAGGGGGAAGCAGGCTCCCCTCCGAGCAGAGAGCCCGACACGGGGCTCGATCCCAGGACCCTGAGTTAATGACCCGAGCCAAAGGCAGAGGCTTTAACCCACTGAACCACCCAGGCTCCCCTCTCTTCTGTACAAATGGTATAATCACTAACTCGAAAAGTCAGAAATACATGTTGGTTGTGTGTGTGTTGTTCATGAAAATGCCTGGCAAACAGTAAGACATGTGTGGCCATTTTTCTTTTGAAGAGTCTTACATTCATGGGACAGTAAATCTATGGAAAACCAAACGAAGGACATGGGTAGACATCCTTCTCTGGCACTGTCTTATTACCCAGAATATTTACAGCATCCTTATGCCCCACTACTTATTAGTGAGAGAAGCTCCCAGTGGAGTGGATACAGGGAAAAATGAAAAATTGGACTGACTCATGGAGGCAACCAATCTATCATGGATTTCAAGCTGAATCTTTAGGTCACGAAAGTGTCATATATGTGAATATCAATGAAACTAGTTCCTGAGGTGGAAGGATATCTTTGTTAGGAATCACTGCCAAATCTCATCATCCTATTTCTTTATACCTCAGTGTACTGTCAGTTTCCCAACTTTGTTCCATGTGCTTGCTTTGAGTCACATTTTGTTTCTGTTTATTGGCAGAATTTTTCACATGGCCAATGATTTTTTTTTGTCTTTGCTTGCCATAAATGAAGCTTACACATCTGCCTGGTGTATTACTCCTGGTGTCAGTAATTATATTCTAATACTGAAACACTTCTTCTGTTTTAATTATAACTGTTTCTTTCATTACAGAGCAAATGATCATCCTAAAATAGTAAAAGTCATAAAAATAACAATGGCTACTATTTGTTCAGGTTAAGTACCTTATATATAAAATCAGATTTAAATATCTCATATGCAGGCATTAGTACTCTCACTTTAGAGTTGAAGAAATAGAACTCAGAAGTTTTAAATAACTTGTCTAAAGTCACAAAACTATTAAGTGGTGAATTGTAGATTTGAACCCAAGAGTGTATGACTTCAAAGTTTTTGCTCTCATTCAGTACAGGATATGTAAAACTGTTGGCTGAATGTTTGACATTGATATGTGAATTTGAAAAAATACTAACTTTGAATTCTCATTCATTCTTTTTTACTTTTTCATTGAAACTTATGTAATTTCTTAATTATTGATTGCAAAGTCTTTTTATAAGATTATTATACCTACTTATTGATTCAGCTTATGTTATTTATTATTTATCTGTTATTGCAATAAATAGATATATCATCATTTAATTGTGGTAGCCATATTTATCATTTGGCTCCACAATAATATGGTAGGCAGTTTCTAGTGTGGCTTGCAGTGACCCAATTTCCTGATATTCATGCTTTTGTGTAATTCCTCCCCTTGAGGATAGGTTGAACCCAGTGACTTGCTTTTAATGAATATAATTTGAATTATTAGAATATTTTATTCTAATGAGTAGAATCTGGCAAAAGTGACATCATTTGTGTGATTAGGTTACAAAAGTGTATGCCTTCTATTGTGCTGTACTCTTTTTTGCTGCTACTCTCTCTTGCCCTCTCACTTAATAAAACAAACTGCCATAAAACAAGATGCTGTAGAGAGGCCCACATGGTGAGGAACCAAGGAAGGCCTCCAGTCAATGGCTCATGAGGACCTAAGACATCAATCCTGCAGCCCATGAGGAATCTAATCCTGCCAGCACCACCTGAATAAAGGAGCAAGCACATTCTTCCCAGTTGAGCCTATAGATGTAAGCAGCCCTGAGAGAAACCTAAAGCCAGAGGACCCAGTTAAATTGCGTTCAGATTCGTGACTCACAGTGACTGTGAGATAATATATGTTGTTGGTTTAAGCCATTAAATTTTGGGGTAATTTGTTACACAGCAATAAATAACTCACATAAATAAGTTATTCATTTTTAAACTGCTGTATTCTGGTGGTTTGCTCTGACCAGGACCCTATATCAAAGTAAAATGTGACCTTGAAGCAATTATGAAGTAAGTGAGCCTCAAAAAACTTTGGTAAATCAGAGGAAAATGTAAGTTGGCTCAACCTTTCTTTGCTCTTAGTTTTTCAAGATTTGGCAAACAGAGCAATGAGGAAAAAAATCATATTCATTGTTGGAGACAAAGAAAAATCATGTTATCACAGATTTATAAAACAGTGAAAAAGCTTTCATTCTCACTTCAAATCTTTGTCAAGAATGAGAACATACCCATGTTAAGATACTTACAGAGTGAAAATTGAGAGTTTCACACAACTTCCCACTCTAAAACAACTTTGTGTACTCTATGGCCTGTGAAAAGATAAGTGTGGAGGTTTTTGTTTATTTGTTTTTAGGTTTTTTTTTCCCCCAATAAAGGTATTAAAAATAGTATATTAGTTTCCTGGAACTGCTTTAAGGAAGTACCATAATCTTAGTGGCTTAAAACGATAGAAATTTACTCTAAATTCTAGAGGCTGGAAGTTTGAAATCAAGGATCTTGGCAGGGCCTTACTCCCTATGAAGACTCTAAGCCTCTGGGGGAGGATCCTTCCTTTCCTCTTCTAGCTTTTGGTAGCCTGAGATGTTCTTGGCTTGTGACAGTATAACTCCAATCTCTGCCTCTGTCTACACATAATTGTCTTCTCTTAATGTGCCTGTGTTTTCAAATGGCATTCTCCTGTCTGTGTGTGCCTGACATTTCCTTCTTCTTATAAACACAGTAGTCATATTGGATTAAGACTCACCCTAACAACCTGATCTTAACTTGATTACATCTGCAAATACCCGATTTCGAAATAATGTCACATTCGAAGTTCTTGGGGTTTGGACTTCAACATATTTTTTTTTGTTGGGGGACACAATTCAACCCATAACAAATAGTATTTCTTTCCTTTGTCTTGTAAAGTCTTTTTTTTTCAACATCTATCCTTGGCTTTGTTACATCAGTCAACTTTTTCTATGCCAGTCAAAAAATTATACTTTTTATCATCCCACACCTTTCTGTCTACTATCCTGTTTTCCCTGCAATATTCTAATTGTTGTACTCTTCAACAGATTATGGGCAATGTTGTAGCAGAATTTTCATTACATATAATTCAGTAAAATAATAGTTCTATCTCTATCTAAAAGAAGCCTTTAGAAAATACTGTCTTTTAAATAAGAATATTTTCTTCCTTTATTACATTTTGTTTTAACATTCTGAAATTTATTCTAATTTTAGTGGTGCCAGATGTTGTGAAATTCTCTATCAGAGATGATGTCAATATAAGTTGTTGTAATATCAGCCACATATTGTCCTGTCATCCACAGGTTGATTGATATTGCACCCCCTTTACAGAGTAAGATAATAAAATGATATTACCTCAAAGGAACAAAGTACAAAAGTAATTTGTATGCATTCGTCAAATATATATTTCTCACATACTGTGTTCTAGTTACTGAATTAATTGGAGGTAGCATTATTAATTGAAAGATTATAGACTTTGGAATAAGGCAACCTTGAATTTCAACGCTTCCATTTCTTTCTATGAAAAGGGATAATAGTACTTGTGGACTTGTTTAGAAGATTACATATGATGGTATTAATATGATGTTCTTGATAAAATTGACAAAAGGTCCTTGATTCCTAGCAGTTATATTTAATAAAGTTAAAATTACAGAAAAAAATCCCTCAGAACTTACGATTTTATGTAAAATGAATATAGTATTTACTTTGGTGGTTTGGGTGATATAATCTATGTAAATATATGGTATAGTACATGCCATTAACACATATTAGTGTCCCCCACCACAGGTATTGTAAGATGCAAAGACTGATGACAGCCATTCTTAATTTTTGCAACATATAGGTTCATGTGTGTTTTTTAAAGATTTTATTTATTTATGTATTTATTTGTTTGTTCATTCATTCATTCACTCATTCATCTGACAGAGAGAGAGAGAAAGAAAGAGTACAATCAGGGGAAGAGGCAGGCAGAAGGAGAAGCAGTCTTCTGGCTGAGCAAGGAGCCTGATTCGGGACTCGATCCCAGCACCCTGGGATCATGACGTGAACTGAAGGCAGATGCTTAACCAACCGAGCCACCCAAGTGCCCCCATATAGGTGTATCTACTAGGTGTGTTTTCATTCATTCATCCATTTATACATTCAATATAACCTTATATGTGGTATAAATAACATTATGAGATATGGAACACCCAGAATACCAATAAGAAATTGATGCTCCAAGAAATTAACTGATTTTCTCAGCATAAAACAGCCCTTGAGTTTCAGAGCTAGGATGCAAATCCAAATGTATGTAAGTCTAACAATTTTGATCTATCCACCTCACTGGTAAATGGTTGCACTTAGAGAATGGAAGAAAGGGCACGGCCTTTTGAAGTAAAACCAAAAGTATAGTAAAAGAAACAGAAGAAAACTAGAATCACACTTTATCAGGAAAGCCAAAGGTACACTTCAAACATGACATGGAAGCTCAGTGAAATAGATGTGTACAGGTTACACTCTGATCAACCAGAGGGAGAGGTCTAAGTTTGGACTGTCAATCTTAGGATACATAGCGCACTTTCCCCAACATCAAGTTTACTTTGTTGTAAGAAGGGATACTGAACAGGCGGCAACACAGCACACACAGCAGCACTGTAGCGAGCTTTTGATTCATAAACACAACTGCTAACGCCCCAGTCACTCCATTCTTAGAATATGTATGATCACAGTATATGAGATTGGATTGGCACAGACTACTTTGAGTCTTCAACTTCTGTACTTTGCAAGCCATGTAGCGCCTTCAGGGGTAAAAAGTAGCTCCTATTCTCTGGTGCAACTATGTCTCATCAATACTAGTTACACATCACTTGATAAACCCCCTTGACAATGAAATATAGGTGCGTGGTCCGATTCATAGTGCTCAGGAAGACTTTCTTGGATCTAACACAAACCCATAAATTCCTTGAGTTAGTGTTACAAGGAAGACTGGCTAGGTTCAAAACCTCCGACATCTTTGAAGATAGAGGATCGTAGCAAAACCCACTGTTGTACTGGGAATAGCTGTTGTAATAGAACAATTGTTTATAAGGGTTTTTTTTTTTTCGGGGCGCCTGGGTGGCTCAGTGGGTTAAAGCCTCTGCCTTCGGCTCAGGTCATGGTCTCAGGGTCCTGGGATCGAGCCCCGCATCGGGCTCTCTGCTCAGCAGGGAGCCTGCTTCCCCCTCTCTCTCTGCCTGCCTCTCTACCTACTTGTGATCTCTCTCTGTCAAATAAATAAATAAAATCTTAAAAAATATATATATATATATAAGCGTTTTTTTTTTCTATCTAGTATCAGATGGTAGATACAACATTCTGCCAATAGCTACAGTGGATTTTCACTGCCCTTTAAATGGCTTGGGCAGAGACATAGAGCATATAAGAAACTCAGGAACTCTTAGATTTGAAACATCTCCCCTAGAGATTTTGACACTATGTCATGCCCCTCCATTCTCCCATGGAGTTCACCTCCCTTCCCTTAGTTGCATATTACTAACTGACATTCAGCCTTTGACTTGGTATCCATGATTATTTTGTAAGGATTTGTATAAAATTGCTGCCTGTTTAAAAACCTCTTCCTGAGCATAGATATTGCTGTAAATCTAGGATATGAGAACATTTGTCAGACAAGTTGACATTTCCTGACTTCTTAACAGAGACTATAATTCTACACAAAATATTCTTGTAAATGAAAATTTAAAAAAGAAAAGCAATTGCAGGTTGTCTAATGATTATTGTGTTTTAGAAAATTTAAGTTGGCTTTATGTCAGTTCTGTGAATGTTCACTGATTGCTCTCCATTCTGTGTGAGGACAGATGTAAATTTATCACTGAAATGAAAATCAAATAAATCACCATGATAAGCTCAACTCTTGTTCTTTTGCTTACAACAAAATATAAGTGTTAGTGAAGGGGAAACATTAAGACTTGGCTTTAATTATAGTTTTGAATGTCAACGAAGAGAATTTGTATAACATAATAGAGCACACAGAAAGTGAATATGTGCACTATGTATGTATTGACTATTTAGGGAAGTCATAATAATATCCATAATTAAAAGATCCTTTCAGTTAACATAGAATGAAGAAGCAATGGCTCAAACAATAAATAATGAGGCACTTTTTTCTTTCCTTTAACTCCCCAGGAAAAGCCTGCTTAATTAAAGGTATTTATTACAATTTGATAAAAAAATCCAAATTCTATGTGTCCTACATATAGCTACTAGA
Source organism: Potos flavus (assembly GCA_028534135.1). Lineage (NCBI taxonomy): Eukaryota > Metazoa > Chordata > Mammalia > Carnivora > Procyonidae > Potos > Potos flavus. The sequence continues at coordinate 83,523,192 of CM052901.1, read as the reverse complement.
GTATTCTCTGTCATAGGCCTCGTGGGTCTGAAGACTTTGACTTATTAATGAAGTCATCAAAGGAATAGGCTAAGTCTTTAGTTAAAACTGTTTGTTCCAAGATGCTCTGCAAAATATGCTCCAGGCTTTTCCAAGGCGACTCTTTCATTTTTTTCCCCTCTTAACTTAAAACTAAAGCCTCCTTGACATGCTTAATTAAACATCTGAATCAAATTAATTATTTTGTAACCAGACTGGTGTGTAGGATGTAAATTTCAAATTTCGCATTGGCCATTAATTGAAGAGGCAGATTGTTCTTTATAAAATATGATTATCTTTTTTACAACTTCAGCAATACAATATATAGAAACTAGGAATGGAAATGAAAATTGTTCAAACTTATACATGGGATAAAAATAAGAGATATTCTAACATGCTTAACAAAGAGGAATATATTATATTCTTCAACTCTAAGCAACTGGTGTGTGTGTGTGTGTTTATACTGGAACTCCTCTCACAAAATTAGGAGGGAATTTCCTCCTTTCTGTGAGTCATCCCTCTGCCTCTGTAAACTATAAACATACTTATGTAAGAAAACGCCTGATGAATTCTTCCTACTGATTCTTATTATCTTAGAACATCGCGAATGATTATTGTCAAAGAAAGCCTAATTTTTAAAAATGACATCCATCTGCTCGATTTTTTTTTATTGGCCTGCTGACAATTCACTTTGAGATCGTCTGGGTCAGGGCCTGTTACTTTGCACTGAAAAGCAAATTATGCAAATAGGGTAACTGATTCATATAATGTTACCTTTTGGGAATTCTAAGTCTCTCAGTCTTAAAGGAGGGCCCAAAGTTAAAAGTAATATGTACTCTGTGTCCATAATTTGATTTTCTGTAGTATTATTTCAGGTAACATTTTTGCGTTCTCATAGATAATATTTAGAAGATTCAACTCCAAAAACACTTGAGATCTTGTAATAGACAACTGAAGCGAATATGTATAGGAGCTAGGCTCCAAAGCTTGTACAAGATTCTGCCTGTGTCATGTAGAGTTTTGTACCATACAGTTTTTAAATGTCAATTACTGTCATTTTGCGTTAAAGATAAAGCTTGCAAATGAAGTCTTAATCTCTTTATTGTTGACAGCTTGTGAGGGGAAAGCTATGTGTTTTAACCACCTTAAATAATTCCCAGAGCAGTTTCCCTTTGCAAAGGTAAATTGAGTTAATTCTCTTATCCTTAGAGTCACCAGAATTCTCCTTTTACACACAAATTGAAATTTTTTGCGTGTGCATTCCAACAGCTGTTCATATTTCCAAGCATAAGTGGAACAAGAGCAGTTTGACTCCATATAATATCTTAGTTATCACTTATAAAATATTTTTTGTAAATTGAATAAAATAGAAGAATTGCATGCTCTAATGTGGTAGGGGAAAGATGAATTACCAGTTCTTTAAAGAAGGTGAAGTATTATGATAATAAAATATTTCTAAATAAATATTTCTAAATATAAACTCTCTTCTAGGCCCCTCTATACAAGATCTGAATCATAGAATAAGTTTTGGCCTTGCCACTTGATAGCTCAGTGACCTTGGGGTAAGTCATATACAAATTTTGGGCCTGAGCTTATTTATCTAAAATGTAAAAATGGCAATAATTTTACCTGTCCAAACTGTCTAATAGACAGCTTGTGGGGATGAAAATTAAAGAGACATTGAATGTGAAAGCAATTTACTAACTGTGAGGTGAGTAAAAGAGTAAGATTAAAAAAAATAAAAAAGCTTAGTGAGGAAGTTTCTTTTTTGTGATATTTTAATCAGATACTTTAATTGGAATATTAAAGTTTTAAAAACCAAATTGTTAACTGTACAGTATATTAAAATACTGGACCACTTTCCGGAAGGTAGGACGTGCAGAAAAGTGAATCCAAAGCGACGGGAAGACAGACTGTGGGGGGAGGGGCCAGCTCCCGGCAAGACGCAGAGCAGCCGAGCACAAAATCGGAACTTTTAGAAATCTGCTCCACTGAGGGACATC
>CM052901.1:83497878-83520671 GCA_028534135.1 Potos flavus | reverse complement strand
TAAGAGACTCCTAAACTCATGAAACAAACTGAGGGTGGCTGGGGGGTAGGGGTGGGTAGCGATAGGGTGGTGGGTTATGGACATTGAGGAGGGTATGTGCTATGGTAAGTGCTGTGAAATGTGTAAGCCTGAGGACCCACAGACATGTACCCTGGGGCAAATAATACATTATGTGTTAATTAAAAATATAAAATAAAATAAAATAAAATACTGATAAACTAGATGAAATATAAAGTTCATATATTTATATAAAAGTTGTTTTTTTTTTAAATAAAACATTCTCTCTCTTTAGATAATATTTCTTTCCTTCATGTGTTTTGTTATATTCACTTGGAAAATTCTTTCATTATAGGTTAATAACAACTGTTTAAATGTAAATTTTCAAGTAAATTGACCATTTTATGCTCTAACAGAAAAGTCAGTTTATTTAATATATTCAGTGTTTGTTTTAACTTCTTCTTAACTACGTTTTGTAAAAGAGACAACTTGATTTCAAAGCCTAATTTGGGGCGGAGATAAAAGCAAAAATAAACTATTGAGACTACATCAAAATAAAGTTTCTGCACAGCTAAGGAAACAATCACCTAAAAGCCAACCTACTGAATGGGCGAAGATATTTGCAAATGACTTATCTGATAAATGGTTAGTATCCAAAATATAAAAAGAACCAATATAAAGAACTATATAAAGAACTAATACAACTCAATACCCAAAAAACAAATAGTCCAATTAAAGGGTGGGCAGAAGACATGAACAGTCATTTCTCCAAGGAAGACATAGAGATAGCCAATAGACGCATAGAAAGATGCTCAGGATCACTCATCATCAGAGAAATGCAAATCAAAAGTACAATGAGATATCAGCTCACACCTGTCAGAATGGCTAAAATAAAAACACAGGAAAAAAGTGTTGGTGAGGATGTGGAGAAAAAGAAACCCTCCTGCCCTGTTGGAAGGAATGAAAACTGGTACAGCCATTGTGAACAGTATGGAGATTTCTCAAATAATTAAAAAAAGAACTACCCTATGATCCAGGAATCACACTACTGGGTATTTACCTAAAAAATACAAAAACACTAATTCAAGGATACATGCAGCTCTATGTTTACTGCAATATTATTTACAATAGGCAAACTATGGAAGAAACCCAAGTGTTCATCAAGAGATGAATGAATAAAGAAAATGTGGTATGTACATATATATACACATACACACACACACATACACACAATGGAATATTATTCAGCTATAAAAAAGAATGAAATCTTGCCATTTGCAATAATATGGCTAGAGCCAGAGAATATAATGCTAAGCAAAATAAACCAATCAGAGAAAGAAATACTCTATGATTTCATTCACATGTAGAATTTAAGAAACAGAACAAATGAGCAAAGGCAAAAAGAGAGAGAGGCAAACCAAGAAACAAACTCAACTCTAGAGAATACACTGAGGGTTACCAGAGGGAAGGTGTGTCGGGGGATGGATGAAATAGGTGATGGGGATTAAGGAGTGCATTTGTGATGAGTACCGGGTGATGTATGGAAGTGTTGAATCAGTATATTGTACACCTGAAACTAATATTACATTGTATGTCAACTAACTGGAATGTAAATAAAATGAAAAAAAAAAACCAAATAACGAGTTGTTAAGAATGTGGAAATATTGGAACCCTTGCACATTGTTGTTGGGAATGTAAAATGTTGCATCCAAAGTGCAAAAACACTATGGAAGTTCCTAAAAAAATTAAAAATAGAACTACTGTGTGACCCAGCAATTGCACTTCTGGTTATTTATCCAAAATAACTGAAATCAGGATCTTGAGGAGATATCCGCATTCCACGTTCACGGCAGTATTATTCACAATGTCCATCAACAGATGACTAGATGAAGAAAATATGGTAGCTATTTACAATGGAATATTATTTGGCCATAAAAGTAGTCAATTCTTTTTATGCTACTACTTAAACGAACCTTGAGGACATTATGCTAAGTGAATAAACCAGTCACAGAAGGACAAATACTGCATTCCACTTATATGAGGAATCTAAAATAGTCAAATTCATACAACCAGAGAGTAGAAAAGTGGTTGCCAGGGGCTTGGGGGAGGGACAGGACAAATGAGGAATTGCTGTCCAATGGGTGTAAAGTTTGTCATGTAAGATGAAAAAGTTCTAGAGATATGATGTACAATATCGTGCTTATAGTTAATATTTTACTATACTCTTAAAAATGTGTTAAGAGGGTAGATATCATGTTATGTTTTTACCACAATAAAAAAGTATAACAATCACTGAAAGAGCAATGAAATATACAAAACTAGACAAAAAGAAAACCACAACACACACACACACACACACACACACATACACACACAAATACATGCTTGGTATAAAATAGCAATGCTTCTGAAATATTTATTCGGTGAAGAAAAGCATTATTTTGCAAATTTGCATAAAATTTTCCCAAAGACATAGCATCTTTTCAGCAAAACAAGTTTTTCCAAAGAGATGTCCTGAAATCTGTTATCCTGCATATCTCAGTAGCAACATAATTCCACTTAGAAAAAAAGGCAAATATGTTTAATTTATCTTGGCTTTTTTTCCATTCCAATGAACACAGATGTATTTCCCACTTCTAAAACTTTACTCTTATGGCACATTTTCCATAAGACAAGTATTTTGAAAAGTAGAAAGTGTATGTCTAGCTCTACCTCAAAAAGAAGATATTAGTTTTTCTTTTCCTATAATTGTGAGATGAAAACAGTTTTGGATTTATACATAACTTTATCATTTATCTTGTGAATGTATTTATAAAACTTCACTAAAACCCAATATTTACCTCAATAGTGAAATCATGCATTTCTGTATTTCACCATGTTCTCCATAGTTCTCTTTACTACTGTTGAAGTGCTCCTTCTTCTATCTTCTGTTGAAGTGTTTTGTGGAGATTAAAGCTTGACTTCAGGTCAAGCAACAGAGAACAAAATAGCCTAGAAGAGATAGAGATGTGCAAAAACATAAGCTGTTCCTATAGGAGTATGGCAAAGCAGTAGGATTGAAACTTGAAGTTGAACGTGGCTTCTTAACCGACACAGTGGAGTTTTGCTTTATACAACCAAATCTCTTTTAGAAAATGTTTTTTGAAAGAATTCTGGTGTCATAGAAATTATCTGAAACTTGGAAATGAGGCAAAAATATAGATAGCATGTCTATTCGATGTCACATGGTAGTGAAGGCCATCTGAGAATTATGCAAGGGAATGTGCTTAGTTCATTTTTTTTAGTGTTCAATAATTCATCAGTTGCATATAACACCCAGTGCTCATCATATCACGTGCCCTCCTTAATGCCCATCACCCAATTACCCCATCTCCCCACACATATACTCCCCAGCAACCCTCAGTTTGTTTCTTATAGTTAAGAATCTCTCATGGCTTTTCTCCCTCTCTGATGACTTCCTATTCAGTTTTCCTTCCCTTCCTCTATGATCCTCTGCACTGTTTCTTATATTCCATGTATGAGTTAAAGCATATGATAATTGTCTTTCTCTGATTGACTTATTTCACTCAGCATAATACTTTCCAGTTCCATCCACGTCAATGTAAGTGGTAAGTTTTCATCCTTTCCCAGGGCTGAGTAATATTCCAGTGTGTGTGTGTGTGTGTGTGTGTGTATGTATATATATACATACACACACACACAGTATGTATATATATACATACACACACACACACATCTTCTTTGTCCATTCTTCTGTTAATGGACATCTTGGCTTTCCACAGTTTGGCTATTGTGGACATTGCTGCTATGAACATTGAGGTGCATGTGCCCCTTTGGATCACTATATTTGTATCTTTGGGATTAACACCTAGTAGTGCAATTGCTGGATCTTAGAATAGCTCTATTTTTAACTTCTTGAGGACCCTCCATACCGTTTTCCAGAGTGGCTGTACCAGCTTGTAAGAGGGTTCCCCTTTCTCCGCATCCTCACCAACATCTGTCGTTTACTGACTTGTTAATTGTAGCCATTCTGACCAGTGTGAGGTGGTATCTCACTGTGGTTTTGACTTGTATTTCCCTGATGATAAGTGGCGTTGAGCATTTTCTCATGTGTCTGTTGGCTATTTGTATGTCTTCTTTGGAGAAATGTCTGTTTATGTCTTCTGCCCATTTCTTGATTGGATTATTTGTTCTTTGGGTGTTGAGTCTGAAAAGTTCTCTATAGACCTTGGATACTAGCCCTTTATCTGATATGTCATTTTCAAATATCTTCTCCCATTCCATATGTTGCCTTTTAGTGTTGTTGAATGTTTCTTTTGCTGTGCAGAAGCTTTTAATCTTGATGAAGTCCTAATAGTTCATTTTTGCCTTTGTTTCCCTTGACTTTGGAAACGTGTCTGGAAAGAAGTTGCTGTGGCCAATGTCAGAGAGGTTAGTACCTATGTTCTCCTCTAGGATTTTGATGGATTCCTGTCTTATATTGAAGTCTTTCATCCATTGAGTTTATCTTTGTGTATGGTGAATGGTCAAGTTTCATTTTTCTCTATATAGATGTCTAATTTTCCCTGCACCATTTATCAAAGAGATTGTCTTTTTTTCCATTAGATATTCTTTCCTGCTTTGTCAAAGATTAGTTGACCATAGAGTTGAGGGTCCATTTCTGGGTTCTTTATTCTGTTCCATTGATCTATGTATCTGTTTTTGTGCTAGTACCATACTGTCTTGATAATCACAGCTTTGTAATAGAGCTTGAAGTCTGGCATTGTGATGCCACCAAGCCAAATTAAAGAGCACATTAACAGAATCATACACCATAATATGGTAGAATGATCCCTAGGCTGCAAGGATGATTCAACATATGAAAAATAAATCAATATGATACACACACATATGTGTGTATCACATATGATACACACATCCTTCACAGAATGAAGGATAAAAATCATACAATCATCTCAATAAATTTGGAAAAAGCATTTGACAAATTGAAACACCCTTTCAGGACAAAAACACTGAACAAACTAGGAATAGAAGAAAATCACCTAAACATAGTTAAAGCCATATATGACAAGCCTACAGCTAACATCATACTCAATGGTGAAAAATTGAAGGATTTTCCTCTAAGATCAGGAAGGCAAGGATGCCTATCCTCACAAGGTGCAACGCAGTGAAGAGGTAAGAAATTATTACTGGAAAATGAAAGCAAGGAGATTCATATTATATAGTAAAAAATATTTGGTAAACTCTCAACTCCAATAACAAAAAAATTGTCAGGTATATAATGAGCTTGTAGCACCAGGGAAGTAAAGGAATAATAAAGTGTTAGTAGTAAGTGTTGGTTGCTATTGGTTGTGTTTACAAGGTGTTACTAAGAAATAGGTGATCTCACAAAATAATTAGATGATTTGCAAGTAGGATTGAAAAAGCATAGAGGGTTAAGGTTCTGCCATGAGCTCAGGTCATGATCTCGGGGTCCTGGGATTGAGCCCCACGCTGGGCTCCCTGCTCAGTGGGGAGTTGGCTTCTCCCTCTCCCTCTGTCCCTCCCCCAGTTTGTCATGCTCGTTCTCTCTCTCAAATAAATAAATAAATAATCTAAAAAAAAAAAAAGAAAAAGCATAAGGAAACATCTTCAAATTTAAGGGCTTATAGGGTTGAAAAAGGCAAGTGATTCTGAAACCCAAACAGTAATAGAAATTTTTAAGAAATGCTTTGAGCCAAAAAGGGCTTATTAAAACTCAGAATTGCATAAAAGTGTCAAATCAAGAGTTGATCATAACACAAATTTTTGAAACATGAGAATGGATCAAATTACCTCTGCATAAATATATCTGAGTCTCACAATGAAGACTGCAGTACCCATAAACTCCTTTCAGTTAAACAAAATGTCTTAGTAAAAGAAAATAATGTCATATTCTTGTGGTACCAGCAATTATATTCAGAGGGATAAGAACAGGGTCTAAAACTCAAAGAACATCACGATATATAAAAACTAGACCATCACTCTGTACACCTTAAACTTATACAGTGATGTACATCAATTATTTTTCAGTAAAACTAGAAAAAATCAAAGAACAATAGCAAATGGGAAGATTTTGTTTGGCAAAGAACTGTAGGTTTGACTGTTGGCACATGGAGCTTACTGAAATCAAACAGTAAGAAGCTGGCCAAGTTCTTGAGAAAATGTGAAATAAAGGAGGCTAACTGTCTGAGATTTAAAACCATGCTTGGTTCTCAAGCTTTATATGAACAAAAAGAAGACTGAAAAAAAAAAAAAAAACCTGACAAGGAGAATATGTTCTCCAAAGCTCAGTTTTCCGAGGTGGCTAAGGAGGAGAACAGAAAAGGAGGGACCTTCTGGGCAGAACCAATGGCTCAGGAGAACAGTGAGGGCAGACGCTTAACCGACTGAGCCACCCAGGCGTCCCTACTCTATTTTTTAAATAGGTGTGTTTACTGTACATAACCCATCTCTGTTGCACCAGTGTATACTGGTTGAGTGTGAGGCAGATAACCTTGTTTTTGGTCATAAGAAAATACCTTAATCTCTCTTGTTTCCATTCATACTGACATTTATTCACTCAACAAATATTTATTTTCTATGTATTCAGCACTGGTCTAGAGTAGTGAACAAGGTGTATGTATATAACTCAGTTTGATGAAGCTTGCCTTTTACCAAAGAAAGCAGACAATTAGATTTCAGTCCTCTTTACCACATAAAGAAATTTGAATTACCAAGTAACATACAGATTCAGTGCAAAAAGTTTGGAAAATAAAAGGGAAAAAGGAAAAATTAAGTCAACCCCTAGCACATTGCCATCATACATCATGAGGTTTACTGCCACCAGTGTGACCACTTTCAAAAGCAATCCTGGCCATGACATGCCACTCCTTTACCTAAAATTCTTCACTGGCCATAGTCAGCCTCCAAACACCTTGACAAGGCTTTATAGCACTTCACACCCTGGCCTCTACTTACCCAAAGGTTCCTTTAGCTTGTCTGTCCTATTCTCACTTCTAACATTTTCCTCACATTTTTTTCTGGAGCCATCTTGAATAACTTGACTTTGCCAGAGTGCCATATCCTTTCATACTCTGCTGAGACACGCCTGGATCTGGTGCATTCTTCTATAATGTGAATGTAACCCAATTGCAGATTTTTATTTATCTCTTTCTTTACTGAGCTCCTGTGGGTAGAAAAGACATTGATCTTTAAGTTTCCAGTACTTACCATACTTGATGCACAGTAGGTGTCCACAAATATTTATTAAAATGCCTAAATAAAAAGTGGAGTTATGTATTATCCCTTAAAGTGTAGAACAAACAAAATGTAATTTGAATTTTTAGAATTTAGTCATTGCAAGTTGTTACTTGTAATAACTATGTTGTCTTGAGGGACATATATAATTATGTCATCGTATTTTAAACATACTTACTGAAAATCTGCAAAAACACTCCCCCTATAAAAACAGCATCCCAAATGGAACACTCCCTCTGCAAAAATGTACTTAAAAATTTGACAGTCTATTTATTTCTATGGAAAAAAACTAAACCTAATAAATACATAAATCACTACATTAATTAATTGTGTTTTTAAACTCTCTGCTTTGACAGATGTACTTGGAGCTTGGCTCTAGGCTAAGACAATCTTGAAGGTGAGGTAGGTTTCTGATAATCTTTTGGAATGGTTATTTACTGTTTGACACTGAAATTTAAAATATTGCACCTCAACTCTTCCTAATTGTTCCTCTCTATAGTAGAATATAAAAAAACACCGATAGAATCTCTTCTAAGGAGGGAACAGGAGTACAGACTATAGTATCTTTCTGTTATATTTTGAAATGAAAACAAAATGAGGGTCCTTCCGTTTTTATAAGTACTTATAAATAAAAACCCAAACTATTTTTTGCCTTTCTCATTAGATGGATGCATACTAAAATTACTGTTATTTGTTGCATCCTTTCCTGAATAACAGTTCTTTACAAGACACTGTTACTTGTAAACATTTTATTCATATGTAGAGGTGCTCTGTAGATGGAATCTAGTATGACAGTTTATATAGTTGGTATATTTTGAAAACTGAGTGTTTTTGCTTAATGTACAAAGAGAAGAATTTATAGTATAAGCATAACTTATAAAAATCAAAACAGAAAGGTATAGAGGATTCATTAGAGGTCTTTCTGTCAGTAGGGAAGGGTAGGACTATCTGAAATAATAAAGATCAAGAGCTTCAGTTTCTGTCATTCCAGATTGTTTAGTTGTCTATATTAGTTATAGTTTATGCACAGAAATGACAAAAATGTATTCAACTATAAAATTGTGGTAGCTATTCGTATAACATTTAATTTTATAGCCTACGGGGAATTCTTGTTAAATGTTTAAGGCAGAATCTGGGAAAGACCTAGAAGTTTTAGTAACTCAAAAAAAAAAAAAAGAAGTTTTAGTAACTCATCTTGCTGAAAACAATATAGCAAAGGGAATTAAGTAAACAAAATTAAGTTTTATTGTTTAAATATTATTTTAGTCATTCCAAACTACTTATATTGTTCTAGACCCTGCCGGTCACTCATAATCTAGTAAAGGAGAGCAATTTATAAACTGATTACCCTATACTGTGGTAAATTCAATGACGGAAGAACATGATAAGGGAAAGAACAACATATATTAGTTTGTGTGTGTGTGCATGAGTACATTCCCAAACATGCATCTGGGGTGGTTTTACAGAGAAGGCAACATTTTATGTGCGTGTTAAAGAGTGCATAGCAGTTTGTGAGATAAGAGATGGGCAAGAAGCGGATGTGTTTCAGCTCAAGATGCTAAAGTATGAATGAACATGGTGTAGTTAACAACTGGTGGAAATTTGATATATATCACCAACATTTTAGGTTATCTGTTATTCTCAAAAGAATGTTTTTCCCAGTATTATTTCACCATGTGATCTTTTGCTCAAATGCAGTATTTGGAAACCCCATTTATAAACAGATTATCTCAACTGATCTCAGAAACAGATGTTTTTTGTTTGATTAGGGTCTATAGAGAACTCCCCAACTCAAATCTCTCAGGTAATCTCTAATGAAATTCAGAGAAATCCCTAGAGATTACCCTAGCACAGTATGAAATTCATTGTCCTGGGTCATCTGGCCCTACATTATTTGTATGCAAATTTCTCTCTAGTTTATGTGTTTGTTAAATTCTGTTTGAACTTTAACAGCAGTATCAGGCAGAGTGTGTGTATTGTGTGTGTGAGGGTCACTATGGTGTTGTAACAAACTCCAAGCCTCAGTGGCTTAATCCAACAAAAATTTATTTTTCACTCATGCTATATGACATAGGGAACTAAAGGCTCTGCTCATTGTGAACACTCAGGAACCCAGACTGATGAAAGCACTTTCTCAACAATTTGTTCCATGATAGTCTTGCAGAGTGAGGAGAATTTAGCAAAGCACTCATCACCTCTTAAATTTGCTACAAAAGAGGCATATTTCATTTCTGTTTCACACTTTATTGGCCAAACAAATCCATGAATCTATGCCATACTTAACCAATGTCAGGGAAATGTAATCCTAACATGTACCTGAAAGTACAGAAATACTTAGCAAACTGAACTAATGACTTGTACACTACCAATGCTTGGTCTTCCTACCGATGAACTTCCTCCTTAATTACAAGTATATTTCTTTTATATCATCATTTCATGTGTGTGTGAGAAGGAAGAAATTCATGGTTCTCTTTCTGAGAGTAGAGCTTCAGAACTTGATAAAGAGCTAAATAGGCAACTTGGCCTTGGGAATGACTTCAAAGCAGTAAGACCGACCTATGACAGAAGATGACTGCACAGTAGAAAAACAATCTAGTATAAGCAGAGAGAACATAAAATAAAAAACAAAAACTGGAAGGGGACACAGTCAATGTAACAGTAGGGTGTCTTTTGTCAGTGATGTACTTCCTAGTCTATCCTATTCAACACCAGGATATTAAATGCTATATACTTTTGGGTTCATCTATTTTAAATGTATCTCTCTAACAATGCCTGAAGGCAACACTTTCAATATTTGCTTGAAAATTAAATTATTAAAAGTTTTGCTGAGACAGTCTATGGCAAATGACATGTGTGTGTATGTCTGTGAATATATACACACATAGAGTTAACTAATAAAGTTAGTCATAATTAAGCGCAGAAAATACACAATATATGTCTGATGTGAAGCTTGAACTAATTCCTTTTTTGTTTGTTTGTTTTGTTTCTTAACAGGATGTTGGTGCTGCCTTCTCCAGAAGAGTCTTTATCTAGATTGAGTTCTCAGTCTTCAATTGAGGTCTCTATCTCTCACCTGTTGTAACTTCTATGTTCCACATTTTATCATGCTGTGCTAGTTGCTTTAGGCTATCAGAAATGTTAATTGTGGTAATTCATCAGTGTCCCTCTGCTTGCAGTTGCTTTCCTTTCTGTCCTTAAATCTCTCTTCCTGGATACAGAATTAATCAGCTATACTACTAGGTCAATCAGTGTTCCTACTTCTCTTCCTAATTGCTCTTGCGTTCATCCGGATGATACTGGAACTGCCACTGCCACTGCTGCTGGAAACCAAACACCTTTCCTCTGTTACATCTCTCGTTGGTTCCTGCCCTCTTACTGTTGCCCTTTCCGTGCTGCTTTTTTTCTAAGGATATTTTATAGCATTCAGGGATTCTTACTTTGGGAGGAAAAGCAGACTTTTTTCCCCAAAAAAATATTTCTGTTCCCCTTTAAATAGTAGATTTAATAAACATTCACAGGGCACCTATTTTGGCAGATACTGTGCTAAATGCTAGGGATTCAGAAATGGATTGAGTATAGTCCCTGCCTACCTGCTCCCAGGTGCCTCTTATGGGCCCAAACCAAAAGACCAAAAGCAGTCAAGCAAGTATCTTTAAAAAAGAAGCAGGTTGGATATAAGACAACAGAGCTACCCAGGACTATGGTGAATCAAAAAACATCTATCCATTGTTGTTATTCGGGTAAATAATCAGAGATCTTCCAAATTATGTGTGAGTTGAAATCTTGAATTTGGAATTTTTAAGTGTTAGCAATTGGTCTAGAAAATTTTGAACATGGTATGAATCCAATAAAAAAGTATTTATGGATTGGATAAAACCTTAAGACCACCAAAGTTGATTTTTGAGGTAAGCCATTTACAATGTAATGGTTTCCTTACTCTTCTGCACATCCTAAAAAACTATTCGCTTATGTGCGATTTACATGTTGATGATATAATCCAGATAGCTCTGGCCCGAATTGATAGAAAATGAGTTAAGAAAATCATGAATTCAAAACCCAAGAAGCAAAATATGGCTTGGGATCTGAAAATTGATAAGACAATTTCAACAGAAATTAAGTATTTACCAGGACCCCACTGAGGCATCACTATTTTCTCAGGACCAGAGATTGGGAGAGAGAGGCCAGGCAGCAATGGCAGCGAAGCAGGAAAAGCATCAGTTATCACATATATTCAATATAATTACGTAATTCCTTCCACTAAGCAAACCTTTCTTGAGTACCCTATGCCTTAGTAGCACTATGTTAGGTTCAGGGTTTACAAATATAGCAGATGGAAACCCCTGTGTCTCAGCACAATAAGAATGGAGACTCTTTGGCAAGATGACTTATGGAGGGTGTGATCTCAGGAGAAAAATTATAAGGGAGAGAGGGAAGCAGATGTGTCAGATGGAGAAGTTAGGCAAAGACATGGTTTCAGAAGTTTAGCCTCAACTTGATCCCATGAGGAGTATAAGTTGCAACACAGGGGGGTTTTCTAGTCTACAGACAAGAGGGGGTAGGCTATTATATAACTGTATCAGAAAGTCATTTGTTAGAGCTGCTACAAGGGGGAATAGTACCTCATAGTGTCTGCAAGGGTGATGGCTCCAGTTAGCCAAGAGCAATCTTCCAGCGAGGAGTGAGGGTAGAGAGTACCAACAGCATAGCTATGTACCTGGCTCAGTAGAAGTAGTCTGGACCACAATAGTATATGTTACATCAGTTGTTCAAAGAAATTAGAAATGGAGATACTCCAGGCCTCCTTTCAGCTCTTGTATAATCTCCAGATTATATAAGATTATATAAGATTATATAAGATTATATAAGATTGTATAATCTTGTATAATCTCAAGTATACAAAAAGAAATTTGTATACTTGATTAGAGATAATCGAGTATACAAAAAGGTATGAGGAAAGCTATAACCCAAATGTTTTCTAAATGTCGTGGTAACAGTAGGAAGTACAGATTAGATAAGGGGGGATTGACACAGAATTTATAAAGGATGAAGTACTGAGGCTGATTGTTGAATATGTGTATGAATATTTCAGGTGGGAAAAGTCATTCTAAACAAAAGCGAAAACTTGCATAGAGGCCCAAAGGAGTGAGAGGATATTCAGAGTCTACCAATCGAAATGAAGTGTTTCTTGAGGAGCTAAAACTGGAAAGGTTGCCCTAACTAAAATGAGTCATCTTATTACTCTTATGGCTAGACATCTGGACTATTTCTTCAAAGTAGTGTGGAAGCACTAAAGATTTTAGCCAAAGAAAAGTAATTATGGAAACAAAAGAGAAAGAGAAATATACTATCTATGTGCCTATGCCAAAAGGAACTCAGAACAGAAGCAAACACAAGGCCACAGTTCCATGTTTGTGGTGTAGGAACCATCCTTAATCATCTGGATGACTGCAGAAGTTCTAGGACTGAACCCAAGTAATTATTTTCATTTTATAACCAGTAGAAGGCAGCATTATTTAGTGGAAATTGCATTAATTGGTATAGAAAAGAAATATCCCTCTATTTTATCCCCTTCAAATTCTGAAATAAATCACTCTTCTAAAACGTTCCCCCCCACCTTAATCTGAAAAGTAGATGAAACAGGGCACTTCCAATACACAAGACATAGGAAGTGACTGCTTTTTCAGTTCACGAAAAAAAAAAAAAGATGACTAATCACAAGTATCTTGAAAATCTCTACATGATGATATTCTGCTAACTGCTATTCATGCCAGTCAATTGAAAATAATGGTGTATAGCAGCATCGTAGCTATATCAAGATTTCTGTAGGAAAGGTAACTTGAAGGAAGGAAATGTTATAGAAAGTTTACCACGAAATGTAGGGACTGCCAAAGGAAAAGAATATTCTGTTTGGTAGGTATTAATATTAGTACTGAAGTTTAATACATTCCATATTCAGGCCACAGATTTTAATGCAACTCCAATAAATAAAAGATGGCTTGAGAAAACATCACTGAAGGCAATAATTAAAGGCCCATTAATATGTTTTAGTAACAGAGGATAAACATGTTGCACAGTTCAGACAGCTTCTTAGCACTGATTTATGGGTAAATGGTTGTGAAGGTTACTGTGGTGAACCACTCAGATTCTCCCTTCAGAACGGAAGCAGTCTTTTCTCCAGGAGCTGGAAGTGTTATAGAGACATCCAAGTCCCTCTCCAAGAACTACTTTATGCCAAAAAAGGCTGCCTCACCCAAGGTCCGAACCTTATTAATTTATTATTTCTGAGCTCCAAATTTACCCTTCAACACCTACTCTGCAATAATGGACAGCTTAGCATTTCTCCTTTAGAGCGAACATGATGTTAAGTTTACTCACTAGAGGTCGCTGTAGTGACCTCTACAAGGGGAAGAAACTTTGCAAGGGGAAGAAACTTTGATTTTGGCTGCTGCGCCATTGGTCGGAGGTGCGAGTTTGAGAACATCCTGCGGTGTTCTGCCCCAACCATGTGCCGAGAATGCGCGGTCCCTTGGTGACCTCTCAGCTCTGGCCCTGCCTGGTGATCACCTTTCATGGCCCTCGCAACACTAACATCACACGCTCCAGGCCTCCTTTCAGCACTGATGCCCGCCCCGCCCCCCGCTCCCCTGCCCTCTTTTCTGCCAACTTGTGCAGCCACCCACCAGATGTTGTTTGCCTGCTTCATCAGTGACTACAGACCCAGCTGTGGCCCAGAGGAACCACCAGACTATTTTTTGCCAACCAGTGAGCTGCAACCCCAGCTTCTCCCGTGAAGTCAGCCTTGGGAAGGAGATTCTCTCCCAAGTTTGTACCTCCTTGGGTACTCTCTCCCCAGACCTAGGTTATCATATAAAGTTCTCTTATATCTTATACTTATTCTTTTATCATAGCGTAACACTTATTTATATTAAACTTCTTCTGTTTAAATTGTAGTTTCTCTGGGCTCCAGTACCCCCTTCTATAAAACAGATACTAAAAACTGCCCAAACAAGATCACATGCTGTTTCTAAGGCTCAGTTGATACAACGCAGGTATGAGCATTTTGTTAAGTGTAATGTGAAATACAAAAGAAAGCTATTTTATTTTTGTATTAATAATGTTAGATGATTGACTTTGCACATGTAATATTTGATTATTGATATGAATGTTTGGTTATTATGGCACCACCATTCCTGATTCTGAAAAATGGTCTAATTGTTTGTGGATTATTTCCAAATTATCATTCCCACTCATGCAGAAAAGTTGAAAATGCAAGCTGTGATATGATAAAACATCCCCTTCTCTATCATAAAATTTTACTTAGAGGGAGAATTCTGACTGAAGTGCCATAAGAACATGATAAAGAGCCGAAGACTAGAAGTGCAAAATCACCCAAGCAAGTTTATAAAGCTTAGAAATCCCAGGCAGTTGATATTTCTCACACAGCTGAATACTAATGTATCCAAGAAAATAACATCAGCTCCAGATGCAGCTATTAGGAACGTGTGATGGGACAGGTCATCTGTGCTTTTCATCTGCCAAATGCATCCCTTAAAGGGAGTGCGAGATGAACTTTGGTGAGAAAAGGAAGAGGGAGAATTTAAACACCAATATTAATTTTGTCTTACCTCTGAAAATACCCAGATCTAAATACCACATAAATATATGAACTTTGTGTTATTTTTCACTTGGTAAATGGCTTTGAAATTATTCAAATCAGTAGTACAGGAAAAATTAAAATAGAACCAACCGAAATGTAAACCTTGTTTGAACTGTGCAAGTGATTATGAAAAATTTTTAAGTATTCAATTCAAAGGTGTAGAAAGGAATAAAAATATTAAAAAAAAAGTCATAAGTAAATTCTTCTGAACCAAAGCTATTTCTATCAACTTGCATGACCAAAATATTATAGGCATTTTTTGTTAGATTATCTTGTTATCAAACAACTTTCAGGGTCCTTCCTGGTACCTTAAAGACAGTAAATATGTGAAAATTGAAATGTTTAGCTTTGGTAAATTGCAATGATTAAAAATGCCTTTTAAAGTTGAATTTAGACTAAGTAATAATGACATTTTCATATTCTAGGAGAATATTTCATCAATTGAAAGGAATATAATGGTATGCATTACTACTACAGGTATGTCCGAGTATGAATAAAAAATTGCTATTAAATGCGTGTCCCAGATTGAATTCTCCAGAAACAGCTGCTGAGACAGAGTGAGGAGACAAGATGCTTATTGGAGACGAGGAGGGGAAGCAATTGAACTGTGAGCCAGGAAGCTCCAAAGTGAATAATGCCTTCTAAAAAGTCTCATGTTGGGTTGTAGGTCGCTGGGCCTTTGTATTCTTACTGTGCAAGATGAGTGAGAATATGGACTATTCTGGGGAGGATGTGCCTGCTAATGAGGAAGTTCTCTGCAGCTGAGAGACCATGAAGAGGCTGAGAGCTGGAGGCTGCCTGCTGATGCTCCCCACGGCTGAGCAGCAAATCCCTCCTTGAAAGTGGATCTGGGTGGTGCATCTCCACATCTACCAGTCCACACCCTCTATCACTCAGATCCATATCTTACGCATATTTGGGAACAGCTCCTACGAAATCCTGGGAGCATCTCTCTCTGAGCTGAAACTTAGAAGAAGGAGGTTCATGAGACAAACTATAGTCCTTGGTGCTGCAGTTGGGCTCTGTACCACAACTGTTCTTCATCTCCTTTTTCCACTTTTTGTATAACCTCATCATCAGCTACCACATATGTTGGTCTGCCTTAGTGCGTTACCTGGTGGCATGACCCAGACCCTCACCCCTGAGGTCCCTGAGTACCTGGACACTCTGCTGTTCTAAGAACCTAGTGGCCATACCTGTTTCTTTACATTCACAATTGGGCGAGGGGATACCAAGAAGTGCATAAGTGGATCACTTGGATTCCACACATAATCCTCTGTGCTCCCGTTGTGTAAGCAGCCCTACTTTCTCCTCATGATCAGAGTCAGTTACTCCTACCTCGTGACTCAGTGACTCCTTTTTTTTTTGTGGAGCTTATAATTCAGGGGGACTCTGCTGTGTTTCTAGGGAAATTGTGCCCTCTTTTGAGAAAAGGATGTCAAAGTACTCAGAGCCCAGAGTTGTAGAAATAGAGAGAAAAAAAGACTCCAGTGGGTCACTGGAAATAATGGTAAGTAAATGGAAACTCCTGATTCCAATGTTTGGTTCCCAAGTATTCGTACATACTGGGAACACAGTATCATATAAAGATAGTTAATTCTGGGTGTACACTAAATCCTGGGGGATAGAATATTGCCTCCAACCTGCTCCTTCAACTGTGCTTTGCCCAGCCTGGTCCAACATTAACAGGCCCACAGATTCTGAGTCATAAAATATGTTATTTGACCAGTGGATCCCATGATCAAGGGCCCACTCCCACATCACCCTTGCCTTAAAGAGATCTTTGGTCTGCTACTTTGTTGTGGAATCACATGCCAGGAGATCAAACACTATAAACTCTTGGACAGTGGTGCTAGCTGAGGATCTGTAGGCAGTAAGGGCAAATATACACCCAGAATAAGTAACTGTTGCTATGAAAATGGGCTATTGGCCTTTCCAGTTAGAAGGGACCCAACATGGTCAACATGCCACTAGACGGTCAATTGTGCTCCTTGAGGAATGGGATCATTTTAAGGATAAAAACTGTTTTTTATTGCTGCCAGACTGAATTATTACTGGTTGCAGTAGCAAGATCAGTCGTGGTCAGTGAGAGTCCATGTCATTAGGAAAACGTATAACCTCTACCCCTGTCACCATGGATACATCATTTTAGCGCTGGGATGGGTAATGACAAGGCCCATCAACATTACTGGTTGGACAGGTCGTGGTCTACTTTGCTGTTTATTGCCCCTACCATGGTGGATGATTACTGTTGAGTATTAACATGTGATACGAATACCTTGTATTCACACTCTATACCCACTCTTGAATGTACGTCCTCTCTGATAAAATTTCTTTTTCCCAACCTTCTAATCTTTCTCCTTCAAGGCTCCTGATGAGCTGGCCAGACTATTTGCTACTATCCATGAGTCTGTATATACTTTAAACATGGAATAGTCCTTTTCCACATGAAAAGAATAACCAGATAAACTCCCTGAAGCTCTGCTCATTGGGAGGATTTTTCTTTACCATCATCTGAAAATGTCATTGAGGCTATAATTCAGTTACCATTCACTTTTCAACTTGTGCCCACATACTAAGCCAATCTATGTGTAAATAATTCTTGGGCTTTTTTCTCTTCCTTCAGCAGATAATAGAGTATTCTTCTGTGTAGCCAATAAGAGTAAGCTGAGAGAGTGACACTGATAGTGATGGCTCTCAAGGGGGGAGGTGTTGGGTTACTTGTCATCCTGCTTACTTGTAGTCACTACATTTATTCGTGCTCCATTCTGGATGTACCACTGCCATCAGACATTGGATTTTCACTGGATATTTCCAACCTTATGATTTGGTGACTTTCATACTCATGATGAGCTGTTCTGGCCATATGGTCACTTAGTGTCCTATGGGCAATCATTCTATGTCCATCAGGGGCCAGTAGCACACCAGAAGTTGTTTTCCAAAAGGAATATAATTATTTTTTGCTGATGGCAAGGCTTTGTTCCAGGACCCCGTGAGCCTGTATTGTGATTCTTTTACTAGGGCTTGCCACAATTTCCACACAGCATCTTTTCCCATTATCGATATTTCCAGCATGACAATATTTGCCAATTCTTATGGCCTAAGGCTGTTTGCATTGCAGCATGGGATTGCTGCAGAGCCCTATTATTCTCCGGTTCCTGTTCAAAGCTGGCAGCCTCTTGTGCCACACAATCTTTAGGTGGGAGCAGTATTACAAAGTGTTGAAAATGCTGTTTTTAGAACCTGGAGAGACCTGCTTGTCTCTTACATTGGAGGGAATATCCTAGCATACCCCGACTGGAGGATTTCCAAAATGTTAAGGATGTGGCTGGTCCTGCATCTTGGTAGGGTTTATCTCTTATTTCTGGAGCTTTTGTGTTTTTCCAGGCCTCTACGTGTTATCCATCTCTTGCTTCTTTATATGCTACCAAAGAAATTTGTGGGCTTTCACACCTGGCTTTCAATTGTCTCCTTGTCTTCCTTGGCTACTTGATATCATTTTGTAATTTAACAGTGGCATTTAGTGATAACAACCCAAACCCATTGTTATTTTTTTTTTCCATGAGAGAAACTCTTGCATTCCTAGGTCAGGGTGAGTTTAATTTTTTAACAGCTTTGTTAAGATATAATTCATATACCATATAATACACATATTTAAAATCTACATTCAGTATTGCTTAGTATATTCACAGTGTTGTACAACCATCATGATGATCAAACTTTGTATTTTGCCTCCCTGAAAGAAATCCATACCCATTTGGAGTCACACCTACCTTCTATCCTCAGTCTTATGAAACCATTAATTAACTTTCTATCTCTACAAATTTGCCTATTTCAGACATTTGACATAAATGGAATAATACAATATGTGTTTTTTTGTCACTAGCCTTTTTCACAGTATAATTTTTTTCAAGGTTCATGCATGTGATGGCATGAATCACTATTCTATTTCTTTTAAGTCTCAGATAATATTCAATTGTATTGACACATCACATTTCGTTTATCCATTCATTTGTTGATGAACATTTAGGTTGATTCCACTTTTGGCTATGTAATAATGCTGCTAAGAACATTTCTGTACAAGTTTTTATGTAGATATATTGCTTCATTTCTCTTAGGTGTATACCTAGGAGTGCAATTGCAGGGTCATGTAGTAACTCTATGAGTAAATTTTTGAGGAACTATTTTCCAAAGAGTCTGGTCCCTTTTACATTTCAACCAGTAAAGTATGCAGGTTTTAGTTTCTTCATGTCCCTATCATTTCATTATAGCCATCCTACTGGATATGAAGTGCTATATTATTGTGGATTTGATTTTCATTTACCTAATGTTGAGCGTGTTTCTTGTGTTCCTTTATCCTTTTATCTAATATTTCCTCCATGATTATCATATACCTAGTACATTGTACCTGCTAGGGAAATCCCTCTCACTAGTACACCTGCTTAATTCACCCCCAGTGAAATCTTAATAACTCAACAGCCGTCTTGTGCCAAGAGTTTACCAGGCTCCACTTACCACCAGGAGTCTTCATAGCAAGTTGGGTGGTGAGTGATCTAGTTCCAAAACACCATCTTATCGCAGCTTTCTCAGTTCACTCCTGGTGCCAACTGTTGCTGACTAAGTTTTTCAGAAGCAGATGTAAGACAGTTGATGGTGCAAGATATATATTCGGAATCAACATCTGTTAAGGGAGATAGAAGGAGGAGGATCAGGCAGAGGATGAAGTCAAACTGAGATGCATGCCTGATGGATTACGTTAAATTGGTGGGGGCTCTGCAACAGCACTTGCTCATTATAGTGTCCTGTTTGGGGCTAAAATACCCTTAACTGATTCGGCCAGCAGACGTGGACTGGCCTCAGAAGGGTGTACCTCAAGTAAGGCTATTCTCTGCAGGTGAGGCAAAACCAGAAGGAGCTGACAGCTGGAAGCTGCCTGCTGACTCCCTCCCAAAAGCTGGGCATCAAATCTTTTCTTTCCATAGTGATCTGAGTATCACATCACCATGTCTACCATAAATGTTATACCAGGATGCAATTTAGAACCTTCCTAGTAATTAACTATATTTTATTATGTAGCTTTTGGTCATGTTTAATAATCTCCAAACATTAAATAATTAAAGGATGAATATGAAGTGTTGATAGATAACATATGCACAAGTTAATTTCCTCTTTTCAATTGTTTACTTATTTGCATGTATTTATATTTTGCTGCCTATTTATTATTCTGTAGAAATAGAAGTACAAACTGGTTTTTTCTAATGAAACACATAAAATTGTACAGCCTGAGAGATTTACCTTGTCTTGAATGAGACTTTCCCTCTCTCTTCTCCCCTTCTCTTTTTCTCTACACACACACGCATGCACACATACACTACTCTGGTCGTTTTTTTATTGCTTAACATTCTTTCCTCTTAAATGTACATATTGCTTAAAATGATTTGCTCTCATTTGGAAACTCTTGTCTGCAAAGGCACCTAATTTTATTCCAAAGAAGTTTATTACAAAATGAAAGGTATAAAATTTTACCCAGAATTCAACTGGCTGTGAGAGAGAACCATAGATGCGCTTCTCACATCTTTCTAGCCTTTTCTGTAATTTGACCTTTGATACTAGGATATAACTTTTCAATATTCAATTGCTATATTGCAAATGCATTGATTTTTCATGTCTTGGACATTCACTCTTTCATGTAGAATTGACTGAAATAAAATGTAACACAATATGCACTTTGAAGAACCTAAATCAATTTAGGCAATTTTGCTACAGAGAAAAAAATTTACTTATAAGAGGAAAACCATATTGGAAATCCTATCTTAAGTGGCAGGTACAGTACCCATTTACTCTTAATACAAAGTAATTTCAAGTATGCTTATGTAGAGCTGAATAACAAGAACAAATCTTTTTAATAAACAATATATTACTTTCTAGGCAATGACTTTCTCATACAATATGTGCTTTATTTTTTTCTCAACAAGTAGACATTTGATTCAATTTGCTCTAATGGCTTCTGTATTTTAATAGCTTGTATATTTATTTATCTAAAAGGGTCCATTGGCTGTCTCTTATTCTAAGTAATTGACACTGGCCTGTGCTTTCAACACTTTAACTTAACATATCTGTATCTTGTCTGAAAATTTTGAGTTTTAGTGAGTTACAAAGAAAATCAAATGAAAGTGATTTTTAGCATGAGATAGAGTGGGTAAGTTCTTGTCATAAACAAAGTGCACACCCACATGCACACGCGCGCGCACACACACACACACACACACCATGGGCTTCTATGCCACATCAGGATACCTGAGGGGCTATTTGATTTTTCTTCTCCTCTATAGAATTTCTCACAGTGGATAAGGGGGAGACTTGAAATGGGTTGGTGGGCCCTCTCAACTACCAGAATAATAGAATTACCTCTCATCCTAAAAGACTGGAACAAAATTGTTGCCAAGGAGCCGAAAGGTAGGAATATAGCTATCCATACAATCAGTAATTTGGGAACACACTTTCTTTAAAAGCCTTTTCAATCCTGGCAAATTCCTGAAGAGAGGTAAATTCTGTTAAGTGAAATGTTATGACTTCTTGTTCTTTCTTTTGCCTCTCACTTGAGAAAAAAGGTGGGGCACAGCTTAAATGGAAAGAATTACTCTTATAAGAAAATCAGTATAGGGATACATTAGACCAGTATTGTATGAGATATTGAGATATTGTCAAGTTATCAGTGCTGATTCTTTCCCCCTGTTGTTATGTTTCTGAGTTTGTTATAGCACTGGATAACAACCTTGGTAATAAAACTATTGGTTTATGTTCCTTCTATTAATAGGACATCTAGAGAACTCAGGAATATATATTTGGTTATGGAAAAAACCCTGCCTTTATTATTAGTTTTATTATTTTTAACCCTGCTTTTATTTACCAAGACATGTTTATTTTAATGAATAAGCATCATATATGTGAACATACATACATGAAGCCAGGTATTACTAAGAAAGCTTTCTTTGAAACTAAGGGTTTATGTCATTAGAAGGGGCAGTGAACTCTAAAATGATCTAATAATCTTGCTGAATTATTTTCATATACAGAAAATTTTATTTCCATAAAATGCTTTTCTTTAAATCAAGCTTCAAATCATTTAGCAGATCTGGTTTACCTCTGCTCATAGCAACATTTTTGAGAACCATAACCTGGCCTTAAAGCATGACATGAAAGTTTTGGCTTTATGTAAATAATTTTAAATGCTATATTGTCTAAATAAGTAAGTCATTGTTTCTGAGTGCCAGCACTACAAATCTATCTTCTCTTTAGCCAGCACTGTAACTTAAACTGAAACTCAGTTATAACAGGTAGAAGCTGGATTTTCTATTTCATCGTCCTCATGACATTTTTATTCACTTAAGAGGCATGTGGAGCAAGGAAGAGATACATGAACTAGTTGGCAATTGGTTCCTAATTTCTCTCTCTTCTCTCTCATATCTCACCAAGCCTTTGGAACTTACAGTGTATGTACAGGGTAGTTAATTTTTAACCTCTGCTGTCATGAACAGTTTGCTGCCTAGAAACCAATTCAATTCATCATCCATGTACTAAGCACCCATTATGAACAAGCCATTGTGTTAGGGATTCAAAGATGAAGAGGACATTGCCCTCTCCTAATGAAATGATATCTAACTGGACTTCTACATACTACCTACAGTTAGAACTGCTCCCTTACCTCCACCAACCCCAATCATGTTCTTCTTTTATATTAAGAACTAGATATATTGTATGGGCATCTCCTGCTCTCAGAAATCCATTGCCTGTAGCTTTCTGTTGCTTATAGCTTGGATCTCTCGTGCCCTTTCTGAATGCCGGCAGGCAGCCACCTACAGACACCGTCTTAACCAAATGA
>CM052901.1:83366708-83494878 GCA_028534135.1 Potos flavus | reverse complement strand
TTAGATTTTAAGCCAAAGACTACAATAAGAGATGAGGAAGGACACTATATCATACTTAAAGGGTCTGTCCAACAAGAAGATCTAACAATTTTAAATATCTATGCCCCTAACATGGGAGCAACCAATTATATAAACCAATTAAAAACAAAATCAAAGAAACACATTGACGATAATACAATAATAGTAGGGGACTTTAACACCCCCCTCACTGAAATGGACAGATCAACTAAGCAAAAGATCAACAAGGAAATAAAGGCTTTAAATGACACACTGGACCAGATGGACATCACATATATATTCAAAACATTCCATCCCAAAGCCACAGAATACACATTCTTCTCGAATGCACATGGAACATTCTCCAGAATAGATCACATCCTGGGTCACAAATCAGGTCTCAATTGGTACCAAAAGATTGGGATCATTCCCTGCATATTTTCAGACCACAATGCTTTGAAACTAGAACTCAACCACAAGAAGAAAATTGGAAAGAACTCAAATACATGGAGGCTAAAGAGCATCCTACTAAAGAATGAATGGGTCAACCATGAAATTAAAGAAGAATTAAAAAAATTCATGGAAACAAATGAAAATGAAAACACAACTGTTCAAAATCTTTGGGATACAGAAAAGGTGGTCCAGAGAGGAAAGTATATCCTTTCTCAAGAAACAAGAAAGATCTCAAATACACAACCTAACTCTACACCTAAAGGAGCTGGAGAAAGAACAGCACAGAAAGCCTAAACCCAGCAAGAGAAGAGAAATAATAAAGATCAGAGCAGAAATCAATGAAATAGAAACCAAAAGAACAGTAGAACCAATCAACGAAACTAGGAGCTGGTTCTTTGAAAGTATTAATAAGATTGATAAACCCCTGGCCAGACTTATCAAAAAGAAAAGAGAAAGGACCCAAGTTAATAAAATCATGAATGAAAGAGGAGAGATCACAATCAACACCAAAGAAAAACAAACAATTATAAGAACATATGCTGAACTATACGCCAGCAAATTAGACAATCTGGAAGAAATGGATGCATTCCTAGAGATGTATAAACTACCAAAACTGAACCAGGAATAAATAGAAAACCTAAACAGACCCATAACCAGTAAGGAGATTGAAGCAGTCATCAAAAATCTCCCAAGAAACATGAGCCCAGTGCCAGACAGCTTCCCAGGGGAATTCTACCAAATCTTTAAAGAAGAATTAATACCTACTCTCCTGAAACTGTTCCAAAAAATAGAAATGAAAGGAAAACTTCCAAACTCATTTTATGAGGCCAGCATCACCTTGATCCCAAAACCAGACAAAGACCCCATCAAAAAGGAGAATTACAGACCAATATCCTTGATGAACATGGATGCAAAAATTCTCACCAAAATACTAGCCAGTAGGATCCAACAGTACGTTAAGAAGATTATTAACCCCAACCAAGTGGGATTTATTCCTGGGCTACAAGGTTGGTTCAACATCCACAAATCAATGTGATATAATACATTAATAGAAGAAAAAACAAGAACCATATAATACTCTAAATAGATGCTGAAAAAGCATTTGACAAAGTACAGCATCCTTTCTTGATCAAAACTCTTCACAGTGTAGGGATAGAGGGTACATACCTCAATATCATAAAAGTCATCTATGAAAAACCCACAGAGACTATCATTCTCAATGGGGAAAAACTGAGAGTTTTTCCCCTAAGGTTAGGAACACAGCAGGGCTGTCCACTATCACCACTTCTATTCAACATAGTACTAGAAGTCCTAGCCTCAGCAATCACACAACAAAAAGAAATAAAAGGCATCCGAATTGGCAAAGAGAAGTAAAACTCTCACTCTTTGCAGATGATATGATACTTTATCTGGAAAACCCAGAAGACTCCACTCCAAAACTGCTAGAACTCATACAGGAATTCAGTAGAGTATCAAGATATAAAATCAATGCACAGAAATCAGTTGTATTTCTATACACCAACAAGAAGACAGAAGAAAAAGAAATGAAGGAGTCGATCCCATTTACAACTGCACCCAAAACCATAAGATATCTAGGAATAAACCTAACCAAAGAGGTAAAGAATCTGTACTCAGAAAACTATAAAGTACTCATGAAAGAAATTGAGGAAGACACAAAGAAATGGAAAAACGTTCCATGCTCATGGATTGGAAGAACAAATACTGTGAAAATGTCTATGCTACCTAGAGCAATCTACACATTTAATGCAATCCCTATCAAAATGCCATCGATTTTTTTCAAGAAATGGAACAAATAATCCCAAAATTTGCATGGAACCAGAAAAGACCCCAAGTAGTCAGAGAAATGTTAAAAAAGAAAACCAGAGTTGGTGGCATCACAATTCCAGGCTCAAGCTCTATTACAAAGCTGTAATCATCAAGACAGTATGGTACTGGCACAAAAACAGACATATAGATCAATGGAACAGAATAGAGAGCCCAGAAATGGACCCTCAACTCTATGGTCAACTAATCTTTGACAAAGCAGGAAAGAATGTCCAGTGGGAAAAAGACAGTCTCTCCTACAAATAGTGTTGGGAAAATTGGACAGCTACATGCAGAAGAATGAAACTGGACCATTTCCTTACATGACACACAAAAATAGACTCAAAATGGATGAAAGACCTCAATGTGAGACAGGAATCCATCAAAATCCTTGAGGAGAACACAGGCAGCAACCTCTTTGACCTCAGCCACAGCAACTTCTTCCTAGAAACATCACCAAAGGCAAGGGAAGCAAGGGCAAAAATGAGCTATTGGGACTTCATTAAGATCAAAAGCTTTTTCCCAGCAAAGGAAACAGTCAACAAAACCAAAAGACAACTGACAGAATGGGAGAAGATATTTGCAAATGCTAGTATCCAAAATCTATAAAGAACTTCTCAAACTCAACACCCAAAGAACAAATAATCCCGTCAAGAGATGGGCAGAAGACATGAACAGACATTTCTGCAAAGAAGACATCCAAATGGCCAACAGACACATGAAAAAGTGCTCAACATCACTCAGCATCAGGGAGATACAAATCAAAACCATAGTGAGATATCACCTCACACCAGTCAGAATGGCTAAAATTAACCAGTCAGGAAATGACAGGTGTTGGTGAGGACGTGGAGAAAGGGGAACCCTCCTACGTTGCTGGTGAGAATGCAAGCTGGTGCAGCCACTCTGGAAAACAGTATGGAGATTCCTGAAAAAGTTGAAAATAGAGCTACCCTATGACCCAGCAATCGCACTACTGGGTATCTACCCTAAAAATACAAATGTAGTGATCCGAAGGGGCATGTGCACCCAAATGTTTATAGCAGCAATGTCCACAATAGTCAAACCATGGAAAGAGCCTAGATGTCCATCAACAGATGAATGGATAAAGAAGATGTGGTATATATATACAATGGAATATTATGCAGCCATCAAAAAACTGAAATCTTGCCATTTGCAATGATGTGGATAGAACTAGAGAGTATTATGCTAAGCAATCAGAGAAAGAGAACTGCCATGATCTCTCTAATATGAGGAATTTAAGAGGCGGGGGGGGGGGGTTGTGGGGGGAAGGGAGGGAAAAATGAAGCAAGATGGGACCAGGGAGGGAGACAAACCGTAAGAGACTCTTAATCTCGGGAAACAAACTAAGGGTTGCTGGAGGGGATGGAGGTGGGAGGGATGGGGTGGCTGGGTAATGGACTTTGGGGAGGGTATGTGCTATGGTGAGTGATGTGAATTGTGTATGACTGATGATTCACAGACCTGTACCCCTGAAACAAATAATACATTATATGTTAATAAAAAATGTGTTATGTATAAAAAAGTTAATAATATCCTCCTCCTGAGAGCTAGTAAAATGATTAAAGCATAATATAATATTTTTCAGTTGAACCATATGAAAATGCCAAGATTCAACTTTTTGGAACCCAAAAAATGGGCAATTTTTATCATTCACAATTGAAAATGTGTATAGAGCACTTTGTACAGAGAGCACTGAATTACTTGTAGCTCTTGCTGTTTCCGTGGGAAAGCTGGTACATTCAGAGCCTCCCTTGCACCACGCCTCCCACTGCACCTCCAGAAGCTTGGTAGTGGAAACAGAGAACCTGCTTTGCTGTCTTCCCTACTTCTAAAAATGTGATTTCCTTGGCACAAGTCTTGGGGTAGTGATTCAAGGGTATCCCATGGGAGGGGTTGGGGGGAAGTAAGGGGGAAAATAGGTGGATACTTCTGTGGTTTAAAAACTTCGCAATAGGCTGCAAGCTGGGTTGTGCTAGGAGGAAAAGAAAGAGACTGGTATTGAGTGAAGCGCACTTTGGGGCTCCTTCATTTGTGAGGATGAAACCAATTCAGCTGTGGCTATTTCTATCCCTATTTCTTCCTATTGATTCTTCCCATAACTGCTGTAATGACTGACAACCCCTCTCTTCTGCAGTTCTTGTCTCTCCCATAGGAGTTTTGCAGTCCAGTAAATTAATGGACAATGCTTGCAAGGAATTCAAGAGAGTCTTCCCTTATTCCCCTTTCTATAACTCTTCCTACGACTAAGGGCAAGGTAAGCTTCCAAAGCAACCGAAAGTAAGAGAGAATGAATTTTCTACAGGGGGAAATAAATATGGTTCTGGGGTAGCCCATTCAGGGCAGCTCTTCCCAGGTGGGGGCTCATATATGTTTATAAATTTTTTTGGTTTCCTTTATTCATTTGACACACACCTGTCATCTCCCCAAACAGACTGTCAGCAACTTAATGTCAGGGGCCACATCACATCTGTGTGTATCTTCCTCTTTCATCCTGCTACTTAGTTTATTTTTCCTATACATTTAAAATAGTAGATTTTAATAATAATACACCAACTCCCAAAAACCAATAAAGCCTCTTTTACTTTTAAAATATCGTGTTTCAAGCTCTTTGATTTTCTAACAGACAGAAAGATCCTACCCCTGCTTTATCTATTTTGATATGTCATTTCCTCTTGCTACAGCACTTTCGAAGTGGAGCAAATGCTTCATTTCCTTCTGAGGCCATCCTCTCATACACTTGAAGACATCTATTAAGCTTGGATAGCTTCCTTTGTTGTGGCTCAATAGCCTGAACTTCATTTTTGTTCAGAGAAGCAATTTCATATCCTTTAATCTTTTCACTTGATCTTCTCTGGATTCTTTCCAGTTTCTCCCATATATTTTTATAAACGGCAAAATTTAAACTTTGCCTCTAGAGATTCCCAGGAAAATAGCTGCATAATTACTCCCCCCATCAGAGTTTAACTCCCCTCAGAACAACTAGAACAATGTCTTTGTTTATGGGTGTTTGGGTATGGTACAGTTCATGCTTAACCAGGGTGTATCTAAGGCTTTTATAGTTAGTTCTGGAGCTCTGAAGTCTTTGGTGAGAGAGTCATCCTCAAGAATTCTGGCTTTGAAGGATTTTGATATCATGACTCTATAACTTTAGGGCTTCAGCAATCTACTAAAGAAAGGTGTAGTAAAGATGGACATACATTTTTTTGTCGCAGTTTCCATGGAGAGGTTGAGTCTGTATTTCCTGCCCTTAAATCTGGGCTGGACTGTGACTGCTTTGACCAATAGAATATGGAAGAAGTAATATTATGCCCAGTCCTAGGCTGTCTTAGTTTGGGCCGCCATACCAAAATACACTGGGTGGCTTGAACAATAAACATTTAGTTCTCCCAGTTCTGAAGTCTGGGAGAGAAGTCCAAGATCAAGATGTTGGGGGATTCAGTTTTTGGGGAAGATACGCTCACTGGTTTGTAGACGGCCACCTTTACCCTGTATTCTCACATGGCAGGTAGAGAAAGCTCTCATGTCTCTTCCTCTTTTTTAAGGGTATTAATTCCATCATAAGGGCCCCACTCTTTTGGCTTAATCTAATCCTAATTACTCCCTCAAGGCCCCACTTCCAAATACCATTACATGTGGGATTGGGGCTTCAACATATACATTTTGGGCATGGGGGAAGACAAAAACATTCAGTCCATAGGACAGGCCTAACCTTTTGGAGGATTAACAGTATTCACTTCTGCCTCTTGGAGCCCAGAGCGGACAAGTAATAAATCCAACTACCCTGTTGGAGAGAACTTGTGCAGAGGTAGCATAGATAAGGAGAGACACAGCTGAGCCATGCCTTTCAGCAGTCCCTGCCAAGTTGGTAGGCATGTGAGTCCTACAGACCAGTTCAACCACCAGTTAAATACTATGGATTGGCCATGTCAATGCCACATGGACCAAAAACATTGTCTCACCAAGCCCTGCCTAAATTTTTAACCTAGAGTATTGTAAGAGATAATAATAAATTGTTTTAGCAAGCCACCAGTTTGGTAATCATTTGTTATATAATACCTAACCAAAACAAGAGAGAAACACAATTCCCTCTCTTCACATTATGACCTCAATATTTCCTTAGCCTGTAAGTATCTTTGAGTACTCTGGCTAAGTGGCTGTGGCTGTGGCTATGACCTCTGGGGTGAATGTAGAGTGTTTGATTATCATCATACAAACAACTCCAAGTACATCTTCAAGAATTTGGATTTTTAGGTTACTTGGCTACCACAGTTAGCTCATTCAGGGTCACTGGGAAAGACCAAAATGTTAAATAGGCAATTTCATCTCTTTATGGCAATTTCTGCTTTTTTTCATCTTAGAGCCCTGAGCTTCTGTGTGACAAGTAAGACCACTCTGCTACAGAGATCATGTGAAGATGAAATATAACTTCTGTATCATCACTGGATTAATACAAGCTCTACTCTAACCTATTCCAAGTTGAAAGGTAAGTGTTGCATCTCATAGTTTTATGTGGAAGATTGATTCCTGATTTATTTTTGTCCCAGGAATAAAGCTATAAAATATGATGGAGAATATGATTAGATGTGTATAGGAGGGTGAGGGACAAAACTGCAGTGTATCCTAGGATTCCTTAATTCTTCCATTTGATTCCTGAATACTCATTCCTCAATCTCAGAGTCTTAAAACAGAGATTTATTTATTGAGGGTTCTGTGGACATGTTATGCTACTTCCCCATGGAAAAATTGTCTCTTTAGAGATCCCACTTTGGATATATTTTCTGAAAACTTCTGCAAGTCTCAAAGCATGATCTGAAGATTACACACTGCAAAGATTAAAGATTACACACTGCATTATTTCTAATCAATAAACAGGACTCAATCCTGCTAAAATGATATTCTTCCACTGGGACTGATATTCACTGGCCTATTTCCCTCACTATTACTTCATCAAAAGTAGGGGCTTATTTCCTATTGGTTCACTTGTCTAAGGGCAGGAAATCAAAAGATTTAATTCCTGTGTACTCAATTGTTTTTTAAAATACTTCAGGGTATGTCATTATCGTTAACCAACATGCTTTCACTATCAGCAGTCACCAGTGCAAGATTATTTTTACTTTAACTGCCAAATGTGGTTGATATCTGCACTCTCCCCATTTCTTAAGGTGTGAAAATAATGGATATTTAAGAAATCACACATGAACACAAAGAGAGACTTAACACACACACCAACAAACAATTAGTCTGGCTGGGGCTGTTAATGTGAATATCTTCATGTTTTAATCCACTCTCTTATTCTAGTCTCCAACTACTGCGAGATGTTTCTGGTATAATAGAAGCAATGATGCCCTGCCTGAAGAACATATTTGAAGCCAATCTCTCATAGTCAAAGGCAACGAAGTAAGCCAATTCAGTAAGGCAAGCCAAAGACATAGACAATCTGTTATACTTAGACCCTCAGTGAATAAACAGATGGTTGGGATTGTGCAGAAGTACGCTCAGAGCATGCAGATCTGATAACCAGAAAAGTCAGCAAGAGCAGCTGAGTTGCATTGTTGCTGACAATTCACCAACGAGCTGGAGGATCATTGAAAATTAGGCAATCTCTGGGCTTTTCTGAACTAGAGGAATAGATTTTCACCAACCCTTGAACTTTTGAAATACAACATGCAGGAGATACATAGTACAGAGGGAAACAAATTTGGAAAGGACACTAATCACTGTGTTTCAGGAACCAAGGATGGCTGGAATATCCTTAGCTGTGGAGGGCTGTCTGAAGCTTAGGTCACCTGAGTGCATGTATGTTAAACCTCGGGATTGCTTAATTATTGCATTTTATGGATTTGAGGAGCCAATAGGTTGGATATAAAGAAACTTTTGTGTTATGGGAAAATATAAGATAGTCTCTGAAAAGTAGAGCCATGGAAGAACATCAACAGAGCAGAAGAACAGATATAGGCATCTGACAGAAGCAGATTCTCCGTGAAGCTAAGGATGCTGTAGCTTCAGGGTCCTGCACTTGCTGGTGACTTTTTCAAGGGCCTCAAGCAATGTGTCCACATGATCCTGTGTTTTGTAAAATTTGTACATTCAGATTACTTTTTGTAGTTCAGTTTCTTCACATTGCGACATGTTTTCTGTCACTTTTTCCTTCTGTCAGTTGCCACTGGTGTAGCCAAAGAAACTTTCAGGATATGACTAAGGTGAAGGCAGGTTAAGAAATATTTACTTTGAATTTACTGGGAGATATCTGTGTGGTTTTTCAGCCATGTCCAAGAAAAGTTATTTCTAATCATCCACACAGCAATGGCTTCCATAAAAACTATAGTTCACCATTCTGTCTGACCTACTGCTGTGACAGGAATACATAGGACTAGAGTTATTACTGTCACATGAATGTGCTCTAAGGAACTCAGCATTAAAGGTTTGTGGACAGAAGAAACAAAGTTTGAAATGTATGAAGCTGGGAGCTGCTCTGTGAGAAATTCGTCTACTCATTAGTCATATAACATTGTAATGGGAGGATTTGGTTTCCAATGATGCCTGTCAAAGCAGAATATATTTGATAATACAATATACACTATTATAAATGCACCATACCTTTTTTCCTGTTTTGATGGGAGTCATGCAAAAAGGAATTAATCTAAATTCTTATGGACATATGTAAAGGCAGGGGGAGAGAACTTGTAGTGTTATTACCAACACCTGGTAATGTTTGGGAAGTTGTATGCTTTGCCCACCCAAAGCATTGGATTGTGTCTTAATGTATCCATTTGGATGAGACAACAAAGCATCCCCACTTTGTTGCAACAAATTCTGAGAGATCTAGATTAAACAGTTTAGCAAAATAACACATTCAGCAAAGCAAGAAAAAAAAAATTCTAATGACAATTCATCTAATACTTCTTCCAAAGTATGTGCAGTGAGAGTAATTTGATTATATATTAGTTTAACTCAATATAGAGTAGCAGTAATTTATAATGCATTTGAATTGTTGATCTGTGTCTTCCTGCTTGACAAACATAGACACAGTTCAACCTGAATCTTACTAGCTATATGAACTTAAGCAAGTCATGCAACAACTCTGGGCCTGTTTCTTTATCTCTAGAATAGAAATAACATTTATTCTCCTTATATGTCAGGCTGTATTAAGAGAAATCTGGCACACTATTTATTATAAGTAGTATGCAAACTATCGTCCAGTGTTAATTTTAAGTCTTCAGTGGTGATGGTTTAAAAAGGAAAATGTTACCTCATTTTATTTACCCCCAGGATTATCCCCACTTCTGGACAACCTGACTATATTTTGTCTCAGCACAAATAGGCTTATTTCTCAAGGCACGATTTTTAAATTTACTTCAAACCAATCAGTACAAAAAGAGAGAAAGAAAAAAAGCTTAAAAAATGATGCATTGAGGGGAGAGCGAGGGCGCCGCCAGCACGCGTGCGCGCTCCCTCGGTGCAGCTAGTCTGCGTGCCTGAGTGGGAGGTGGCAGGCCTCAGTCTCTGGCCTTCTCTGCTGACTGTTCCAGCGCGACGTCCCCAGCCATGAACCGGTTTGGTACCCGGTTAGTGGGAGCCACGGCGACCCCACCGCCGCCACAGCCGAAAGCCCGCAGCAATGAAAACCTTGACAAAATTGATATGTCTTTGGATGATATCATCAAGTTGAATCGAAAGGAAGGAAAGAAGCAGTTTTCCGAGACTAAATAGAAAACTCCAGCAAAGTAGTGCCCGGCAATTCAGGATGAGAGTGCGATGGGGAATCCAACAGAATTCTGGTTTTGGCAAGAATAGTCTGAGCCGTAGAGGAAGAGTAATGCCTGGAAAGAGACACCCTTATGGAGTTATCACTGGCCTTGCAGCTAGGAAAGCAACTGGAATTCGAAAAGGAATTAGTCCTATGAATCGACCACCTCTAAGTGATAAGAATATAGAAGGATATTTTCCAGCATTAAAAAGGAAGACCAGCCTTCTGAGACAAAATGAAGTACAGAGAAAAGCAGCTGCAGTTCTCAAGAGACCTAATCAGTTAAATAGAAAAAATAACATTCCAGCCAATTTTACCAGGAGTGGAAATAAATTAAATCATCAGAAAGATACTCGTCAGGCAACTTTTCTTTTCCGAAGAGGCCTAAAGGTTCAGGCCCAGTTGAACACAGAACAACTGCTAGACGATGTAGTAACAAAGAGAACTCGTCAATGGCGGACTTCCACCACAATGGAGGAATTTTGACTGTCTCTATTGACAATCCTGGAGCAGTGCAGTGTCCAGTAACTCAGAAACCACGGTTAACTCGTACTGCTGTACCATCATTCTTGACAAAACGGGAACAATCTGATGTAAAGAAAGTTCCTAAAGGTGTCCCCCTACAATTTGACATAAATAGTGTTGGAAAACAGACAGGGATGACTTTGAATGAGCGATTTGGGATCCTGAAGGAACAAAGAGCCACTCTCACGTTCAACAAAGGAGGAAGCCGTTTTGTAACTGTGGGATAGATCCGTGTCAAAGGGACTTTTGAGTGATGACTCTGTTTTAAAAGTTGAATTGCTTGAAGAGATCATCACAAAAATTCAAGAAACTTTATTTCAAAGTATTCACAAGGCTAAATAAATAACTCTTATTTTTATTTTCGAAGTGTTTTTTTTTTTTTTTAAACATGTATAAATAACACCCTGAAAGAATAACAGGGAACATACCTATCTGTTCTTAAGATTTCATGGTTGGCCCAGACAGAACAATTCTCTATTTGACTTCTTTGGTTCTTCATGAAGCAGAAAGAAGACAGAAAAATAGAAATTAATTATTTTTATGATAGTGGTATTTAGAATCTCATCATTTTGTTCATTTTTTACACTTCGCCATGGTAAATCTTGGTCTTCAGAGATATGAGTAGGTCCCTTTGTTGCTGTCACCTATCCTTTAATAGTGTTGATGTAATAAGTGCAGTTGACTTTTCTTCATTAGAGATATTTAAAAGAAAAGAAAAATCACTAGAATTCCAGTTTTGAGTTTTAAGATTTTTGGGGATATCTGGAATTTGGGTTACTTTTCAGATGACATTAGGTTAATCCTCCAGAGCTGTTAATCTTTAATACTGAACTTTTAACAAGAAATGTGACTGTAGGCATCAGTCTTTGTTTAAAATGTTGATGTTTAAAGGCTATAAATAAATGCGTGTTTACAAAATTATCTTGGAAGAGAAGATCCAATGTACAAACCTGACAGTTGTGTTTAGAAAATGAAGAAAACAGGGGAGGAAGTAGCAGGTTGAAGACAAGGAACTGAGGTGAAAAACTTCAAAACCCAGGACACAGATACACTGTTTGAATTTAATGTAGTCTTGCATCGAGTGTCCATGAAGAATTCTTCAAATGATATTTAGAAGAATTAAAATTATCAAAATGGATTGAGTCCCTTAGATATTTTGATGGTAAAATCAATAGCCATAAAGTCCTAGACTTATTCAAAAAGTTAAATTTTATAAGCGTTTTAAGCTTGCTAATTACACAGTATACAGTTTCAAAATCAAAAACATAACTTGTATATGTCACAAAGAAAAATATCCAAAATGGTAATAGAGTTACATTGTAACTTTCTTTCTTGTATGTATACAGTTCAGGCATTTATGGTGAGAGGGTTTTTTTTTCTCTCCCACACTCTAGAGGAATGGGAGAAATTAATCTGTTGTGCCGAGCTAGTGCTGAAAGTCCTCAGATGGTTGTATACTATAAGTTACAGTATAATGCCAAAATGCAACAACATAGTCCAGCTACAAGTTCAAAAAGTACAAAACAACCTTTTGTTTTGCTAATGTTAAAACCTCTAAGTAGGTGTTAGTTTCCCTAGAGTATATTGGTGTTGATTTTCCCTGTAAAACAAAACAAAACATTATCACTCTTACCTGCCTTGCATTGTATATTAGATGTCACTGTTTTCTCTCATGGTCCTTGGGTTACTTGGTTTATGCTAGCCACGGAAAAGTATCAATAACAGTTTCATGCTTATACCAAAGAATTAAATCTGATCTTAATATCTGGTATTTTGCCAGGTAAGTCTACTGATAAGGGATTATTGGAAGCCAGTCACAATTTGAAAATAAACTCTAGTCTCCTTAGGCCAAGGATTCATTGCAAAATATTTTTGCAAGTACAAATGCTTAGATTTCATCTGTTAACGTCCATTTTATTTTAGACTGGTTTAGAATTACTGGTAGCTTATTTTAAAGCAAAGGAAAAACAACTGAGCACAAATTTGCTGTCTTTAGAACAGTTTGTGAAAATATGGTATAAAGATGCTTTCATTTTTTTCATTTTAAATACTGTACAGAGCTATTATTAATGCCATTTTTCTTGAAAACCTTAAAAATTGTCCCAAATACTGACATTAACTGCATCAAACAACAAAGTGTCTTTGGTATATTAAACTTTTGCTCTTTGTGCATCTCTTAAAAAAAAATGATGCATTGAGTATGAATTTTTTTGAAATTCTTCCTGGGGTACAGCAATTAAGTCTGCTTCCTGGTTGATACTGAAGATAAGTTAAGCCTATTCAT
The DNA here is from genome assembly GCA_028534135.1 of Potos flavus. Lineage (NCBI taxonomy): Eukaryota > Metazoa > Chordata > Mammalia > Carnivora > Procyonidae > Potos > Potos flavus. The sequence goes on along the minus strand of CM052901.1, from coordinate 83,482,027 downwards.
AGTGACTTTATTTAAAGGAAAACACTGTCCCTTATACAGAAATAGTGATTTTTCTATCTAAGATTGAACTCAAGACATTTGATATATCTGAACTATGGATTTATCTCTGAGATATGTGAAAAGCAATGAATGGTTCCAATATACAAGTGCATTAACAGAGAAACCTAGCTGCTAAGGGCTCTCACCCAGTGGGAATTCCTTAATGCATTTATCACCATCCAGGTCTAGAAACAATGTTTTCAGTGCTTAAGTGTTGATCAGACTTTGGGATGTTGGCCCACACTAAGCAACTCCCAGGATACTTTTGAATAAAACTGAATGCCAATTTATTAATTTATAATGAGAAACACAACAGTCTACTTGATTGGAGAGTCAGCTCAGCCAGACTAGCACTTTCTCTCCCTGCGGAAAAATGCAAAGGAAGTCAACTACAATTAGAAAAGCCTGATGAGGGAGTTAGCTGAATGACTCAAATATGATAGCCCAAAGTAGCTGTGTCTCTTGGTACGGCCAGCCCATAGCAGGATATGAGGGGGACCTTGCATAAACCTTGGCTAAATCAAAGAAAAATTTACTAACAGTTGTGCATGGTACAACGATCAGAGAGAATAAAGTGTTGTGTTTGCACTCTTCTGTCCCCTAGAAAGTGTGGAGAAAGAATGCTAACTTGTAAATGTTAAGATTACTGTATAATATAAAATAGTAAAATAACTAAAAGCATGATTTATATGTCAATATCAAAGAAAAACCATAGAAACTGAGGGAGGGTAATGAGTAAATTCATAAACTAGAGATTCCTGATTTTATTAAAGGAGTTAATTTATGGATGAAATGATTTTGATAGAAGACTATCTATAAATCAAAGTTCTAGGTGTGAGAACCAAATCAGATATGGTCATCTTTATTAAAATTCACCAGTAAGTAAAATTCTCTTGTACTTGCATTTCTTGTGAATCTCTGAATTTTTAACTCATTATTTTTCATACAAGGAGACCTAATTAATTCAATATTTTCACTTGCTAACATCTATAAGCAAGAGATAGGCAATTATTTAGTGAAAATTGCAAATGTGTGACACCATATTTACATATTTAGTAATTATTTATTGACCACTTATAGTAATATTTGTAATCCTGACAACTTACTCATTCTACTCCTTGAGCTATGTCATGGAGATGATTCTCTGACATAAGTTAAAAAAAAGAAAAGGTCATCAGGAGACCTACTGCTCTGAGACAGAAGATTTATATGGGAAAAGTGATATGCTAAAAATTTTCTGCTTTTGACCAAGATCTTTCTAGCCTATGTTTATATTGAAGGAAATATCCTTTACAATGGACACCTAGGCATAAAAACAGTGTCATTCAGGAAGAAAGGAACTGAGGAGATTATTTAGGCCTACATTTTTGTCTAGGGCAGCAGTCCATGCAGTCCATGACACGGCTTACAGGAAATCTATGAGGCCAAAAGATCTAGTATGCAAGTTTATAAGGCAACAAAGAACTAGGAGATCATTGACAATGGTTTCAAATTCCACATTATTACTAACCATTAAGAAATTGCCACTTGCCCCTTTGGGCACAGTGATGAAGAGGTATACATACAATTATCTGAAAAAAACTGTTGCCATATTCCTCCCTTCTCAAACTTCATAACTGTATAAGGCCAGATTTTCATAGACATCAGCCAAAACTATACACTGCTCCAGCTTAAATACAGAAATAGATATAATGTTCTAATTCTCTTCTATTAAGCCAGACTGAGAGATTTTATGATTTTATTATTTATTTATTTGTTTGTTTGCTTATTTATTTATTTATTCATTTTAGAGAGACAGCATGAGAGCATGATGGGGGGCAGATGGAGAGGGAGAGGCAGAGAATCTCAAGCAGACTCTGCACTGAGTGTGGACCCCGACATGGGGCTTGATCTCATGACGCTGAGATCATGACCTGAGCCAAAACCAAGAGTCAGATGCTTAACCAATTAAGCCACCCAAGCACCCACAGGATTGAGAGATTTTTAAAAAATGTAAAGCAATGTCATTCTTCTCACTAATTTTCATTTTTAAAATGTAGTTATTATTTCTCAAAAAATGTTATAAAATATTTAATGGGTTTATTATTGTCATTTTATTTATTTATTTATTTTTATTATTGTCATTTTATTTTATTTTATTTTATTTATTTTTTTTTTTAAAGATTTTATTTATTTACTTGAGAGAGAATGAGAGAGAGTGCAAGAGGGGCGAGGGTCAGCGGGAGAAGCAGACGCCCCACTGAGCAGGGAGCCCGATGTGGGACTTGATCCCGGGACTCCAGGATCATGACCTGAGCCAAAGTCAGACGCCTAAACCACTGAGCCACCCAGGCATCCCTATTATTGTCATTTTAAATGAATTGATAAATGTTTTGTAAAATTTCTCTGTTTTAATTATTAGTATGGTAACTATAGATAGTTCTAATGCATAATAATAAAAGTTCTTTTGGGTAGAAATTGTTAAGTTTAAATTTCTTTTGCTTAGAAGGTCCTCATCATGGAAGGGCCAAGCAGGGTCAAGTGCAAAGCAACAAAAGAGAGTTGGTTAATCAGGACTGTCTGGTCTGGATTTCAACAGAGAAAAAATAAAAGAAAGGCTTTGATATGGGTGTGTGCTGTGTCTCATTAGGATTTCAGAACAGAAAGGAAGATGGAGTATAAATACAAAGAGGAAGGAAATTGTTTTTTCCCTTGGTCCTTTAGCCCCCAGAAACTGAGTAAGTCCAGAAAAAGTGACAGGATCTTTTAAGAGACATTGAAACAAAATTCTATGCTGGACACTGAAAGAAATGAATTAAAACATGCCACATGAGATCCATCTCTAGGAGTCTGGTCTCCCCCATACCCTGAAGGATTGCCAGGCTACAGAATCAGATACTTTAGCAAGAACTTTATCATGCTCCTCTAGAAGATCATGCCTTGAGTTGATGAATACTTCAGTTCTGAAGTAAAAAGGTGGTGCCAGTGGAAATTTAAAAGTACGAATGTAAGAACAAATAACAAATAAATATTAAAAAGACATATTTGAGTTTTACTGATTAGGCTCAGTGCTACTGAAAATACTGCTTCCTTACTCATCTCTCTTTCATCTTCTGTATCAGTGCTATCCAAAGGAAACATAATGCAAGCAGAAATAAAATGTATACCACAGAAGTAATTTTGAATTTTCTAGTATTTTATACTATATACTACATATAGTATATAGTATAATTCTATACTATATAAGTAAATTCTATACTACATATATAGATTAGAATTTTCAAAAGAATTTTCGATTATAGTTTCAAAACTATATAGTATAGAATTTTCAAAAATAGTATAGTACAAAATTTTCAAAAGTATACCATACAGTCTCTCTCTATATATACTCTATATAGACTATATAGTATAGAATTTTCGTAAGTATATATATATAGACTATATAGACTATATAGTATAGAATTTTCAAAACCCTCTCTCTATATATAGACTATATAGTATAGAAATTTCAAAAGAAATTTCAAAAAAGTATATACTTTCAAAAGTATACTATATATACTATATAGTCTATATTTTCAAAAATATAGACTATATATTATAGAATTTAAAAAACAAAACACAAAAAAGTAAAATAATTATATGAGATTAATTACTAATTTTATTAACCTATCTAGAATATTATTCCACTATGTAATCAAGATGCTTCCATAAGATAATGTACATTCTTTCCTTCATATTAAGTCTTCAAAATATGGTACATATTTTACATTTACAATACAACTTAATTTGAACCAGCTATTTTTCAAGTGCTCAATAACAACATAAGGCTTGTAGCCAACATACTAGGTAGCTCACTTCTGTGTAATCATAATTTTAGACTTCTATAAGCAGCTTTAACTAGAGGTCCTAAATGTCCTTTTTATGATCTTTATTGCTTTTATTTTCCTTATTTTCACTGTGCTAACAAAACACATAGATGTCACAATTCTGTTACCTTTCTACTGTGTATTTTAAGTTGGCACTTGCACTGATTTTTGGATCTCAATCTCTTTTACCATGAAGTGTTCAAATACAGGTATTAAAATGTTTTTTCTTAATTTATCTTAACCCAGGGATTAAACATATCACTCCTCCCTCTATTAGTCAATTTTGGTGTTTTGTTTTTGTTTTTGTTTCTCTTTGAGGCCTAGATAAGATGTTACTAACTTTCTCCAACATAAAACTTCTATTTCATTTGCTCTTTGTGTTTTGTTGCTATTGTTCTAAGAGAGAACTAGGAGCTGTGAATTTAATACATTTTGAAATTTAATGTTTGGCTTAGATGTTCTGTTCTGAAATAAATGATTAGGAAACATTTAAGTCCCTTTTATTATGGCATTTTGGGCCTCTGCACACCTTTTGGGAGTTTGGTAAGTTGTCTTTTATTATTTCATTTATTCATTCATTTCACAATTATTCATTGAAGTCACTGTGTTTCTGGCAATGACCATCTCTATTTCCTTTCCTACTATGAAGAATCAGTTATATTTTTTAAGTTGTTAATTTTGAGCAAATTTATACTTACAGAAAATTTGCAAAAATAGTAAAGAGAGTTCCCACAGATCCCTCATCCATCTTCTCCTAAAGTTAACATTTTACATAACGATGATCATAATCAGTACATTAATATTGGCTCAATACTATTCCCTGAATCATAAATCTTTTTCACATCTCAGAAATTTTTCCACTAATTCCCATTTTTATGTTCCAGGATCCAATGCCATATTTCATACTGTATTTAGTTGTTTTGTTTTCTTAGTTTCTTCCAATCTCTGATGGTTTCTGAGTCTTTTGTCTTTTATCATCTTGATAATATTGATATGTACTAGTCAGTTACTTTGTAGATGGTCCTCAATTTGGGTTTGTCTGATGTTTTTTCATGATTTGAATGAGGTTATACATTTTTGTCAAGAATACCACAGACATGTTGTGCCCTTTGTGCATCATATCAAGACTTCATTATGTCAACATGTCTTATTACTGGTTCTGTTACCCATGATCATTTGGATAAGATAGTTTCCAGGTTTTTTTAACATAAAGTTACTACCTTTCCATTTGTGATTGACAAATCTTTCTGAAGAGATAGTTTGAGACTATGTAAACTCTGCTTCTCATCAAACTTTTACCATTTTTAGACTCCAGCAGTGAAGCTAGTCTGCATCAATTATTACCACAGTGCATGCTTAACAGTGAATTTTCTATATACTTCTTTCTTCCTACATGTATCATTTGGAATTCTACTCTAAGAAAGAGCTGTCCCTTCTTCTCTATTTATTTATTTGGTGATTTATCTATATCCATATGGACCCATGGATATTTTTCTACAGCTTTTATTTTATGGCCTTAAATCCAATGCTATATTTCTTTTTTTCCCTGCAAAATATTCCAGCTTTGATTATTTGGGGCTCCTTAAGTTTGGCTACTGTGGTCTTACAAAAATCCCTCATTCCTTTTTTTTCTAAATCACTTTATTAAAGTTTAATTAACATTTAAAAAGCTCTACATATTTATTGGTTTCCTGTTACCTTTAAGATAAATTTTAAACCTCTTGAAAAGAAAGCCTCTTCAATAAATGATGTAGGAAAACTGGACAATTACATGCAAAAGAATCAAACTGGACCACTTTCTTACACCATACATAAAAAATATTCAAAATGGATTAAAGACCTAAATGTGATACCTGAAACCGTAAAACTCCTAGAAGAAAGCACAGGCAGTAATTTCTTTCACATTGGCCTTAGCAACATTTTTCTAGATATGTTTACTCAGGCAAGGGAAACAAAAGAAAAATAAACTATTGGGACTACACCAAAATAAAAATATTTTGTTCAGTGAAGGAAACCATCAATAAAACTAAAAGAAAACAGGGCACCTGGGTGGCTCAGTCAGTTAAACGTCTGCCTTCGGCTCAGGTCATAGATCCCCTGGTTCTGGGATAGAGCCTTGCATCATGCTCCCTGCTCAGAGGGGCTTCTGTCACTCCCTCTCCCTCTGCCCCTCCCCCTGCTCTTGTCCTAATGCGTGCTCTCTCTCTCTCTCTCTCTACCCCCCTCAAATAAATAAATAAATAAAATCTTAAAAACAAAACAAAACAAAACCCAAACTAAAAGACAACATACTGAATGGGAGAAGGTACATGTAAATGATATATCCAATAAAGGATTAATATCTAAAATGTACAAAGAACTTATACAAGTCAACATGAAAAAAAAACCCCACACATAATCTGTTCAAAATGGACAGAGGACCTGAATAAACATTTTTCCAAAGAAGACATACAGATGGTCAACAGACCCGGGAAAAGATGTTCACCATCACTCATTATCAGGGATATGCACATCAAAACCACAATTAGATAACACCTTACACCTGTCCGAATGGCTAGTATCAAAAAGACAAGAAATAACAAGTGTTGGTGAGGATGTGGAGAAAAAGGAACCTAATGCACTGTCGGTGGGAATGTAAACTGCTACTGTGGAAAAGAGTACGGAGGTTCTTCAAGAAATTAAAAATACAAATACCATACAACCCACTAATTCTACTACTATTTAGCCACAGAAAATGAAAATGCTCATTAGAAAAGACACATACATCCTTATGTTTATTGCAGCATTATTTACAATAGCCAAGATATGGAAGCAAACCAAGTGTCCATTGATAGATGAATGGATAAAGAAGACAGAGCACACCCATCTCAAAGCCTCTCTTTTATTTTTCTCTTTTGAAATCCAGACCACAGACAGTCCTGGTTAACCAATTCTCTGACACTACTTGGCTCTTCTATGACAAGAGCCATATAAGCAAAGGAGATTTAAACTTCATCATTCAAACTTAACAACATGGAAAGAACTAGAGGGTATTATGCTAAATGAAATAAGCCAGACAGAGAAAGACAAATACCATATGATTTCACTTACATGTGGAATCTGAAGAACAAAACAAATGAACAAACAAAAACAGAAACAAACCCATAAATACAGAGAACATACTGATGATCGCCAGAGGGTAGGGGAGTGAGGGATGGGCAAAATGGATGAAAGGGAGTGGGAGATACAGGCTTCCAGTTTTGGAAGAAATAAATCATGGTACTGAAAGGTACAGCATAGGGAATATAGTCAGTGGTACTGTAACAGTGTTGTATGGTGACAGATGGTAGCTACACTTGTGGTGAACATAGCATAATGTATAGACTCCTTGAATCACTATGTTGTACACCTGAAACTAATGTAACATTGTGTGTCAACTATAGTTCAGTTAAAAACAGAAATAAATGAGCTTTCTAGAGCAGACATATAAATAAATAATACATAAATAGAAAATATTATGTAAATTAACATTGTCTCATAAAAAAGATAAATTTCAAACCTTTCATATGGCATGCAAAACCTCTTATGATCTCATGCTTGCTTACTAGTTAGTCCTACTTAGTCTCTCTTTCTCTTTCTTTCTTTCTTTCTTTCTTTCTTTCTTTCTTTCTTTCTTTCTTTCTTTCTCTTTCTTTCATTTAGTCTCATTTTCTATCAATGCTCATCCACAAACATACACACCATGATAACTCAAATGAGCCATGTTTCCCCTTCTCCTTAGCCATTTGCATATGCTATTCCTCAGCCTGGAACATTTTATTCACCTCCAAACTTTACCTCAAACCACCCCTACCTTCCCCTTTTACCTTCCATGTAGTGACAAGTTTATAGAAAAAGTGACAGTCTCATATACTGCTGATGCAAGTGTAAATTGGGACAAACATGTTGGAAATCTCTTAGGCAGTGCTACTAAGCCTGAACACATGCATATATATATATGATCTCTCTCTCTCTCTCTCTCTCTCTATGCATATTTATCTATAGATTTATTTTTATTTTTATGCATATATTTATCTATATTTATTTTTATGCATATATTTATCTATAAAGCCAATACCAATTCTTACAACTATTCGCTAAGAGGCAGGAATAAGAATGCTCATAGCAGTATGGTTTATTCATTCCCACTATATCTACTTAGTGTTTCTTCCAGGATTAGCTTTTCTGATGTACCACATCATCCTCCCACCATGGCTGGCATTAGTATCTTTGTTGTATCCTTCTATATTTAACATGTTTTACTGAAATGATTGTTAAATTATTTATCTCTCTATACTGCCTGCCCATGAAGATGGGGGGTGGTATTAGAATTATTTGCCATTTTCTTCCCACTCTGTCTCTTCTCTGGTTTCTAAAGAAAAAGAACTGAAAAAAAACCCAAGTTTTAGATACTTAGTTACTGACTAAAAGAATCTTAATAATCAGAAACAAGTTGGATTTCTGTAGATCATGGGGACTTTGTTTTTAAACAACTTAATATGCCTGTCCATCTTTTAATTGCTATAATCTTTGAGCTTTTAGAAAGATTATTTTTATACCCATGTTCTTAAAGTCCTACATCTCACTTAATTTTTATTTTATTTTTTCCAAAACATAACTATATTACATAGATACAAACATGCACGTAATCTTCACACCATAAACCCCGAATTAAGCCTTTAAAAATGTCTATCCGACAGAAAAACACAAAAAACATTTTCCATATACTGCTACCAAAATATTTATGAAGGATTTTTAATAACAACCTATCTTCCACATGTTTTTCCTATATTGAGATATACAGTTACCTTTAAAGAAATGGTATACACTTGTAAAATCCATAGAAAATTGTCAATAAAAGAACCATACAAGAAGTTCCTTTTTACTGTGCTTATTGATTTTATTTTAGAGAAAATATAAGAGGTGAAATGCAAGGTGCTGTGGTTTTAATGTAGCAACAATAAAGATAAAATCATAAAAAAGAATGTTTGGGTTGGCTTCTGAAGAATTAGGAGGCTCACAGGGTAGTTTCCAGTACACTCTCCATCCTAAACATTTAGTATCACTTTTGGAGTATTTCTCTTCCATACTTTCAATTCACTTCATTTGTGTACTACCAAATATAAATTGAAATATTGTAGTTTTTAAAATGTGACATAAATGAAAATGCAAATGATGCAGAATATTTCTATTAGAGTGAACAATATTGTTGGTAAACTTCCATTCAGAAATCCAAAGTTGAAGTAATATGCAAAACAATATGTAACAAGAAGCTGGATAGTGGTTTGACAAAGTGCCTTTCCCAAAGGGACTTAAGTGTATTGCTTTTCACGGTGGTCAAAACCACAGATGAAAGTAAGAAGTGGTTGGAAACCCCTACCTCCATAAAACAGTACTAAAGGCAGTAAATGAATCTTGACAATATGGGATCTATTCCTTTCCACATTCATCCAGCATGGCCTCAGTGCCCTTAATCATATGACTAGCCAGTAGGGCTATATGTGCTCTGGCAGAATCCAAGAAACACAAACTATCTCATCATCGAAGGGACTTCAATAGTGAGTACTACCAGGAGAAGTACTATCTTAAACCAACTGAAAAAGCAACTCACACACTATGACATATAAACCAATTTGAGGAAGTAAGTGAGGGTAGGGAAGAGGAGTTTACTGAATATACTCCCCATCCCACCCCCATGCCCAGCTTCTGGAGAACTGGAACCAGTGATTCTCTTTACAGAGACTGAGAATAATTTTATTCACATAATTTATAGAAATGAATGAAATAATATAAAACACATTACATAATGGATCTGGATTTGACTATGAAAATAGAGATTCTTGCAAAATTCTAATTTTTGAATATACACACAGATTACTTGTGATCATTAGATGATAGGGTAGAGAGTCTATTGGACCCACATCACTCTTACAGAAGAAAACACTACTTGCACTAGGATTGCTATATGGGATTTTTCTCTAACTCTCTATCAAAAAGACCTATATATCTCCTAGGTAATAGGAAAAAAAAATAAGTTAGAAGTTGGTTATTGAGGAGGGCACGTATTGCATGGAGCACTGGATGTGGTGCATGAACAATGAATCTTGGAACACTGAAAAAATAAAATTAAATTAAAAAAATTAAAATGAATAAAAAAATTAAAATTAGAATTAAAATTAGAAAACAAAAAGTTAAATAAAACATCACATTCCAAAGTGGATAGTGAAGAGAAAAACAACACATCTAGATCATAGCTTATTAAATAGATTTGGAAATGATTTTTAAAACCTTTTAAATAAAGTATAGTTGATATATAATAATATTATATTAGTTTCATGTGTACAACACAGTACAATACTTAGTTACTGATTTGACCATTATATACATTACAAATGCTCACTATGGTAAGTGGAGTCATCATATGACACCATAAAAGCGTATTACAATTTTCTTTCTAGTTTGTTTTCTTAAATTTTAATTCCAGTGTCATTAACATACAGTGTTATATTCGCTTCAGGTGTACAATGTAGTGATTCAACAATTCCACATATCACTCAGTGCTCATCAAAGTAAGTGTACCCTTATTCTCCTTCACCTATTTCACCCATCACCCCACCTGCCTCCCATCTGGTAACTATGAGTTTGTTCTCTATAAATTAAAAGTCCATTTTTTTGGTTTGTCTCTTTTTCCCTTTGTTTATTTGTTTTGTTTCTTAAATTCCACATACGTGCATTTGGATTTATTTTTCTTAAAGGAATTTAGAAAAAATTTAGCATTTTTAATCAAGACTATGATGTCATCAGATTTGTGTATTAGAAAGAGAAGTCCTCTGACAGTGGAAGATAGTAGCAAATGCTGTCAGAGCCTGGCCCATGTCCATTTGATACTCACCATTTCAGTACATGCCAAGGGCATCCTTCAGGAAGCATCGGCAGCTCTCCACTGAAGGGTTTCTTCCAGCCCATTCATGGGGAAGGCCCAAGGTGCCAGAGAGTTAATATCTCCCTCTGCCAATGACAGTGGAGAGTGAGAGGATAAATACCATAGCCTCCTTTATCCTCGAGTACTTGATTGTGGGCCTGGTTCCCCATATGGATTGAGCCCAACTTAACCTCATGAATTTGCTGCTCAGTAACAAATTGTTCATTGGTTTATTTCCTTTCATCTCTCACTTTTTCATTCCCCTACCAAGGTTTCCAGGATTTGGGATCACCTCCCACATAAACTGCCTTCATTCAAATTCTCATTCAGTATCTGTTGTTGGGGAAACCCAACTAAGGTAGTTGGAAGTGACAGTGGTTTTAGGAAGCTGACTGTCAGAATGAATTCTGGAATCACATCAATTGCTCATTAGATAGAAGCAAAGACAATACTGCTAGTAGTAAGTGGAGTAGTGATCATTCCCTGGAGTATTTTAGCCTCATGATACAAAGAATCTCTGAAATGGAAATTTGGGAAGATCTGAGGCAAAGGATATATATTTCATTATGTAAGAGCTCCAGTACTTGCATTTGGAAGACATGAAAACAATGGTAATTAATACAAACATCAATACTGTTTTGGAATATGTATCCATGTATTAAGAATGCAAGGAGGAAAACATTCAATTCAAGAGTATGAACCTTATGGCGAATAAAGGGGGAATGTACGTGAAGAGGGGTATACAAGGGGCTTTAAGTATTTTAATATTTTCTGTGTTGTTAGTTGGTTAGTGGTGGTTTATTGTTTTCCTTCTTTGTTTATGTCTCTAATTTTCCATAATAAAAAGAGAAAAAAACAGCAACAGAAAACAAAGTGATACTCACAACAGTACATAAACAAGCTGGGAACACAAGAGACCATCCCTACATTTAGAAACAATCCCTACATTTAACTGCTTATCAGGGAGTCTGCTTCTCCCTCTGCCTCTCTCTTTCCCCATCCACATGCATGCACGCTCTTGCATGTGCGCTCTCTCTTTCTCTAATAAATAAATAAATAATTCTTTAAAAAAATCTTTACATTTAGAAATTACTTGTAATCAAGACAAGTAAATTCTCAGGGTCACTCATTTAGTGGTGAATCCAGAACTAGAAAATAAAATTCCCAGATCAAAGATTATGGTTTGTTCCTTCACTATACCTTGAATATACTAGGGGCGCCTGGGTGGCTCAGTGGGTTAAAGCCTCTGCCTTCGGCTCAGGTCATGATCCCAGGGTCCTGGGATTGAGTCCCACATTGGGCTCTCTGCTCAGCAGGGAGCCTGCTTCCTCCTCTCTCTCTGCCTGCCTCTCTGCCTACTTGTGATCTCTCTCTCTCTCTGTCAAATAAAATAAATAAAATCTTTGAACAAAAAAATTTAAAAAAACTATACCTTGAATATACTAAGGAAATTCCATTTAGATGGAGAACTTGTAATCTTATAGACATAGTTCTAAGAAAATGTCCACCAATAAGTTATATATCATCCTAAAAAAGTTGTTTATCTGGCCATGAATGGGCTATCAACATAGAAACTGTGTTTCTTGGGCATGGAGACTTCTAATTTAAAGAGTTGAGAAGCAGTAAATGCAAATACACTGCAAGAAACAATTTGGAGAATAAATGTAGCAAGCACTTGCAATGTAGGTACAAACATAGAAACCATGAAATGAGTATTATTTTAAATTAATTCAATGTATTTGCTACATACAATATTTAATCAGCCTAATAACATTTTACTTGTATTTTTAATATATTTTCCTGAAAATTTTGTATCCTGTGATGAGAAATGAAAGATAAATTTACCCAACACAAAGGGGAAATGACCAAGTCCCTATGTCAGGAAATATTTTGTTTGAATTTTATCTCCTCATGATTTGTACATAAAAAAGGAACAGAGGGAAGAAGATTGATTTAGCAATTATTCCAAAAAATTAAACTTGGCTCTAGGTAATGTTGGAGTTGGGAGAAATAAAAGTATTTTAATCAAGATGTCACATAAAAGAATAAACTACTCGTATTCATTCAGAAGGCTTACAATTTTTATTCATTTCCCCTTTTCAGTTAAATTGAACTTGCACAGTACATAAGGACCATGCTAAGCAAAGTTATTCCTGATTGAGGACATTACCATATTCCACCATTACTAATATTCTTTTAATATTTATATTCCACCCTGTAACATTCTGGACTGAATTACTGTATAAATAGGTTTGAATTGTATGGAAATGAGCCACACTTTCCTTGAAGTAAATATCAGGAGAACAAATTAAAGAAAAATATCTGTCTCTAAGGTAACTGGTAGGAGACAAATCCTAAACTATTACTGAAATCCAAGAAAACTAATTCATCTAGTGGTTTTCTTTCCTAAAAGTAGCGGAAACTGTTAGGTCCTATTTTTGACATTTCATTAGGATGAAGCTAGAAAGCTACAATATTACCCACAAATTTTCAAAATATATTGTCTCCAGATCATATGGAACTTGATACAATGGTGTGTATGGATCTTTACTTGCTTACAGCCTGGAGAGGACTCAAATTCATGGCAAGAAAGAGGATTAAAGACAGTTCATATCCGAAGAAGCACAGAAGTTGAACATTATCACCATAAAGGTATTTGGAAGATACCTTATACTGTTCAAATGTAAAGGACGTTGAATGATTTGATAGTATATAATGATGCATTGATTTAACACTGAGTCATGGAAGGCACTTTTTAACTTGGAGGGAGGAGGGATTAATTTCTACTTGAAAAGACATTCTTCTAGTGTGAAGACAAGTCACTGGATTCATCCTACTAAGTTTAAAAGTTGCCTGAACTAATATTGGGGTTAGGGACAATAGACTTGTTTCTTACTTTTACAGAAAATTTTACAATTGCCTAGGGCTAAATAATACCAGAAATCTTAATTTTTTTTCTTTTTTGGCCCTGAGCTTCATGACTAATAAAGCATTTTTTTGTCTCAAAACTTTGTACTATAATGATGTTAAAATATTCCTACAGTATATCACAAATTAACATGGAATAGAAATAATTCAAATTATAAAGTTAGGTCTATATAGCTCCGTCAATAATTAATTAAATGTTTATAAAAGTTCTTACATTATAGACATAGATAATTTAATAGGTTATGTTGGATTTCATAAAATATTTTATCAAATGAGCATATAAGTAGGACTATATTTGGTTTATTATAAATGTTGATTTTTGATCCAGAATTTAAAAATATAGGTACTGATATATAATTCAGTTTCTTTAGCTCAAATATGAAGAAAAGTTTTAAAAAATATTTTCTTGGCATAGGTATTGGCATTTTGAATAAGATAATTCTTTTGTGTGGCACTATCTTGCAGGCTACAGGAAGTTTAGGCTCCCAGCTACCCACCCCCATAAATACAGTAGCACTTTCCAGGTATTGTGACAACCAAAATACCCTGATGTATTCAACCTGCTCATTACCCCCCTCTTCTCCATTTAGGAGACAATTTAGAATACTGATTTAGATGATTATGATGCTCTCTAATTTTAAAAAAGTAAGGGAATAAGTTGCTTCTTGCTGTCTCTCTCACTCTTTCTCTCTCCCTCCCTCTATCCCTATCTCATCTCCCCTTCCTTTCTTTTCTTTCTTATTAGAAACTGTTATTGCAAACATAATAACCAAACATCTTTTTTCATGATACTTTAGAGCAAAAGAAGTTCTTTTCTATGTATTATCTTATTCAGTCATCACATTATTAGGAAAGTAGATATTATGTTTTTCTTTTGTTATGTAAAAAAAAAAGAAATTAAGGCTCAGAGAAGTTAAGAAATTCTCTAAGTATATTACTGTAGTTAAGTTGAAACTAGTGTCTTGGAAAACTAAAAGGCAGGGAGGAGATATTTGCACATGACGTATCTGATAAAAGGTTAGTATCCAAAATATACAAAGAACAGATACAACTTAATACCCAAAAACCAAATAATCCAATTAAAAAATGGGCAGAAGACATAGACATACATTTCTCCAAAGAAGGCATACATATGGCAAACAGACACATGAAAAGATGTTCAATATTAAACATCATCAGGGAAATCAAAACCACAATGAGATATCAACTCACACCTGCCAGAATGACTAAAATTAACAACACAAGAAATAACAGTTGTTGGTGAGGATGCAGAGAAAGGGGAGCCTTTTTGCACTGTTAGTGGGAATGCAAACCAGTGTAGCCACTTTAGAAAATGGTATGAAAGTTCCTGAAAACATTAAAAATGGAACTACCCTATGATCCAGGATTCACACTTCTAGGTGTTTACCTGCAAAATACAAAAACACTAATTCAAAAGGATACATGCACCCGTTTGTTTATAACAGCATTATTTATGATAGCCAAATTATGGAAGCAGCCCAAGTTTCCATCAAATGATGAATGAGTAAAGAAGATGTGGTCTACATATTTGCAATCAAATACTATTCAGCTGTAAGAAAGAATGAAATCGTGGCATTTGCAGCTACATAGATGGAGCTGGAGAGTATAATGCTAAGCAAAAAAAAAAAAAAAAAAAAAATCACACAGAGAAAGACAAATACCATATGATTTCACTCATATGTGGAATTTAAGAAATAAAACAATTGAGCAAAGGAAAAAAAAAAAAGAGAGAAACAAAGAAATGGACTCTTAACTATAGAGAACAAATTGATGATTACCAGAGCAGAGGTGGGTGGAAGGCTAGGTGATAGAGGTAATGGGGATTAAGGAGTGCACTTGTCATGATGAGCACTAGATGATGTTGAATCACTGTATGGTACGCTGGAAAGTAATATAACACCATGTGTTAATTATATTGGAATTAAAATTAAAAAAAAAAAGAAACTAGTGTCTTGGTCTTGTAACATTGAGATTAATGTCCTTTCAACTGCATCTGACTGAAACATTAACATGTCCCTTGTCTTCAAGAAGACAATAATGTAAATGGGGAGAAAATATCAATCAATATAACAACTCATGAATTTCATGATATAGTTTAAATCGCATACTGCCTACAAAAAAAAAAGGTAGTGGTTTAATAACAAGTCACTGTTAAAGATAAAAATGAGTAATCTGGCTTTACCATTTATTTATGAAAGATTATTTTTTTTTTAAGATTTTTATTTATTTATTTGTCAGAGAGAGAGAGAGC
Source organism: Potos flavus (assembly GCA_028534135.1). Classification (NCBI taxonomy): domain Eukaryota; kingdom Metazoa; phylum Chordata; class Mammalia; order Carnivora; family Procyonidae; genus Potos; species Potos flavus. Next base: position 83,466,003 of record CM052901.1, on the reverse strand, counting down.
ACAAGCAGAGGGAGCAGCAGAGAAGGCAGAGGGAGAAGCAGGCTCCCCGCCGAGCAAGGAGCCCGATGCGGGACTCAATCCCAGGACCCAATCCCAGGACCCTGGGATCATGACCTGAGCCGAAGGCAGTGGCTTAACCGACTTAGCCACCCAGGCATCCCTATGAAAGATTATTGAAGCCTAAAATTTGTTTAGAGCTCAGCTTGATGCAGACACTACTGCACATAAGAAATAATTTTAAGTGGTTCTATAATAAACAAAATGCATTTGAAGTACCAAGTTATAAGGGCCTGAATTTGTCAAAGGGAGGAGGGGAAATAGAGAAGAAATAGTTTGAAATTTCTTTTATTGTAAAGAAATCACATGCTTATCCATAATGTTTAAATCACTTTTTAAATTATTAATGCATCTTACAAATTCATACCTATAATATTTTATTATTGCAAAGTCAGGCAATAAAATATTGGGTTGTTTTGATGAACATAAAATAAAATTGGCATAATGATTGACAATTGCAGTCAGTTTACTATTTTAACTTCATAATTTACCTTTATTTCTGAATTTTATTTCTGTTACACAATCTCGAGAAAAGAAAATTCATATATATAAGACACTGCTAATTGTATCAGTCATTTCATAGCTTATATTTAAATTTCAATATGTTCTTTAATTTAACTTTTTCAGAACATTGAAAAAATAGTATGAATATACGTGTGTGTGTGCGTATGCACATATATTAATGGCTAACATCTGAGCATAATCTTTGATTAGATACCAGTTTAACTTTATCAGTAAGTTTCTAAACCAACTAAAATCATTTCTTGATAGAAAACCTTGAAATGTATCTTGCAACTTTATGAGATAAATAAAAATTTCCTTGTAAAGGATATGAGGAAGTCTAATTACCAGTTACTATTAATAGTTGATAACAATTTCCAAATAGTTAAATTTATCCTGCTTTCCTCATCAAACCTATAATTTAATTTGTACTTTTATTCGGTCACTTGATTGATCCAAAGTTGTAATATGGTATCACAAGCAGGCATTTTTAATTTAAATATTTAGGCCTAATTCAAAGTCAGACACAAAGCACCCTAACTCACAATTATGATTAACATGATATGCCATACGATATTATAATAGTAAGGTAGCCTATGTATTTACTTATTATCTACAACTGACTTGTGACTTCTAGGACCATGAGTATATATATGGCAAGCAGTACACCCACTTAGTCCCTGGTCTGTAAGTGTAGAACACATGTGCCTAATAATTGTGGCTGTTTGTAAAATATTTTATGAAAGGATATTAATAGTCTTCAGTTTTTAAAAGGACCAGATCAGACCTATAAGCTTTCTAATCAACCATACTTTTATGAGATGTACAACCATTATGAACAAAGATAGGATTTTAAAATATCTTCTTTGTAGGGCACCTGGGTGGCTCAGCCGGTTAAATGTCTGACTTTGGCTTAGGTCATGACTTCAGAGTCCTAGAATTGAGCCCCAGGATGGCCTTCATGCTCAGTGGGGAGTCTTCTTATCCCTCTGTCCCTCCCCCTGCTCATGCTCTTTCTCTCTCTCTCAAATAAATAAATAAATAAAATCTTTAAAAAAAAAAATGAAATATCTTCTTTGTTTATTTGTGCTAAAGGGACAGAGAAAAATGAGGGAGAAAGAATGAAGTCTCAAAATAAAGCATATAAAATATGTTTAAGAAATATTCAACTAAAATTTGTCAATATTTAATATATTAGATAAAAATTCATAATAAATAATAGGATACCATAGGCTGTAATCATGTTCTGTAACAAAGTAAATTGTAATATGGATAAAATCTTGACCTTTTGTTCAACTGGTTTATCAACCCAGAACAAAAAAGGGGGATGGCTACATTAAACTGCTTTCTTCTCCACATGGAGATAATCCAAGTGTTTTATTTGACTAGAAGCTCAATATGAAACCAAACCAAAATCTCTCAATGTAATTTAAACTTAATGAAAGTTAGACATCATAAATTGGAGTGGCCAGGTTAAGAGATTAAATATGATTGCATGGTTCTTGAACATGGAGGAATTTTTCTAGCTCTGGATGCCAGATTACAGAAGCATAAACAAGCATGAATGCATTCAGATGAAAAATGTGATGAAGAATCTAGAAATTTGATTATTTTTTTAAAGATTTTATTTATTCATTTGACAGAGATCACAAGTAGGCAGAGAGGCAGGCAGAGAGAGAGGAGGAAGCAGGCTCCCCGCTGAGCAGAGAGCTCAATGCGGGGCTCCATCCCAGGACCCTAAGATCATGACCTGAGCCGAAGGCAGAGGCTTTAACCCACTGAGCCACCCAGGTGCCCCTAGAAATTTGATTATTAGTGCCAAAACAATGTGTCAGGTACACTAGGAGATGGGGTGATGAGCACTTCTGGATCCAAAAAAGTAGATTATGGAAGGCTAAATTGTGAGGCAAGGTTGTCAGGATTTTCTACATAGAATAAGAGGAATAAAAATAAGGCAGAATGTTATATGTACCCAAAAATATACTGAACACTATGGAGTTTCAGGGAAAGAAAAGTGGTCATGATCATTTAGAAGCATAAGGAAAAGATTTCCTTAGCTTTGTCAATCAGTCATTGATTAAGTTCATCCTAAGAGGTTCTGATTATAGTTGAAAATATCAATGGTGTATTCCACTCTGCATAGGATGTAAAATGATGCAGAATATCTTTGTTCCCATAGTTCCTTAAGATAAATCCAGATAAAATAAAACCCATAATTTTCTAAAAGACTATCGAAGAGTAGTGGAGGCACTCAAGCCTAAATGAGCTGATTTCCAAAGAAAATAGTTCTTCAGATAATGATGAGCCGAGGATGCTACCTGAGGGCAAAAGTTGGTTTTGGCTATCAAGCTATTGGTCAAGGGGTTAGCAGGCAGGACAAAATGCAGGCTGAAAGACTTGCAAATACAATGTTAATTAACTCAGCCTAACAGTTCTCCCCACTCCGGTTTTCCTGAGAAAATGACAACCAAGGCAGGACTGAAAAGCACGGAGAATTTACACTGTTTTATAGAGTCTTGTGGTGTCTAGAACCAGAGGTCTTCATACCAATGAATCCAATGCTGAACCATGACCCAACCATCTCCTGGCTCAAATATTAAGATCAAGAAGTCAGTCTGCATGCGTTCTCACTCTGATAGCTGATATAATGTATCTTACTCACTCCATAATCTCATTTCCATGCATCCATTCTGACCGCTGCCTCCTATCTTTCCATTTCCTTTCATCTTGTAAACCAACCTCTAATATTCAATTGCATGGGACCATCAATCAACTGACCTTCATGTTTTCCCTATCTTTCAATCCCTTGATCATCACTTTCAACCTTACGCAGCCTAGCTGCCCTCATGTACACTCAATTTCCTTGTCTCTTCTCTCTTTATTTTACTTGTCTGACAAAACCCCAACCATAGCTAAATATAATTCACTGCTTATTTCATATTTGCACCTAAGCAACTAAACTTGAATGGAAAAACACATGAAGGTGCTAAAAGAATCTCATTTTAAATGCATGAGTCCTAACAGAATCATAGCGTATTTCTCTAATGCATTTGTTCTCCTTTTTAGGTAACTATTTAATACCTTCTCTCCTCACAAAGTATGAATATTTCCTTCTCCTTATTTACTTTCAGTTCATAACCTTTCTTATTTGTTGATGATATAAAATATAACTGATAAAAGATTCTACTTTTACCACCACATCTACTGATTTTACTTTTACCTGGATTCATATGTTCCTATCCCTCCTATTGCTATCAAAGAAAGAATGGTTACTGGTGCTTTTCAAGGCTAACCCTTACACTTGTGAATTGGATCCCATTCACTCTTGCTACTCACAGACACAACTCTCTTTTTCTCTTTCTTGAGTTTCCCTCTCCTGTGGATATTTCTCATCGGTACATGAATAGGCTGTACTATTCCCTGCTCAAAATAAAACTTCAACTTCATATCCTTGTATAGATTTCTTGCTATTTCTTTGCCCCTCTTTACATTAAAATCTTCACCTTTTAGTGATATATTGTCATGGCCTCCATTTTGTGAATTCCAATGGTCAATTCACAATCTTTATCGTGCTTGACCAGTTAATAAGATCTGACTCAACTTTTCACTCTTTCTTAGTTCAAATCTTTTGTTCACTTGGTTTCCAGTATAATACTTTTTCTTAGTTTTCCTTTCATCATGCTCTTTCTCATTCTCTGTTGATATCTCCTCCTCCTCCTCTAACTTAGTCCCAGTGTCTGGAAAGCTCCAGCGCTTAGTCTTCAGCTCTTCTCTTCTCCATCTTTTCCCAGTCCCTCATTATCACATCAAACTTTGTGGCTTCACATACCATTTATATGTTGATAACTATCAGATTTATAATCTAATACAGAGTTTTCACTAGAACTCTAGTCTAATATCGAATTGTCTATGTATTTCTCTTTGCATATCTAATAGGTACTTCAAAAGCAACATGCCCAAATCTGGGCATGATTTTGCCCAGTGCTTTTCTTCTCTAGTCTTTCTCATCTCAGTTAATGATAATTCCATCATTTAATTTATCAGATTCTAAATCTTGGAATCAACTTTGACCATCTCTAATGTTGTTCCCACAGATATCCATGTTTTACTCCCTTACTACCAATCACTGCTTAACCTCCATGTACGAAAAACTTTTTATGATTTCCCTAGATTTTCTCCCTCATTCACTCCCTCCCATTAGCCCATTTCTTTTTCTTTATAGCACTTACCACTACCTAATATATTATGTATTGTATGTTTAATTATGTATTTTCTGTCTTTCTCCCTACCATGCAAGACATAAGCAGACAAAGACAGGGGTTTTGTCTTCTCAGTTCAATATTACAGCTGCAAGTTTAGAATAGTACCTAACATACCCATGGGTGCTTAAAAAATGTTGAACAAAGAAATCTATTTTGTTGAACAAAGAAATCTATTTTAATGGACACAGAATTTTGTTTCACTTTAGAAACTTGTAAAAAAAAATTTTAAACATTTATTTATTTATTCGAGAGAGAGAGGTGTGTATGGGGGGAGAGGAAGATGGAGAAAGAGAATCCCAAGCAGACTCCCCACTGAGCACAGAGCCTAACTCAGGGTTTGATCTCACAACCCTGAGATCATGACCTGGGCTGAAATCAAGAGTCAGACACTTAACTGACTGAGCCACCCAGGCACCCCTATAAAAAAAAAAATTTTTTTTTTTTAACTAATTCTCTTTCACTTATACTTTGATGACCCTAAGAATTGTTAGTGTTTATTTTGTTAAGAGCAAGGATTTTTTTCTACTGCTTTCACTCTCCAGAATTAAGTTTCTGTATTTTCCTTTTGAATTGCACTCTATAGGAAAGCAGATATGTGGTTAATAGAGATAAGAGAGAAATATTCTAGAGATATTCTTATCCCTTAACTCTTTCGAAATGAGAGACTACATTAATTTACATACCGTCTGAATATGAAAAGGCCTAGAGGTACTGAGAAGATAATTAAAACCTAGATCTGACGGGCCTGTAGAGGAACAAAGCAATTCTTGTTAAATTACTATATCATTGTAGTCTAGAGGGATTACAGATCTTGATATGATTATTAATACACACACATTTGATTTAAGCAATTACATTGTTTAATGGATGAAAGGCAGTATATTTGCTTTGAAAAGTTCACCTAGCAGGCTTCTAGTTTTAATAGTCATAGAATCATCTATGAAAGTAAAGATTAAGGCAAGCATGTCCAAAGTAATATATGAAAAGAATCCCACAAGAAATAACTATATACAAAGTAATAAACTCTCAATATCATCTAAACTTAAGTGCAAAAATTAATTATTCAAGTTAATTTTCATAAAAATCTTATTGCCATTTTGTTCTTTTGAGTATCAGTATAATTGTGGATACTATTCATCAATTGTGTTTTGTCTCTTATTTTCAATCCTTTTAGAAAACTTAGCATTATATATAGGAAGTATTTTAGAATGTACATAAACCATTGCTCCTACAATAAGTATGCAAAGAATAATATTGTTGCAAATAATTTTTTTTTGGTAGCTAAAATAATTGTATTCCTTTCCGGTTGGTATTAGAAAAGTACTCTGGAAACATTTTTGTGAGTAGAAGTGCTAACTCCAAATGTCTTTGCAAAGGACACTCAGTATGAGGTCATTTAGATTTAGAGTTACCACAGACATATTTGCATTGATTTTCACATATGTAAAAATAAATATATCTGAGAATTTATTTCAAAGTTGATTATAAAGAAATATTTGATTTAAATGATAAAATTTTTGAATATAATTTAACTAGTAGAGAAAGGATTTTCTAATTTTCTAGCAGATATAAGAAAACAAAAGACAACGTGGAGCATTCATATGAATATAACTTAAAAATTAGGAGTTTTCAATTCTGATTTATTTCTGACTATATAATGTTGATTCCTTTTCCTTGCAGTGCTTGTAGATTTCTTTGGAGCATCAGTTTCACTTGGTAGTCAATTTATAATGAAGATTATGTAAAACGTGACAGATTAAAATCAGGCCAAATGTTAATGCTGGCTAAAAAGGCCAAAATAAATATAAAAAATTATGTCTGGAAGGCATGATAGTGTGATTTACTTAGAAATGGGGAGAAGTGTTAGGAAAAACAGCTATAAAAGTAATGAATGTTTTACTGAAAACATAAGGTGTTTCTCCTCCCATTCTCATACCATGGAAACAAGAGGACTCTCAATGAGAATGAATCACATTCCACTTTAGACTGATGAACAATGCAATTCTTTATGCAGCACACAATCAAGGTGTGGAATACAATTCTGCAATATATCATTGTGGTAAATAGTTTAGCAAAATCCAGGAAAGCATTAAATGTTGCCATGAATAAGAATGACATTTACAGCCACGCTAAGTAGGTCACTAAGTTTAAAGGGCTCTCAGCCCTCCAGCAACAGGGCATAGGAGAATTCGTGTGAAGGTCAGAAAGTAATGTTCTGTCCTCTGACGTTATTTATATCACTCATCATGGGATGCTTATGAGGCTCTTTCTCAAAGCTGGAAATTAAGGACATCTACTTGAATCTAAAGAAAATAAAAACTACTTAATTTGTTTCAAAATATAAATATTGTTTGATATAAATTACTGATTATATTATTGGTGACAGCCATAATTCTACAAGATATAATCAAGGGGAAGTAAACAAAATATTCCCTCTACAAAGAAGTAAAAGAATGGGAAAATTCGACAGATATGGAATATAGAGAAAGCAAAAATGGCAGAAAACCAATATATTTTGGATGAAAAAATGTTTCCTTTTAAAACATAGCAAAGTTCGGGGCTCCTGGGTGGCTCAGTGGGTTAAAGCCTCTGCCTTTGGCTCAGGTCATGATCTCAGGGTCCTGGGATCGAGCCCCACAATGGGCTCTCTGCTCAGCAGGGAGCCTCCTTCCCTCTCTCTCTCTGCCTGCCTCTCTGCCTACTTGTGATCTCTCTCTTTGTGTCAGATAAATAAATAAAATCTTTTAAAAAATAAATAAATAAAACATAGCAAAGTTCAATCATCAAAAAAGTAAGCTTGACTCTGTTACATAATTTCATAAGTAATTAGTATCTTGATCTTTTAAATTAGAGGACTGGTGTGTTCAATAGTTAAATTTGCAACTCTCATGCACTGAAACATGTAAAAAAATAATCTTAACAACATTATATACAAAACTCAAACTACAGCTAACTCAAACTTCAAATCTAAAATCATATGGAAAATCATTATTATACATTTTATAAAGACAACTATATAATAACTAAAATGGATAAAGAGAGCTGCATGCAGTAATACAGACACATCTCAAAAATGAAATACTAAGGGGCGATTGGGTGGCTCAGTCGATTAAGTGTCTGACTCTTTATTTCGGCTCAGGTCATGATCTCAGAGTTCTGAAATCCAGTCCTGTGTCAGGTCCACCCTGAGTGTGGAGCCTGTGTAGGATTCTCTCTCTCCCTCTGCCCCTCACCACCCCTCGCTGTTGCTCACACACACTTCCCCCCTAAAAAAGCCCCCTAAAAACATATATATGTGTTTATAATTATAAATTATATAATATAAACACATATATATGTGTTTATAATTATAAATTATATGTGTTTATAATTATAATAATTTATATATAAACACATATATATATTATACCAATATAATATTGGTATAATATATATATAATGTTAAACTAAGGATTCCTTACAATAACATCTTTACAAAAAGAAAACATTAAATTAAATTTAACTAACAATGGTTACTTATGCAGTAAAACTATGCAGGAAAGCGAGCAGATGATTACTGTAAATGACATGAGCGTGGTTATTTTTTTGAGGGAGAATAGTTGTAACAAGAAGGTGGCAAAAGAGAGACTGTTTTAGTGCTGCAATGTTATATTTTTTTGATCTAGGTCAAAGAGTTGTCTTTATAATGAATTACTGAAATTTGCTTCTTCATTCTTTATTTAATATATGTATTTCAGAATAAAAAGTTTAAAATAAAGTAAAATAAAATAAATGGACAAGAAGCCATTGTATGCATACCAAAGACTGTGCTGGATTAAAATAAGTTATTTATTTTTCTGATGCACAACATTAGATAAAATAATCTATAGTTCCTTCTTTTTAGAAACTGACTTTTCTTCCTAAGTCAAAACTACAGTTACCAAATGAAACTTGTTTCAAAATTTGTTTGAGTTTTATCAAATCAATATGACCATCTCAGAATTTCATAAACTACAGCATGAGAGATTTATTTAATTTGTGTGAAACAAAAATGTCACACTATAGATATCAGATGAAAATGAGTAGATTTAAAGCAAGTATCTCTGGAGCATGTTCTGAAAACACTATTTTCAAAAGGAAGAGTTTATGACATAAGGAATCTTTCTAGAAAGTGTAAAGCAAGATAAATGGTCACAAATGGAAAGACTGCAGACTTTTATTTGTTCAGACTATTCTGCCTAAAAAGTAAGTTTATTTAGCATTTTGAGAATTACAGAAAATAATTTGTCATCAGCAAAATCTATGGTGCTCTAAAAATTACTTCTAGTGTATGGAGATCCAAAAGCTCTGAGTATTTTTGACCAAGTAGTTAACTAAATGGTGGAGAAATGTATCATTTCCTTTGAGAACGTCAACAGCAGAAAGTTTATATTTCTTCGAGATCCTTGAGTCAGGATCTAGGTTAGAGTGCTTTGGAAACTTTAACATGGTACTTATTTATTATTATCTAAGTATCTTTGGCAACGGTTGTTTGAAAACAGTGAAATAGCTGCTCTTTCTCCACTCCTCTTACTCTTGAATTGACGCCCTTCCTCAGACATGCCAAGTATCTGAATAAATGGAAAACTTATGCACACTACAGATTGAAAAATAGAATTATTTAAATATTGCCCATTTAAAATATGACATCACTAATTTTGTATTGATGGAGTTTCAAGAATTGAGTCAATAAAAGACCCAATTTCAACAGATTCAATTTGTGATGTTTATGCTTGACCTCCCCCCTCGCCCCCACCCCCAGCAAATCTCCATCCCATGCCTGCAGACTTCAACACCTGGGCTACCTAGCCCTCTATATTTTGGTAGGGTTTGGCTAATGGAAGGCACCAACAAGAAATTGCAGTGCAAGGGGTGCCTGGGTGGCTCAGTGGGTTAAAGCCTCTGCCTTCGGCTCAGGTCATGATCTCAGGGTCCTGGGATCAAAAGCACCATGTCGGGCTCTCTGCTCAGCAGGGAGCCTGCTTCCCCCCCTCTCTCTTTGCCTGCCTCTCTGCCTACTTGTGATCTCTTTCCTCTCTGTCAAATAAATAAATAAAATCTTAAAAAAAGAATTGCAGTGCAAGAGGAGAGAGATTTATTTTTTTCTACTGACTGTTCCTTGCCACTATCTAACTCATTATGGTTTCATGGAAAACTCCTTATGCCCGGAACACAGAAAAGGAGAAACACGGAGGTCTGGTTTAAAGATGGGTCTGCAGGAAATGGTGGCGCCAGACAGAAATGAAGGTTGCTGCATTTGCTAAGTGGCCAAGTGGTGGCCTGTACAAGTTATTCTCCATTGCCAATCCTAAACACATGCAGATATTTTCCCTGCCCTTTTCTGCCTTGGTTAGTGGCCTGAGAGGCTGAGCCCTGTTGACTGACACTTGCAGGTTCTTTTTCTAGCTGCATATTGAATGGACTCAGTCAAAGAGAGGCATGATCTCAATGAGTGATCACAGAATGGGACTAGAGAGGCATAGGACCTTTTTTTCCTCCTCTCTACTGACTTTGGTGCTACAGTTTTTGCTTCCTCCTCCACAACCACAGTTCCCACTGAGTGGCTTCTCCTTGGCATTAGGTCTCTCCGGGACCCAGTAACACTCTTTCCTTCCCTTTCTGCTCCAGGCTTTGAAGTGATAAAAACTTTCCTTGGGGTGATAAAAGCTTTCCTCTCTTGCTAGTCTGTGGCTGCTGTCTCCATCCCTTGTTTATTCTGTTAAATCTTTTCACACCTCCATAAGGACACTTTTATCTAATAATGTCTCTTCATTTGAATCACATGAAGTAGATTCCATTTCCTCCAGGAAACTGATACTGATTTCGCTTATACAAAATCTGCAACGTTTCACACATGTGAGCAATACATTAATTTTTAATGTAAAGCATTGAGAACGTAGCGATACTACTACTACCAATAGTAATGAAAGGTTTGTCTGGAATTCTAGAGGTTTGACTCTCACAGTCACAAATATAAGGAGTATATGAGATGCTTTTGCCCCACAGGCTTTGGAGCACTGGCACATAAAATCTTTGGACCACTGGCATAGAGTCAGCTAACTACTGTAGTTAGTAACTACAACAATGGCCATTGTATCTATATTTTGAAGCTCGAAAAATTTGTAACATTCAATGAGTTGGTTTGCATGAAGATGAGGATTTAAAATATAACAGGGGAAAGGTAAAAACCAACAAAGATAATAATATTAACTAAAATTGGGTAGTACAATAGAGAATAGGAAGGAAATGGAGGAAAAAGACACAAGAGAATAACATCACTGTCTACAATTGGAAATACTAGATGTTTATAAAGAGATAGAGGACTAAAGGTAATTATATAAATATATGATTATAAGGCTAACCTCTGGAACAAAACCAGAAATGTTCCTAAATATCATGTGACTCTATTAAGAGACAAACTTCAAATACAACAGAGTGAATTTTATTTCTAAGAGATTTTCTCTTTTTTTCTTATTCTAACACACTTTGTATCAGAGTTTTGGAAGTATGGGTGTGCCTGGGTGGCTCAGTTGGTTAAACATCTGCCTTTGACTCAGTCATGATCGAAGGGTCCTGGGATTGAGTTCTGCACCAGGCTCCCTGCTCAGCAGGGAGCTTGCTTCTCCTTCTCCCTCTGCCTGCTTCTCTGCCTAATTGCGTGTGCTCTCTCTCTCTGTCAAATAAATAAATAAAATCTTTTAAAAAAGAATTTTGAAAGTATGAAAAAGCTAAAAGTTGTCTCTTATAATCTCACTTATTAGAAAGAAATCATGTTAAAATGATGTATATTTTTCTTTAGTGTTTAGAATCTCAAGTGTGTGCATATCTTTGGTAAAAGCAATGATTTTTATCCAATTTTTTAGTTATTCTCATTTTAAAAATTTTAACAAATTTTAAAATTATAGAAAAACACAAGAAGCCCCTATTCCTACTATACAAAATTAACCACAAATTACAGTTTCCCATGTTTACTTTGTCTGTTTTTGAATGTAATAAGGCAATCAATTTATGGAAAAAGTTATATCGAATCATTATATCCTGCCCATTTCTCTCCAGATTTCACCAACGAAATCTGTTTATTCATTCATTTAAAAAATGTGTTGACGCATGGCCAGGCTCTCTCTCTGGTGCTGGAGACATGGAAATAAACAACATATCAAACATTTGCTGTCATGGAGCTGATTATGTTCTAGCAGCAGGCCAGGAGAGCTTTGGATAGAGAAAATAAAAATATAAAAAATAAAATATATAAAATGTCAGAATGCCATAATTGCTTAAGTTATAGGGAGAGTTAAAAGGACCTAATTTTTATTTTTAAAATTTTATTGATAGATAATTGACAAAAATAATTGTGTATACTTAAGGTATACAGCATGATGATTTGATATACATATACAGTGTAGAATGATTATGAAGATCAAATAATTAACACATCCATCGCCTCACAGTTAACAGTTAACTCTTTATGTGTGGTGAGAATGCTTACAAGCTACTGTCAGTACCTTTTAAGTATACAATACAGTATTATTAACTATAGTCAACATACTGTAGGAACACTGTGATACTCAGGGCTTATACCTATTATAAAGGACAATTTTGTACCCTTTGACTTATGTCATCTCAATTCCCCCTCCCTCCAGCCCTGTTATGATAGCTATTATCAAAAAGACAAGAGATGACAAATGTTGGCAAGGTTGTAGAGAAAAGGGAACCCTTGTACACTGTTGGTGGGAATATAAAATGTTATAGCTAATACAGAAAACAGTATAGTACAAAAAATTAAAAAGGGAACGAATATATATATATATATATATATATATATATATATATATATATATATATATATATAAGCTAGCAATCCCACTCCTGGGAATATATCCAAAGGAATTGAAATCAGTATCTTGAAGCGTATTTACATACTCATGTTCACTGCAGCAGTATTCACATGTATAACGCAAGAAGGAAGAGAACTAAGAGGGATTTTAAACAGAGTTGCCAAGGAAGGCAATTGATGAAGGACAAATGTGATGAAAGTCAAATATCTGAAAGACATAAGGGAGAATGAGTCCTGTGGATATCTGGGCAAAGGGAGCGGGCTAGAAGGAGAAGAGAGAGGACATGAAGTACAATAACACTGAATTATGAATGTGTCTGAGGTGGATGCCACTGTGCCTGGAATGGAGAGTGTGGGGGGGAACAGTAGTAGGAGATGAAGTCAGAGAGTTACCACGGAGCCACATAATAAAGAGCCAAAAGATCATTGTACTCTGGCTTTTACCGTGAGAGTTTTGAGCAGAGGGATGGCAGAGGGATGGCAGGGGAATTCATACACGAATTCGCAGTTTCAGAGAGAGGCCTGGTTTTTTATCTTTAAAATAATGACCTATATTTTATCTGTTTTTTTCAAATATACTTGTATGAGTGCACGTGTTGTTACATAAAAATTTAAAAAGCCTTTCCTAATACGAAGTTATAAAAAGTACCCTCATCTTTTTTCATCTAAATGATGAAATAAGTATTTTAAACTTTTTAAACAAAATAAATAAAATAAGTATTTTAAACTTTTTATCCACCTAGAATATATGTCCTTTTAATCCACCTGAATGCATGTCTTTTTATTTCTAAATGGAAAGCCAGGTTTTCCATCTTTATTGAATAGTGTTTGTTTTCTCTGATGTTTATGATGTCACCTCTGCAATATATCAAGTATCAATATACACATAGGTATGTTGCTTGACGTGCAATTCTCTTTAAATGGTCTACTAAATAAAAAATAAAATATTTTAATTTGTGTAGTTTTATAAATATCTACTCACCTGTAGGGTGAATTCTCCAACTTGTTCTTATTTTACCAGAAAAATAGCCAAACACAGAGTTTTACTCTCCCATATGAATTCACTCTGTTCACCAAGTACTCTGTTGGGATTATCTTCAGGTGCATCTAGAATTTTGAAGAAAGTAAGAGATAATTGTCATTTTCCTTTATAGATTATTTATTTATTTATTTATTTATTTATTTATTTATTTATTTATTTATTTTTATTTATTTATCTGAGAGAGAGAAAGCGAGAGAGCACGATTTGGCGGAGAGGGGTATAGGGAGAGGGAGAAGCAGACTCCCCGCTGAGCAAGGAGCCTGACCTGGGTGGGGTGGGGGGAGCTTGGTCACAGGACCCTGAGATCAGGACCTGAGCTGACGGCAGACACTTAACTGACTGAACCACCCAGGTGCCCCAATATAATTGTCATTTTAAAAATAGTATGCCTTTTTATCCAGGAAAATGGTCTGTCTTTTCATTTATTCAGGCCCTCTTATATGTACTTCGAATATGTTGCATAATTTTCTCTATAAAAGTGTATCGCTTTTGTAAAGGGTTTTATTTTCCTATCACAAATTCTATTTGGTTCTTGTTGAAATAAAATAATGCTATTGATTTTTTTAATGCTACAGCTTTTTAAGTTGATCTTGAATATAGCACAAGTGCTGAACCAGTTGATTTGTTCTAATAATGTCCCACTGATTTTCTTTAATTTTATTGGCAAATATCTGACACATTAAGACACTGATTTTTGGTTGTTCTGTTATTAGCTAATATAGGACATTCAGAATAATGATGGATTGTAGCAGTAGTGAAACCAATCTGAATTTAGCCCTGTGTTTAGTGAGAATGCCTCTAATCGTTTAAATGTCTTTCTAATCTTTTAAATGCTTTGTCAGTCTAAGGAAATCACCGTTTCCGGTTTACTAAGTGCATTAACATACATGTGGTAATATTTTCAGAAGTTTCTTTTTCTATTGAAAGATTACTTGGAAAAAAAAGATTACTTGGGTTTTCTGCTTCATGTGTTAATATAGTGAATTGCAGTGATGGGCTTTTACTTTCTGAGGTAAACCCTACTAGGTCATGATTTTTACAGTATTATCAATTTTGTTGTATCACATAAAGGAGTTTCACCAATAATTTATTATTATTGTATATGTTCTTTTATGGTTTCAGTATCAAGGACCTATTAACTTCACAGAATGAATCACATGGGCCTCTTTATTCAGTAATCCTGCTGGCTGCAAACATTTATATTGGAGCAAGTGCACCCTTACAACTGAAATGCTGAGTAATAAAAATGTCCATTATAAGAAAGTGTGCATAACAAATTTTAAAGATCAGATTTTAAAATAATATATACAGTTATATACATGAAAGATAAATGAGAATATAAATACACGCATTTTAGTTATTTTTTTAAAAAAACATATATACTTTGAGAAGGAAAAATCTAGATTGAAATATTAACAATAATAACAACAATAATAATTTTACTTTTCTTAAATATTTATTTATTTGAGAAAGAGAGACACAGAGAGAGAGATAGAGACAGAGAGAGTACAAACAGGGGGAGAGGCAGGGACAGAAGGAGAGGGAGAAGCAGACTCTCTGCCAAGCTGGGAGCCCGACGCGGGGCTTGATCCCAGGACCTGGAGAGCATGACTTGACGCTCGACCATCTGAGCTCCCCAGGTACCCCAACGACAATAATTTTAGATGATAAATTATGTGTAATTTTTCCTTTATTCTTTTTTCCATTTTCCTTATTTTCTATATTGCACATACATCTCTTTTCCTATGATAAAAGATGCAGCAGTATAAATAAAATGAAATGGTTAAGATGGGTGATTACTTTTCCTTCCAGTTCTAATAGTTCATGAAATTATGCCAACTAAACACTCATTTCTTACTCATATATTCTGTGCTAATCTGCCTTGATTGGGCTTCTGGTTACTAACGGTCAGTCATCCCATTCAAACAGACACTACTGTTACCACACCACCTCCAATTTCCTCCTCCATACTAGCATATTAAATGTCAGTATGCGCATCATCATCACAATCATTATTAGACAACTGGTTTTATTATTTCTTACTTTTAACAATTTATTTTTAATTATGTGCAGAAATAACTCAAGAAGGGCATGGACAAAAATATCAAAATATTTGATCATGAAAATCTGTGATTAGAGAGGCATGACAAATTTTCAGTTCACTTCTGTATTGTTGCTAACATATGTTGATCTTTTGTTATTAGTGATGTTGAAAGCTCTTTGGTTAAGAATGAAATTTTCTGAGAAACTTGAACTTTACATTTTCTAATCTTAAAGAAGCATTTTTGAAAATATATTTGGAACATATAATGTGAGTCCAGATCTTACAGAAATTAGTAAAAATCATTGTTAATCATCTCATTTCTCCATGTACTTTTATTTTATCACACTCCTATTGTCACCGAGACCTGACATATATTTTGTGTATATATATATATATATATATATTTTTTTTTTTTTTTTTAACCTAGGGAAGTCAAGAAAGGGGATGTGATCAATTCGTTGAACGAGTCCTAGTATACATTGAAGAGAGACAGGAAAGGAGAGCAGAGGAGAGGATAGAAAAGGAGAAAAAGAAAATACCAAGTTACAGATGTTTCTCCATTCAAGTTGTTCAAACACTCTTTATGATCAGTTAATATGAATGGAAGGAGAGCATAAGGTTTTATATAATCACAGTTTAAAGTACTGTTTTTGTTTTAACTCTCTTGCTTAAGAAAATGCATTGCTCAAATAACTAAATTGAAGACTATTAGGGTCATGGATATGGAAATATTTAAATTTATGTAAATATGTAAATATTGGTAATATAAATTATGTTCTCATTTATTAATAAAATTCTTTATGACTATGGTTAAATATCCAGAAAATGTGGGAAATAATAAAAGAATATACAGAAAATTAAGGATGATAATAATTTCATAAATAAAAATTGACAGTATAATCATAAATATTTTGCCATATGTCTGCCTTTCCAGTTTCTAAACTATTTTGAAAAATTTTCTTCATATTATTATTTAAATACAAATTATATATTTCCAAATTGCCAGACAAGAAGATACAATAATCTTGCCATTTTCTAGAAACAGACATGTCTCCCTGCAGTCCAGCTCCTATCATTTGTGAGGCCCTGGGCAAGAGTACAAATAGAAGGATAATGTGATATGTCCTAATGTTTTAAAGCTAATATTCAGGCTAAAAGAACTGTTAAATTGTACTTGTCTCTTGACTTCAAAAATAATACAAAACAAAAACCTGTCTTAAGCTCTGCATTTCATATGACTTAAAGTCACAAAATAGCAAAAATAGAAACATTATTACTAATACATGTGGATAGTTTACTGATGTTTATCTGAGTAATAAAATAAAGACATAATAATTCATAAAGTATTTATATACCTATTCCACAAAATATGCATTCTTGCCTTTATATCAGGAAAATTATAACTGGTGTCAGTATAGCTGAATTTTCAGGTAATTTGTTATTTTATATGACCTAAAAAGATTAAAAATGTAATTGCATTCAAAGTGTATATAATTTGAAATACTTTCACTAAAAACATGAATGTTACGAAGTGTAAAATTTTTTTAATTAAAATTACTTTCTTATAATTTATAATATATATTTCTCTTAATATATTAAAAATTATCTATTGAATTGAAAGTTAGTTAATATTTAACAAAACTCAGAATTATTTAAAACACTAAAATTTCACGTTCATTTTTGAAAACATAAATACATTTTTCAGGTATTTTTTATAATAACAAAATTGTAACTGATAGACACTTAGATGTCCTTTAAGAAATTTTTGTTTTGTGAGGTTTGTGACTCTGTAGGGTCCAGGGCATCAGTCCTTCTTACTTGGTTTAAGGGAAATAGAGTCCTTTCGTTTTTTTTTTTTTTTTAAGATTTTATTTATTTATTTGACAGAGAGAGAGATCACAAGTAGGCAGAGAGGCAGGCAGAAAGAGAGGGGAAGCAGGCTCCCTGCTGAGCAGAGAGCCCGATGCAGGGCTCGATCCCAGGACCCTGAGATCATGACCTGAGCCGAAGGCAGAGGCTTTAACCCACTGAGCCACCCAGGGGCCCAAGTCCTTTCATTTTAATTTTCGTTATCATTAGTGATTTTTAACATTTTTATTTACTTTCACTTATTATTTTGTACATTTTCCATTGGAGTGTTTACTTCCTGTTTAACTACTTTGCTTTAAAACTTTTGTGCTTATTTTCAAAATCTGGATGATAACCTTTCAAACCTTAGAGTACCATTTTACACTTTATTTTTGGCCTACAAGACAGCTTAGGAATTTGAAGAGCCCAGGGACCATATTTAAAATGCATCATTCTAGTTATTCACTTATTCACCTTTAGATACTTTTTATACAACCAAAGTGAATTATTCATAGCCTGCATTATGAAGTTCAAAATGATATAAAATCACAAAAAATAGATTTAGAGGCTTTAATTCAAGCAAAAGGATACCAGTCATATAACATTTAGTGGAGATTTAGCCAAAGAGTTTGTACAGAGCTAGAAGCAGAAACCATAAAACGAGAAGTGATATCACAGACTTAAAACATGTATATAGCATATTTCTGAAGTACAGTATGCTAGAACACAACTATTTGAACTATATATCAATCAACACTGATAGCCGTAAGTACATGTTTTAATTTTGTTGCAAGTGGATATGAAATGTGTGCTGTTATCAGCTAGGAGCTTAGATGGTAAGATAGCTTTAAAGGCTACAGGAATTCAAAGGCACTTTGTGACCATTTGCAATTTGTTTTTTAGATCTGTTGTCACATTGGGAGATTTACCTTGAAACCTTTTTCATAGGATAACATAAAAACAACCAAGCAGGTGTTTATGGGCATTCACAACTTTCCACAAAGCTACAGAATGTTGATATTTCTCAACTTTTTATTAATTGTTAACATTTTTGAGTAGCTATACACGGTGGTTTTATGATACTCTCTGATATCTTGTGTTTGACAGCAGTAATGGTTTTACTGAACCCTTCCAGCAGAGATTCAAACATGCTGTTTTTCACTTTCATAAATAGGCAACAAGTTCTACCCTCAGCTTTTCACTCTCTCACAGTCATACCAGCTATGAAGATACTGGTTTACGGGGTCTGATCTTTCTTAAGGTAGCAAAAGCATGACTTTGTATCTTTAATCACCCGCATTCTACATTTGGAAATGAAATTCAGTGCATAATAATAATAATAATTTGCACAGGTTAGGGAATTAAGGTGCTAGCCAAGTAGAAAATGTTCCAAGTTCATACTATAGTAGCAGACTGTTTCTTGATTTTATGTCACTTTCGTACCCCGAACTGCCCATTTCAATTACCCTTACTCAAGACACTTAGCATTATTATTATTATTAGCATTATTTCTTGATCTCAGCAATATGTTCCTGACAGACGATAACCCTCCTCTTTCATTTTATTATGTCTGTCTTCTTTGGTGCCTAGCATTGAGGTATATACACTGCAGAAGTTTTATAAATAAGTCATGATTGAGTTAATTCAGAATGCTTGATATGGGGGCACCTGGGTGGCTCATTTGGTTGAGCGACGACTCTTGATTTTGGCTCAGGTCAGGATCTCAGGGTCGTGATATTAAGCCCCGCATCAGGCTCTCTGCTCAGTGGAAAGTCTGCTTGAGATTCTCTCCATCTCCCTCTGCCCCTCCCCCTACTCGCACTCTCTCTATCTCAAACGAATGAATAAAACTTAAAAAAAATGTTTGATGCGTGATATGTTTTGAGAAACACAAGAAAAATCACTTAACAAAAACCTTTGTCTCCAGGCGATATAACAAAGTGGAGGATCCTGCTCACCAGTTTTTCCATGAATACTAATTGTAAGAGAAAGTGTCTTAAGTGAGCACAGGGGCCTACCATTGCTTCCTTCAACAAATATTCATTCCAACATGCTTGGTGAGCAGAGGTAGAAGTCTAGATATGCTTCTCTGAGATAGTGGATAATGGAGGAAGAAATAAAAAGCAGTATGATGGTGAACAAATTTAGCTGAGAATGTTGAAGAGTAGATTCTAGGGTAAACAGGCTCTGTTCATTTGTCTTGGCAACTTCATTGAGTGGAAATTTAGGGAGAAGAAAATTTGTTTAACCAATATTTGTAGGAGATTTTATTTGTGAAGCATTATGGGAAACTCCTATAGTACTTCTTTCTTTTAAAGATTTTATTTATGTATTTGACAGAGAGAGAGAGAGACAGTGAGAGAGAGCACAAGCAGGGGGAGCGGCAGGCAGAGGGAGGGGGAGAAGCAGGCTCCCCCTGAGAAAGGAGCCCGACAAGGGGCTCGATCCTGGAGTCCTGGGATCATGACCTGAGCCAAAGGCAGATGCTTAACCAACTGAGCCATAGTAGAAGTAGTAGCATATACTACTTCTTTTAAGAAAATTTAGATAGAGATACATACTAGGTCAAGGTATCTAGAATCAAATTGTTGTGAGGCTGAATCTGTTTATTTGTGAGTTATATTTGGGGGGGCTCTCATCTGGGATTTTGTACATAATATGCAAGACCTCATTGCACATAAGGATATAAAAATCATTAAAATGAGCCAAGACTACATTATTCATTCTTATTAATTTTTTTTTTTTGTTTTTGGTAAGTATAGCTTTTTTTTTTCTTTTGACAGTGCAATATTAGATTCAGGTATACAATATAGTGATTCAACACTTCCATACATCATCCACTGCTCATTACAAGTGCACTCCTTACTCCTCAATACCTATTTAACCCATCCCCCTACCCACCTCCCCTCTGGTAACCATCAATGTGCTTTCTATAATTAAGAATCTATTTCTTGATTTGTCCCTCTCTTTTTCCCCTTTGCTTGTTTGTTTTTCACATATGGGTGAAATCATATGGTATTTGTCTTTCTCTGACTGACTTATTTCACTTAGCATTATACTGTCCAGCTCCACACATGCAAACAGCAAGATTTCATTCTTTTTTGTGACTGAATAATATTCCACTGCATGTATGTATATATATACATCTATATATATGTATGTGTGTGTGTGTGTGTGTGTGTGTGTATAAATATCTTCTTTATCCATTTGATGGACACGGGCTGCTTCCATATCTTCGTTATTGTAAATAATGCTGCTATAAACATAGATAAACATAGGGATGCATATGGGGCATCTGGGTGGTGCAGTCAGTTAAGCGTTCGACTCTTGGTTTTGGCTCGGGTCGTGATCTCAGGGTCCTAAGATCGAGGCCCACCTTGAGCTTCACACTCAGCATGGAGTCTTCTCGAGCTTCTTCTTCTCCCTCTACCCCTCCCACCCATGCTCACTCTCTCTCTCTAAAGTAAATAAATAAATCTTAAAAAAAAAAAAAAACACAGGGATGCATGTATCTCTTTGAATTCATGTTCTTGTATTCTTTGGGTAAATACCCAATACCGTAATTGCTGGATCTTAGGGTAGTTCTATTTTTAACTTCTTGAGGAACCTCCATAGGTTTTCCACAGTGGCTGCATCAATTTGCCTTCCCACCAACACTGCATTAAGTGTTCCTTTTTCTCCACATCCTCACGATCATCTGTTGCTTCCTGTGTTGTGAATCTTAGCCATTCTGACAGGTGTGAGATGATATCTCATTGTAGTTTTGATTTGCATTTCCCTGATGGTAAGTAATGATGAACATCTTTTCATGTGTCCTTGGCCATCTGAATGCCTTTGGAGAATGTCTGTTCATGTTTTTTGTCCATTTTTAAATTGGATTATTTGGGGTTTTTTTTTAGGTTGTATCAGTCCTTTATATATTTTGGATACCAACCCTTTATCAGATAGGTCATTTGCAAACCTCTTCTCTCATTCAGGATGTTAGCTTTTCGTTTTGTTGACTGTATCCTTCGCTGTGTAGAAGCTTTTTATTTTGATATATTACCAATAGTTTATTTTTGTTTTTGCTTCCCTTGCCTCAGGAGACATATTTAGAAAACTGTTTGTATGGCCCATGTCATTGATGTTACTACCTGTGTTCTCTTCTAGGATTTTTATGGTTTTAAGTCTCCCATTTAGGTTTTTCCATCCATATTGAATTTATTTTTCTGTATGGTGTAAAAAAGTGGTCCAGTTTCTTTACTTTGCATGTTACTGTCCAGTTTTCTCAACACCATTTGTTGAAGAGACTGTCCTTTTCCCATTGGATATCCTTTCCTGTATGTCGAAGATTAATTGACCATATAATCATGGGTTCATTTCTGGGTTCTCAATTATGTTCTATTGATCTATGTGTCTATTTTTTGCAAACGTCATACTGTTTTGATTACTACAGCTTTGTAATATAACTTGAAGAACAGAATAGTGATGCCTCCAGTTTTGCTTTTCTTTTTTGAGATTGCTTTGGCTATTTGGGGTCCTTTCTGGTTCCCTACAAATTTTAGAATTGTTTGTTCTAGCTGGGTGAAAAATGCTAGTGGTATTTTGGTAGGGATTGCATTAAATGTGTAGATTGCTTTGGGTATTATAGATATTTTAACAGTGTTTCCTCTATCCATGAACATGGAGTGTCTTTCCATTTCTTTGTGTCATCTTCAATTTCTTTCATCAGTGTTTTGTAGTTTTCAGATTACAGGTCTTTCACCTCTTTGGTTAGGTCTATTTGTAGGTATCATTAATTTTGGTGGAATTGTAAGTGGGAATGTTTTCTTTATTTCTTTTTCTGCTGCTTCATTACTGATGTATAGAAATGCAACAGACTTCTGCACATTGATTTTATACCTGCATCTTTACTGAATTCGTTTATCAGTTCCAGAAGTTTTTTGGTGGAGTCCTTCCGGTTTTCTATATATACATAGTATCATGTTACCTACAAATAGTGAAAGTTTGACTTTTTCCTTGCTGATTTGGATGCCTTTTATTTCTTTTTGTTGTCTGATTGCTGCGGCTAGGACTTCCAGTACTATGTTTAATGGAAGTGGAAAGAGTGGACATGCCTGTCTTGTTCCTGACCTTAGGGAAAAGGCCATCAGTTTTTCCCCACTGAGGATGATGTTTCCTGCGGGTTTTTCATACATGGCCTTTATTATGTTGAGATATGTTTCCTCTAAATCTACTTTGTTGAGGGTTTTTATCATGAATGGATGTTGTACTTTGTCAAATACTTTTTCCAGGTCTACTGAAATGATCATATGGTTCTTATCCATTCTCCTATTGATGTGATGTATCCCATTGATTGATTTGCAAATATTGAAATACTCTTGCATCATAGGAATAAATCACATTTGATCGTGGTGAATAATTTTTTTATTGTATTGTTGAATTTGGTTTGCTAGTACTTTATTGAGGATTTCTGTATCTATGCTCATGAGGGAGACTGGCCTGTAGTTCTCTTTTTCAGTGGTGCCTTTATCTAATTTTGGTATCAGAATAATACTTGCCTCATAGAATAAATCTGGAAATTTCCCTTTCTTTTCTATTCTTTTTTGGAATAGTTTGAGAATAAGTATTAACTCTTCTTTAAATATTTGTTAGAATTCCCCTGGGAAGCCATCTGGTCCTGGACTATTATTTGTTGGGAGTTTTTTAATTAATGATTCAATTTCTTTGGTGGTTATCAGTCCGTTCAAAATTTCTATTTCTTCCTGTTTCAGTTTTTATAGTTTATGTTTCTAGGAATTTACCCATTTCTTCCAGGTGATCCAATTTTTTGGCATATAGTTTTTCATAATATTCTTTTATAATCATTTGCATTTATGTTGTGTTGGTTGTTATTTCTCTTCTCTCATTTGCAATTTTATTTAAGTACTTTTTGTCTTTTGATAAGTCTGCCTAGAGGCTTATCAATTTTATTGATATTTTTCAAGGAACCAGCTCTTGTTTTCATTGGTCCGTTTTTTGTTGTTGTTTTGTCTTGTTTTGTTTTGTTTTAGTTTCTCTATCGTTTATTTCTTATCTAATCTTTATTATTTCCTTCCTTCTGGTGGTTTCAGGTTTTGTTTATTATTCTTTTCCTAGCTCTTTTAGGTGTAAGATTAAGTTGTTTACTTGAGATTTTTCTTTCTTCTTGAGATAAACCTGTACAAACTTTCACTTAGAACCAATTTTGCTGCATCCCAAAGGTTTTGGACTGTCATGTCTTCATTTTCATTTGGTTCTATGTATTTTTTTTATTTCTTCTTTTCTTTCCTGGTTGACCCATTCATTGTTTACTGGCATGTTATTTAACTTCCATGTATTTGTGTTCTTTCCAGATTTTTTTCTTGTGGTTGAAATCTAGTTCCCTAGTGTTGTGGTCAGAAAAGATGCATGGTATGATTTTAATCTTCTTGAATTTGTTGAAGCTGGTTTTGTGGAGTAATGTGTGATCTGTTCTGGAGAATGTCCCATGTGTATTTGAAAACAGCGTGATCTATTCTGGAGAATGTTCTGTGTGTTGTTTTAGAATGGTATATTCTGAATATATATGTTAAATCCATCTGTTCAGGTGTGTCATTTAAAACCTTTGTTTCCTTGTTAATTTTCCGTTTAGATGATCTGTCCGTTGATGTGAGTGGGGCATTTAAGTCCCCTACAATTATTGTATTATTATTGATAAGTTCCTTTATGTTTGTTATTAACCATTTTATGTATTTGGGTGCTCCTATGTTAGGTGCATAAATATTTACAATTGTTAGATCTTCTTGTTGGATTGTCTCTCTTATTATTATATAGTGTCTCTTGTTAAACTATTTGTTTTAAAGCCTCTTTTGTCCAAACTAAATTTGCTACTTCAACTTTATTTTGACATCCATTTGCATGATAGATGTTTCTCCATTCTCTCACTTTCAATTTGCAGCTTTATTTAGGTCTAAAATGAGTCTTTTGTAGGCAGCATATAGATAGATGGGTGTCATTTTTTTCTTCATTCTGTCACCTTGTCTTTTGACTGGAGTATTTAGTCCATTTACATTCTATGTAATTATTGATAGATATGTACATATCACTATTTTGATATTTGTTTTGTGGTCATTTCTGAAGATTTCCTGTGATCCTTTCTTATCTTTCTCTCTTTCGTGTTTTGCTGATGTTTTTTAGTAATATTTTTGGATTTTTTCTCTTTATTCTTTGCATGTTTATTAGTGGGTTTTGATATATGGTTACTATTAGGTTTGTATATAACCTCTTCTACATATATTAGTCTATATTAAATTGATGGTTGTTTAAGTTTGAACCCATTCTTTTCTCCTCTCCTCCTCACATTTAAGGTATATGTTATTATCTTTTATATCCTCTTTTGTGAGTTCCTTTACTGACTTTTTACAGAAATATTCATTTTTACTGCTTTTTTCGTTCTTACCTTTATACTGTCACTTTTGGTTTCTCCACTCAAAGAGTGTCCCCTTTAATATTTCTTTCAGGGCTGGTCTGTGGTCCTTTAGTTTTTGTATGTCTGGGAAACTCTTTATCTCTCTTTCTATTCTGAATATTAGCCTTGCCAGATAGAATATTCTTGGTTGCAGATTTTTCTCATTCAGCACTTAGAATATATCATGCCACTCCCTTCTGGCTTGCCAAGATTCTGTTGAAAAATCTCCTGCTAGCCTTATGGGTTTTCCCTTGTAAGTTAATCACTTCTTTTGTCTTGCTGCTTTTAAGATTTTTTCTTTATCACTATATTTTGCAAGTTTAATTACAGTATGTCTTGGTGTGTGCCTGCTTTTATTGATTTTGATGGGAGTTCTCTGTGCCTCCTGGATCTGGATGTCTGTTTTCTTCCCCAGATTAGGGAAGTTTTCAGCTATTATTTCTTCAAATACATTTTCTGCTCCGTTTTCTCTCTTTTCTTCTTCTGGGATTCCTATAATACAAATGTTACTTACTACTTTCGATGGAGTTCCCTAAGTCTATTCTTGTTTGCTGTAATTCTTTTATTAAAGATTTTATTTATTTATCAGAGAGAGTATAAGCAGGGGAAGTGGCAGCAGAGGGAGAAGCAGGCTCCCTGTTGAGCAAGGAGCCTGATGCAGGACTCGATCCTAGGACTCTGGGATCGTGACCTGAGCTGAAGGCAGACGCCTAATCAACTGAGCCACCCAGGCATCCCTGCTTGGTGTAATTCTTTTCTCTCTTTTATTCAGCTTGATTACTTTCTATTACTCTGTCTTCTAGGTCACTAATTCTTTCCTCTGCTTCTTCCATCCTGCTATTCATTCCATCAAGCATGTTTCTCATTTCATGTACTGAACACTTTATCTCTGCTATGTTAATCCTTATCTCTGTGTTATGGGTCTTACTCATGTCTTCCCCTCTTTTCTCAAGTCCAGTGAGTATCTTTATGATCATTGCTTTAAATTCTCTATCAGGCATGTTACTTATATCTCTTTCACTTAGATCTCTGACCTGTGGCTTTGTTCTATTCTTTCACTTGGGATAAATTTCTGTCTCCTCATTTTGTCTGTCTCTCTGTGTCTGTTTTTCTCTGTTAACAAAGTCAGCTATGTCTTCTGCTTTTGAAAGTAGTGGGTTTATGAAGAAGAGGTCTTGGGGTGCCCTGCAGTGCAGTGTCCCCTGTTCACCAGAACCTGGCACTTAAGAGAGTATCCTATGTGTGTTGCTTACACCCTACTGTTATGTCTGTGTCACTTTTCCTTTCAGTGCAGCCGTCTGCACTGACTCTCTGTCTGCTGTGGGCTGTGCTTGCTTTCTATAGTGTTAGTGAGACTCAGGCAAGCCAGATCTGAGGGGGTGTGCCCACTGGAGAATTTGAGAGGGGGGTGGTGGTATTAGCAAAATCTGCATTGGGCCACTAGTCCTCTGTCGATCCCCTGAAGCACTCTGGCAGCTGGGGACTGCATGAAGGGGGGCTGGAAGTGCAAGTCTGGGCCTGCTGCACCATGATGGTTGGGCACAGCTGGGCTCAGTGCACTACTGTGGCTGGGAGCACACAGCTAAGCAAGGTGTAGTGGCAGCTGTGCACCCAGGGACTGGGAAATTTGCAGATATTATAGAAGATCAAGGTATTGGAACAAAAATGTCCTACGCTGAAACCACAGGCAGGTTCCCTTGGATTGGTCTCTTCAGGGTTCATCAGGGCCACAGATGGGGACCTGGGAAAGCAGGGAATAACCCATGTGGAAACAATCCATAACATGTGGGCTCTGTGCTGCAATGTAAAAAAACCATCCTGGAAACCCACAGCACACAGGCTCCCACATTATTCAGTCTTACCATCCCACTCTTGCAAGGAAACTACTGTAAGACTGTAAGACTGGCCTTCATCATACTTGGAATATTATATTTCATAGGACACAACAAATACGTAAAAGATATTGTGTAACTGATAGAGGACAATATTTGGTCCTAGATGACAAATTTTAGCTGTATGGAGGCCACTAAATTAAAAAAGCTTCTGGGAATACTTTCATGAAATTGAAAATAAGTTATTTGTCTTCTTAAAGCCATATATAATCTATCTCTTTCTATATATTATATATGTATATAATTTTATGTATTGTACTAGCATTTTGTTATGTTATTTATTGTACTAGTATTTTGAGATTTGGGGATATGGAATCCTGCAGACTTTGGAAACACTGAAGTATATCCCTCTTTAGAGGAACATCCTCATTAAAGCTGGAATTTGTCAGTTAAATGCATCCTTGTGGAGCTACCAAAATAGTAACAGTGCTGCCCTCATCTATCAGGATCAGAAAAAGTATTACAGTAAGACATTTGCCATGGGGTATTAGAAAGGATTTCTAAGGGACTAGGTTCTTACAGGCATGTTTTACAATGAAGACTTACTGAATAATTTTGTCCTCCATTCCAAACAAGAGAGACATACCTGAATTCTCACCATTGGTGGAACTAATCAAGAATGAAGAATAGAAAATACTGGAGTAGTAGTGCTCTGACAAGCAAACACTGAGATGATAAGGAAGACTTAAGTACAGAGAATGTTACACATTTATCTCAAACTCCCGAAACTAGATAATGTCCCGGGGGGCTGGGGTTAGGAGCATTTTCCGACACTGTTATTGATCTCTTAGATTTGGTAAAATTAACACTGATGGACAACAGACTGACTTAATTTGATACTATCTTCTGAGTTCCTTGAGGGAAATTCTCTGCCTAATAGATGAGGACAAACAAGCATGCGCTTGATATAAACAAAATTAGAAAGAGACAGTATGCTCTTCTTTTTGAAGAGACACAGAAGCATTAATTGTCCTGAAATTTTACTGCATTATTATGGTGTGGAAGATAGTCTTTAGGAAATTAACAAATAAGAACTACACACTTTCTGATTCCCAGTGATATATTTTTCCAAGTTCAAATGTTTTGTGTGATTTTCTTCTCTAGATTATGGTAAATTATTTCCTACACTAGTATGTCATTTCTCTAGTGATTGTTTTTTTTTTTTTTTTGGCAAACTATTCCTAATCAAGCAATGATAGGGAAATTAAATTTAAAAATTTTCTCTTTGAGTTGTCAAAATGCAGCCCTTTTACTTGTTTTCATGCACTTTAACTCTAGAAAACCTCTCAGATGCTGAAGAGAGTCCATTTATTCATATCTACTCAACATTCTAATTATAGTCGTTTGGTTTTCTGATTCCCCAAGCTACAGTATATTAGAAACATCAAATTAGAGAATGAAGGGAGTTTCAGCAGTAGGAACACATGTATAAAAAGTATGGCAGCTGGCAATATCAAATCTGGGATGGAGAACAGAAATATATTTAAAAAGTGATTATGATATATACCCAGAAGTGATGGCTCATATGGTAATTTATTTTTAATTTTTTGAGGAATCTCCATACTGTTTTTCATAGGGGATGAACCAATTACATTTCCACCAAAAATGTGCATAAGTTCACTCTTCTCCACTTGCCAACACTTGTTATCTCTTATGTTTTTGATGATAGCCATTCTAACAGGTGTCAGGTGATAGCTCAATGTGGTTTTGATTTGCATTTCCTTGTTGATTAGTGACGTTGAGCACTTTCTCATGTACCCATTGGCAATTTGAATATTTTCTTTGTAGATATGTTGATTCAGGTCCTCTGCCCATTTTTAGTTGGATTATTTAGGGTTTTTTCTTTTGAGTTGTTCATTGAAACATTATTCACAATAATCAAGACATGGAAACAACCTAAGTGTCCATTGACAGAGGAATAGATAAAGAAAATGAGGTATATAATGGAAAATTATTCAGCCATAAAAAGGAAATCATGCCATTTGCATCAACATGAATGGACCTCGAGGGTACTATGCTAAGTAAAACAAGTCAGACAGAAAGACAAATATCACATGATATCACTTATATGTGGAATCTAAAACAAAACAAACAAACGAACAAACAAAAAACTAAATTCATGAAAATAGAGAACAGACTGGTGATTGCCAGAGACAGATAGTAGAGAGTGACATAACTGGGTTAAGGTGGCCAAAAGGTACAAACTTCCAGTTATAGAATAAATAAGTTCTGGGAATGTAATGCACAGTATTACGACTACAGTTAACACTGCCACATAGCATATTTGAAAGCCGCTAGAGAGTAGATCTTAAAAGTTATCATTACTGGTGGTGCCTGGTTGGCTCAGTTGGTTAAGCATCTGCCTATGGCTCGGGTCATGATCTCAGGGTCCTGGGATCGAGCCTCATGTCGAGTTTTGTACTCAGCTGGGAGTCTGCTTCTCCTTCTCACTCTCTCTTTATGCTTTCCCTTTCCCTCTCTCTCTCCCTCTCAAATAAATGAGTAAAATCTTAAAAAAAAAAAAAGTTATCATCACAGGCAAAAAATTTGTAACTATATAAGGTGATGGATTTTAACTGAAGTTATTATGGTAATAATTTTGCAGTATTTACATATATCAAATCATTTTATGATATACCTTAAACTTATACAATGTTATATGTCAATTATAACTCAATAAAACTGGAAAGAAGAGATTAGGAACTTGAAAAGCAGAGTAATGTAAAATCAATACAACTGATGGTGTTTTAAATTATAACAAAATAGTCTTGCTTACTATGCTGTTTATGAAGGCAAAGAGAAGAATTAAACATTTCAGAACAGCTTACATCAGAGTAGTGAACAAATAATGTGGGGTTGGTTTTTATGTTTTGGATAAAAGTAAACTTAAATAATACAGTGTTATGTGGCCTGAATTACTGCATGATACCAGAAATAATGAAGTATAATTATTGTCAAGTAATTTTTTCACGAATCCTTTCCTGTATGGGATACACAATTTCCAATGAGATTTGCTCTGTTATTTTCTAGAACAGTTTTAGTGGTCTCAGTGGCTGTCATTATTTTTCATAGTCTTCTAGGATGGGCTGAGTCTCTTGAACAAGATCTATGATTATTTAACAGAGAATTATTTAATCTCCAACTGGGCTTCATAGCATTTGCACTTTGAATACTAACCTACCATGACAGAGGCAAGATTCAGCACTCTTGCTGCATGCGAACCATGATGTTTAACTCAGTGGATGTTGCCCTTTGCATGTATTTTCACAAATAATCATGATTTTCTTTGCTACACTGAATCTAATTTTCTTTGGAAGCCCTATTCCAGTATTTCTTCCACTGCATTATTTTTGGTAATTTTTTCCAAGCCTTATTTCTTTAACTGCATTATTTTTAGTTTCTGTCCCCTCTTCTTTCATTTGTGTTAACCACCATTTAAATACCTTAGTAACTATACCAAGATAATGGATATAATATTAAGTACAATTTAGAAAAATGTGTTAGAATTTGAAGAAATAATTCACCTCTTAAATTAATGTGACTAAGAAGTTCTTTGTTTTTAAAGGAAAAAATAGCTTATATGTTATATGTTACAGGTAATGATTTAATTTAAACATTGTTTTTCCATTAGTAAATATATAAAGTTATTTTTCTCTTAACAAGAGTGCTAACATATTTTTGAAGCAATTCTAATTTACTTTTTATTTAGATTTCAAGTAAAAGACTATCTCGGTCTCAGAATTAAACAATAAATTTTTCTCTTCAGAAAAACTGTTTTCAAGGTTATTTTCCTAGATATAAAATCAGGTAATTAGGTAATGTTACTCAAATGTTTTATTTAAGTCTTTTACATAATGATCATATAGCCCTAGACACTATATTATAATAAGATAAAATAGAAAAAAAATAAATATTAATGCTGGTAAATGATACTATCTGGTAAACATTGGTTCACTTTTCATTTTAGTTAAATTTCTTTTGAATGCACATAATGGGAAATAACTCCAGCTAACTTAAGCAACAATGTATCTTTATAGGATGGATACTGGGGTTTATCCTAAAATTTAAAGGGAGCTAGCCCCTCAGGGAAGACCAGAACCAGGAATTTAAAAAGTTAAAGGCAGCTAGGGACCCTCTTCCATTCCACTCTCCCTGCGTCTCTGTTTCATTCTTACTATCTTGAATGTCATTTTTCTCTGAGGCTTTTTGCAGATAAGAGAGAAGTAGGCTCCTCTGCTAAGATTTATGAGTCCCTCAGTTCCAGCATCCACAGAACTTAACTGCATGGCAATTTCACATTCCTAGGAGAGAGAATCTGGTTAACTCAGCTCAGACCTGGTGTCCAACACTGGTCCAATCAATAGTGCATAGAATGACAACTTCTACTGTTACTGAGCTTTCAGCTGTCCACACTACTACAGGGGCTGGGCAATATTTCACTGATAAAGGGGATTCTCTTAAACTGAGCTGACATCCTCAAAGTTATTACCACACCTATATTGTTACACTTGTTAATCAGAAGAAATAATGATACTGAATATTCAAAAGATATTGTGCTCCTACTATACCCCAGGAACTATGTGCAAACCTTCCCATCTATTACCTCACATTTCTTCACAAGGTCCTTATGTTCATCTCTGAAGAAACTAAAAATTAATAGTGGCTAAATATTATATCAAAACTCTCAGAAGGCTGTGAAAAACTGCCACAAAGTTATAGGATATAAATTTCTTTAATGGAGAAGAAATGGGTGCTTATTGTAAAGCAGAGGACAGTACATGACCCCAGGAAGGATTTTACCTCCCAGATCTCCCAAAATTCGTGATAAGGAGGTACAGCTGTGGGAGATACGCCTGGAATTACCACTGTCATTCTCAGCAGTTTCAGATCCTCTAGGTCTCTTGGCGACAATGGACTATTCTGCAAAATCTAGCTGCATGCCAACCTATTCACCAGCCAGAAAACAGCTGGTATGGAACAACCCAAATGAATTCCCATGTGAACAGTGCAAGCTTAGGGGAAGCAAAAACCCAGTTTTCCAGGTGTGTCTCCCAGTAGGCCCCTCAAATGCTTATGGTCCACCATCAGGATTTCTATTTTCAGGTCACTGGATTCTTGTCAAATGACTCTTGCATTTAGTGCTAAAGCTTAATGCATATGCTTAATGCTTTTAAACAAAATTTATGTAGCCACTATTTAATAATAAGAAATCAAATCACTGCTGTCCAGTAGAGAATAATTGTTTCTAGCTTACACACTCACATACCCAAACCACCTTAAAATAATAGAATTCAGGCACCCCACAGCTAAACTTTAATTATGTTGTCTGATAGTAGATTGCTATATTTTGTCATCATTTCAATTCTGCCTCTATCAACATAATGTTTTATTGTTCCCTATCACAAACTCCATTCGTTATTTATTGTTAAAGACTCAATAGTTGAATTTACACTCTGTCACAATAAATCATGCTCACCCAGCTAATGCAGCATTAAAATGAAATCAGGCTTGCAATATTGTTAAGCCATATAAATTAAAGTGTTTGGGTGGATAGCATAGATCAGGCATTCTGAAACTGTCTCAGTCATGCATACCATCAAAAACTATTCATTGAATGCCTCTAAGTGTCATGAGATTATTCCAAGTATTCTGAAATTATCGAACAAGAGAAAAACATATGCAGAATAAGTGTACATTCTTAAGATGAAATTGTTGAAAAATTTACATAAGAACCTACACCTTTATGCCTAAATGTGGAACTGGAAAATACATGAAAAAGTGCTCAATATTGTTTGTGTAAACTTGGTGTCATAGCAAGTGTTATAATGGGCTTAGTCTCTAGTTCAGGTTCTGCAAAGGAAGCTCTACATATATTTAACTTTATGCTATATATATATCTCTCACACAAATCCCATAAAAAAAAGATATCATTATAAATAAATACAGCACTGAACACTGATTTTCCCATTTATTTCATGATGCAATTATTTATTTATAATGATATCTTTCTTTTTATGGGATTTGTCCATATTTTGTTAGTTCAGATTTACCACATATTTGAGGTTAAGTGCTATCATAGTGGGAAAAACCAAATGGAAACTCCTAAAACTGCCCTCCTGTCTGGCCAAAAGAGCACACCAAAAACACTAATGTATCTGGAGAGGATGCTGAAAAGTAGTGCTACCTCTAAGGATCTAAAGGCTACGAGGATGGTGATTCTATTATATTTTTGTCTGGACCAGTCCGGACCTTGCAGAAACTAGATGGATCCAAGAAGATGACTGTAGATTATTGTATATTTTAACAAGAAGTAGCCTCAAATGCAGCTGCTGTGCTGGACATGGTATCATTGTTAGAGCAGATTAATATGGCTTCAGGTACATGGTATGTGACCATTGATTTGAAAGATTTTTTTTTTCTATTTTAATCTGAAAAGAAGACCAGTAACAGTTTGAATTCATGTGGAACAGACAAATGAATTCATTAGCAGTTTTGCCTCAGGGTTATGTTAACTCTATTGCTCTCTCTATTAAAACAAAGTCTAAAGGGCTCTAGATTATCCAGATATCCCACAGAACATCACATCAATTCATTACATCAATGATGTAATGTTGATCAGGCAGGAT
This sequence comes from Potos flavus, assembly GCA_028534135.1. Taxonomy (NCBI): domain Eukaryota; kingdom Metazoa; phylum Chordata; class Mammalia; order Carnivora; family Procyonidae; genus Potos; species Potos flavus. Next base: position 83,432,432 of record CM052901.1, on the reverse strand, counting down.
AATCAACAGGTGACTATCATAGTGGAGACTTTGGTAAGACATATGCAATCCAGGGGACAAGATATAAATTCAAGGAAGATTCAGGGACCTATAATAGCTAAAAAAAAAAAAAAAAAAAAAATTGGATCCAATGCTAGGACATGTCCTCCAAAGGAAAAGAGAAATCATTTCACTGTGGACTTCCTCCCATGAAAAAGGAAATGTAATGCCTGGTTAACTTATTCAGGTTCTGTAGGAAACATATTCCATACCTAGGGACACTGTATCAGCCCATCTACTATGTGACACAAAAGACTGCCAGCTTTGAGTAGGGCCCAAAGCAAAACCCGTGTTCTGCAGTAAGTCCAACTCTGGTGTAAGCATCTGTTTTGGGGGAGTTATGGATGGACCCTATGATGTTAGAAGTATCAGTGGTGGGAAAAGATGCTATGTGAGAGAGAAGAAAGATATCATCCCTCAAAAGGAAACTGAAGTACTATTACCATAAAAAGGATAAATAGATACTTAACATGAAAAAACAGATAACCAATTCATCCTTATTTTAGTCATTGAAGTGTTTTCAAAGACTTCTGATTCTTGATTGGCTTATGTCTAAAAAAGGACAATTTTTTTTCAGTGAACACTTTTGAAACTTTAGAACATATCTGAACATAATGAATTAACATAATTTTAAAAGCATTGTCTATCCATACACTATTGAATGTTAAAAAAAGAAATGACTATATGCCATGTGAATGCTTTCAAATTTTCGATGTGTTGAAATATTTTATCAAAGATATAATAAAAATTGGAATGTTTATAAAAAACATACATATTTTTGAAATTTTCCCTGCATGTGATTAAACCCAGAAATAAAGTAAAATATTTCATAGCAGATCACAATCCAATCAATATCTTTAATTTGAAAAAATGACCAAGAAGTCGATTCACTGATCCCCGAATTTGCAATTTAAGAAGTCTGCATTATATGCTAACTCTTCGGTATAATTCTAATAAAAATAAAACTTTTGTTCATTACCACTTTTAAGCTTTTTCTAATTAACTCTGAATAGATTCACTGAAAAATAGATCAGAAGAGAATATTAAAATACGAAGTTCCTAATTCACTTAAGTCTGCAATATTCGAAGATCTACAATGTCATTAAAACCTCTTAAAGTTTATGAACTTAGAAATAAATAATAAAATGAATGCCACCAGAAACTTTCCTTCATATCCCATGTCTAACAGTGTTCCTTTCAAATTAAAAAAAAACTATATAGAGAGATAATAATGCAATAGATGATATATATCTTAGATTGATGGAGTAAAGAGAAGCCACCTGTCTAAGAAAATTGTTTTAAGTTTTCAGCTAGAGTACACTGTAAAAGTAAACAATACATTATTAGTACCCTTTTCCCTTCATAGGGACATAGAAGATTGAATGCTTGATTTATAACAGTATTTTTTAAGTGAAAAGGTACATATGAAATTTCTGTAAAAGATTGTGTGGTTGATGATACATTTGTTGCTATTGCTGGTAGTACTGCATTATTAGTATTCTCTCAGTTTTTGTTTTATCATTTTTCTCCTCAAGTGTTGCAATACAGTGTTCTTTCTGGCCTTCCTAAGAGTGAATCATCCTCTCTTAGAAAGTACATTAAGTTTTTTGTCTTCTAAAATATCAACTGTCAGTCATAATATTAGTATAATAAAAAGTACATCAATTACTTAAAAGTTGGAAATATAGATCTCATACTCTTGAGAATTTGAATAATTCTGCTAACAAAAATGGAAGTAGCAGATACTTTTTTCATAGTTATTCCAGTTATGGCTTGTTCATGTATAAGAAAGAGTAATTCAACTCTAATTTAATCTAATATGGGAATTTACTTGCCTCTAAAGGAAACTGGACTTGAGTTTAGTCATAACTGAATACAAAGCTTAAACAATGTCACTAGTTCTTTGTCCTCTTTCCCTCAATTCTTGCCAACACTTATCTTGTTATGTTGATTCCTTCTGTTAGAAGGAAGGAATTGCTCCTGTAAGCCCTAGATGCATAATCTACAGTTTAACATCCCCATCAAAAAGAAGATCTTTGTTCATGATGGCTAGCGGGGAAACTGGCCTGGGGAAAACTGATTGGACTGGGCATTGTCTTGCGGCAATCTCTGGCTTAATCACTGTTGCCCAGAAGATGCAGGAAGAAAAAGTTGGGGGCAGAATTAGTCTTATGAAAGTCACATAAATTATTTCCCAAAGGGGAAAAAAATGCATTCTCCTTCTAGAAGAAAGACAAAATCTTGGAAAGTTGGGGAAAACAAAACAAAACAAACAAATATATACGGTACAATTATGAGTACACCATTTTATTTGTAATCCATAGAAATATCCTACTGGAATTTCAAGCTACACTGATTCAATACATACGAAGCAACAAATCTGGAGGGTTCTGGCAGGCTGATCTCTTTCCTTTAATTTAGAAGCGTTGCTCAGCGGTTTGAGTCAGCTCATCAGAATAAACAGGCTGATAACAGTTATGGGGCTTTGGAAATTTCTTATTTCTAACAAGGCCATTTCCTGATGAAAGAATTCCTCTTAGTTAAACAGCTATTTATAGATTTGAGAAGAAGATTCCTGCTGTTTAGTACAACGTGATGTGTGCAGACCTGTGCCCAGTCTTTACTGGGGGATAGGGAGAGTCCAGAGGAATGTGTGTGCTCTACGGTTTTCTGCTTATAAGTTCTCAGCCAATAAATCCTGTTTTATATCTGTACCACATGGTGCTTTGCCTGACATGGTTTTAACATTTCCTTTCATGGAGTTTTAAAAGCTATGAATTGAGTCACATGATTTAAGATTTTCACATAGCAATCAACATGGTTTCCTAATTTGCTTACTGAGTATCATGATATATTTGGGAAAATAAAAACATGCTGAAAAAGAGCCTTCCATTATTTTACCTCTTTTTTTAGTATTATGCCTTTTTACAGGTTTCTATTTGTTTTTATTGCAAACCATCTACTGATGTTTTCATATTCCCAAAATATCCATTTGTCTGCCATCTAGTGACTACTCCACACATTTGTTAACTGCTCATTTATTAAATATTTTCTACTTAAAGTCCTTTTTAAAAAGCATTGCCTTTTCATGATGTAGACAATGAATAAAGTATCACTACCTTCTTTTGGACAAGGGAACTAAATAATTATGTCAAGATATGTTTATTAAGAAAGGATAATGCTACTTATTGTGAAATATAAACAGACACTGTTTCAAAAATAAAACAATTTTCTGTGCACATCTTCTGTTATTTATAGTTCTAACATGGCAGCATTCCATGTTTTAACATCATATGGCTTAGAAACTTCACAGAGGATGATTAGATATATTTTTCTATTCCATGATTAGTTGCACATAGTTATAAAGTCACTAGAAAAACACAGGAGCTTGGAGAAAACTCAATAAAATATTCAGAATGAATTGTCGAAATAAAATTACAGAACTAACTTTGAAGGACATAGACATATAGTGATCATTTGAACAATACACAGTAGGATGAAAGACATTAATTTCCCATTTGTCACAGTGGGATCATAATATAGATTTTAAAGAGGATATACACAAGAAAGAAGGAAGTTACAAAGAATTAAAAACTGTGACACGTGAAGAAGTGCAGTACATGGAGGCAATACAGTATAAGAAGACAGTCTATTAAAGTAGAAAAGAAATAAATGCAGCTTGGACTCGGGTTTTTAACTGTGGGACTATGTGCAAAATATTTATCCTCTTCAGAACACAATTTCCTTGCTGGTAAAATAGAAATAATAATAAAAACCTTCATAGACTTTTTAGGTGCATTAGATACAAATAAATATGGCATCTTTGTTAGGATTAGATATAGACATATCTCCAGGTGTGCACATCCCCACAGTCACATTTTGTAGTGCAGATGGAGACTCTGTGTTAATTAGGAAAGATAGCCCTTACTCCAGGCAGATGCAGCTCTGCCCCCATGAAGCAAATGATGTTTAGAAGAGCTTGGAATTGATTTCAACCATCACTTGCCCTCTTGGCTGGTTTTCTATGTAAAATGAACAACTGGAACACGTGTTCAGGGCCCAGCCCACCTGGTTATTCTGGGTTTCATTAATACAATGGAAAAGTGAGAGGTAAATTAATAGTGATTTGCTTTTCAGCTCTATTGATCTTAGACCAAAAGGAATAAAACTTTAGAGAAAGGCTTAGTTTTCTTTTTTTTTTTTTTTTAAATTATGCTTTATGTTTTTTGCTTCAGTGTTGAGAAAGACTGAAAATAACTCTTTTAGGACTAAACCTATCTCATCTTTTTGGGATATTGCTTTAAGATTTTATACATATACATACATATATATATAGTATATGTATATATATATATATATATATATATAGATATATATAGATATATATAGATGCTTCAAGATATATCTCTCTATATCTCTCTCTCTCTCTACGTATGCCATACAAATTTCAAATTTTATTTGGAAAACTAGCTCTATGAGATATGAATCAATTTCACGTAAGTAGTTTTGATAGTAAGCCAAGTAGTGTGGCAAACCTGTGATGAATAGAGCGAGGTTTCTTTATTCCAGATTGTCTTAGAGACTTTAATATGATAGCATCTATTGTGAATCACCAAACAGGGATAAATCTTACATTTCTCCAAAATAATTTAAAATGGAAACCATTTCTGAATCAGTGGTAGTTCAACCAGAGAAGCAGAACTAGTAGGCTAGATAGATGATAGATGATGATGGATAGATAGATAGGCAGGCAAATCTGTTATAGGGAATTGGCTTTCCCAATTGTGGGAGCTGTTATTAACAATCTTTTTAAGGCTGAAACGTCTACATTTGATGCTAGAACATGAAGTTCTAGCAGTCAGGGAGGAAAGATCACATGTATGTTGGAAAACCCATGAGCACAAGCTGGCCCAGGTGTCAGAAGAAAATAAAGGAAAATTCAAGGGAACTAGAACAATTGCAGGTTTAGATTCTGCTTCTTCCAAAAATGAGTCAGCAGATCAGCAACAGCATGTGTAATCTACAAAATGGCTGCTGCTCTCCTTCCACTCTCCAACACTCTTGAGAAAGGGATTCACTAGTAACCTGTCCAAACTCCTGAAAAACCAACTTTCTCAACTATGACTCAAAATCGAGATGCAACAGAAGATATGACAAATTCTCTGGCTTAAAATTAAAGAAAAATTTCATAGCAAAAAAGAAAAAAGAAAGAAAGAAAAGAAAAAATGAAATATGGGCAAAGGCAAAGAAAAATAACCATCTGGGAGAAAATATGTATAATACATGTTACCGGTAAATGATTAATAAAGAAATCTAAACAATGAAGTTTAACAACAACCTCCCAAAGTTATAGAAAAATGGCAAAAAGACCTGAATAATTTTATATATCAAAATAACTTTAAAGACATAAAAAAGGTTCTTAAACTTGTGAAAAGATACTAAATTTTGCACATAACAAGGAAATGTAATTTAAAACTATACTGACAATTTCTCCCATATCTCATTGTCAAAAATTTGAGAGTTCAACCACACTCTCTGTTGGCAACACTGTGGAGAACAGGCGCTCTCATATCCTGCTAGTGGGAATGCAGAATAGTACAACCTTTATGGAAGGGCATTTGGTAAAATTTAACCAATGTACTTATGCCTTTATCCTTTGACTCAGCATTACGACTTTCAGAAAACTAGCCAGAGGGTATGTTTCGAAAAGGACAGGAGAAAGAGGAGGAAGACAAAAGTAAAGGAAAAAGAAAACATCCTGTCTATTCATGACAGCATTTGTTTCTTATCGAACAATATGGAAATGATACAAATGTCCATACAAAGAACGTTAAATAAGTAATATACAGTACATACACACAGTGGAGTTCTTCGTTGGAAGGTTTATTTTAACTCAAATGGAATGGTTTTCAGGATACACATCAGGGGAAAAAACAAATACAAAGGCTTATGTATTGCATGCTCCCTTTCATGCATGAAGAAGAGACAAAGAAAAGGGGTGAAAAAGAAGAGAAAAGACAAGAGAAAAGTGAAGTTGAAACTACTGAGACTGATTACCTATGGGGGATGAGAAAGTGATGGAAGAGTTGGGGGAGTGGAGGTGAGTAAAACTTCTCTGAGTAGTACATTTTGTATAGTTTTGACTCTTGGAACCATGTTGATATACTTTTTAAAGGTGAATTAATTAATTAATTAATTTATTTATTTTATGATTTTATTTATTTACGACAGAGAGAGGTAGCTAGAGAGGGAACACAAGCAGGGGGAGCAGCAGGCAGAGGGAGAAGTAGGGTCATCGCTGAGCAGGGAGCCCCATGAGGGGCTCGATCCCAAGACGCTGGGGTCACGACCTGAGCCAAAGGCAGATGCTTAACAACTGAGCCACCCAGGCACCCCCCATGTTGAAATTTTAAGTACTTGAAATATAAAATGAAAGGAAATGAATTAAAACAAAATAAAACAAACAGGGATATAGAAAATTTCTAATAGAATCTGAATAGAAATAAATAAGCCTAATGTATTTCAAATTAATAACAACTTTTTAATATAGTATATTGACTGTTATCCTCAAACAATTATTGAATTCTAATTAATAGATTTGACTTTTGTAATGTTTAATTCTGAAATTATATTCTCCATGTTCTAGGATTGCACATAATAGTAAATATATTGAAGATAATTAAAGCCATGTTTATCAATGTTGGAGAAGGGAGTTACAAATATGTAAAGGGAGAGGATTAAAATTGTAGTATTGAACTTAAAATGGAACTACAGCTTGAATTCATGGTTTAAATATGTAGATAGAGATAGACAGGTTGGTATAGGTACAAGTAGTGGTATAGGTTTGTGAAAATTGATGGGGATATAGATGTGGAAACAGATACAGAGAATATATACATATACATATAGATATAGGTACACATATAAATATAGATACAGATAGATGAGAGGAGCTGAAAGCAGACACTCAAAGTAACAAGGAGCGCACTTAAAGCCCAAATATTGGTTTTTAAATAGCATTATCTAAGAGGAATTTGGGTTTTCTGGGGGAATGGCTGATCTAGCTCTGGGTCAGGGAATGTACAGAATGAGCCAGGAACGTTTTATTGTAACAGAAAGGAGTAAGTCCACAATGAATGGCTAAGACATGTCTGAAGAACCTATAAATGAGTTGAAGAGGCCTTGCTCTGGCCACATCTGGGATAATTTTAGCAGCAAAAGTAGTAATTACAATAATAGCTGAATACAAGCCCTTGAATAAAACAATAATCTCTGAGTCCTTAAAGCTGTGAATAATAACTGAAAAACAAATCAGTGTAGGAGAGCTAAAGCTTTTCCTAACAGTGGAATGCCAACTAGTAAATGTAGAAGGAATGATTAAATTAGAAAATCATTATTTTAGTAATAATTGATTCAAGGAAGAATCAAACATAGATATTAATAATAGTGGGTAAATTTTGATAAGTTAAGGGACATTTACATAGTGTCAAAGTATCTCTGCATACATTATTATTAATTAGAAGGGGAAAAATGTTATCCTAGCAGTGGTAAGCTCACAAACAGCACTTTAACCAAAAGACCAATGTTCTCATCACCACCAATGATGGGATAAACAGACATTATGTGCATCTTGATATGCAGTACTGAGAAGGACTAAGAACCACTTCTGTGATGCTCCTGCCAAACATGTGTAACATGAATATAATAGTACAAAAATTAGGCAAACCTAAAATGAGGGTCATTCTAAAGAAGAGCTGTCCCGTATTCTTCAAAAATGTCAAGGCCATGAAAGAAACAAAAACAAAACATTGAAGAACTGAGACATGAAAACTGAATGCAATATGTGATTCTTGATTGAACTGAATCTTGAATCGGAAAAAAAAAAGAGCTATAAAGGACATTATTAGGACAGTTGATGAAATTTGAACATGAGCTCTGGATTAGGTAACAGTAATGAATCACTATTAAATTTTTAAAATTTTGCTAATTGTACTGTCATTGAGGGAAATAAGACTCTTTTTCTTGGGAAACACACTGTGAAGCATTTAAAGGCAAAAAAAGGCATATTATCTAAAGTAACATTGAAATGATTCCCAACAAAAAGCAAAAGCAGGGGAGCAAAAGGCTGATGTCAGCTGCTGCAATGCAAAATCCTAATCCCTTTCCCAGTTTCCAAAACTGAGACAGTTCTTACACCCAGAGCCCAGAATTTGAAGGTGAGATTATGTCATGGTAAGTATATACAATAGAAATTTCCCTGGACATTGCACAAAAAGATGGTCATTACCCATAGGTACACAGAGGAAAGGAGAATGCTCAGAACTTCCAAAGGGTGTTGGATGAGTTTATACTGATAGCAGAAGTACAAAAATAGCATCATGGTCCCTTATTGAAGTGGAGGCTACAGAGGCCAGATGATAGGTGGAATTTTGGCCCAAGGCTATTCCACCATGGACCCAATGGGGCTATGTAAAAACTGGTTATTTCCCCAGTCTCTGGTGCATAATTGGATGAATATACTTATTACTTGTTAGAACACTCACTTTAAGAGTTATAACAGTAGTAAAGGTCAAGTCTAATGTCTGAAATGGTCTTATCCAAACAGAATAGCAATTCAGAAATAATACCACAACTCAGGTGAACCAGCAGAGATTAGGACATACTCAGATAATTAAAAGAAGCAGAGTCATCAGCCCATCTCATGCAAAAACCTAATGGAATATGATAGATATCATTGTACTTCTGTAAACTGTAAACTGTAAACTTCAAGAAATAGTAATCCTAATCACTATATTGCCTAATATAGTATATTTACTAGTATAAGTAACACATCCCCTGGATTTTGTATGTGGCTACTGATATGGCAAATACATTCATTTCGACCCCATCAGGAAGAAGGAGCAGAAGTGATTTGCTTTCACTTGAAGCAGTATGTATTCACAGTATTGCACAGTATTGCTCCAGAGTTACCGTCATTCGTCTGCTCTCTGTCACAATGTAATTCCCAGAGACTTCAATCAACCATCTATATATTCTGTAGAACATAATGCTGGTCCAAGTTGATAATACTGTAGACTTCTTATATCATAGAGGCAACAGCGATTTTTCATTACAAGATACTGTCTGATCCACCAAGTCATAAAATTGTGGGAGGTAACATAAAGTTAATAGAAGTTGAAGCAAAAAATTGCAAAAAATTGAGATGTCATGGTAAGACGTATGCAAGAAGATAGAAAGTAAATTCCAAAAAGATTCAGGAGACTGCCATTTTAACGAATTTTTTAGGAGTCTAGGGGCCTGGTATATGCCAGGACATCCCCTTAAGGTAAAGACATGTTATTGTACCTTGAACATTTTATCACTAAAAAGAAAAAGGTTTTGTAGACTTTGTAGGCAGAATACAACACATGTGAGAATGCTACTCTGATCTTAGAAGATTGTCAGTTTTGAGTAGGGCCCAGAGTAAGAGACTATTCTAAAATGCATTTAGACTATCATAAATGGCAGATACAGAGGTACTAGAGGTACTAATATATAAGGATGCTATATATATTCACAGTTTAGGTTGCTAAGGTTCTGGAACAAAGACATGCCATTTGTAGCAGAGAACTACTGACCATTCAAAAAGCAACTCTTGACACGTTCCTGGACCCTGGTGGAAAGGATATAGCTAACCATGGGGCACCAGGGGACTATGTGACCAGAACTGCTTATCATAAGCTGGGTATTTTCTGGTCCACCAAATCAAAAATTTGCAGAATAAAGCATAGCAGGAATCCATTAAATGATAAAAATTGTATGTTCATAATGGACCTGCGCCAGTCTGGAAGGTTACAAAGTACTCAGTCAGTTAACACAGACCTATTTTATATCTACTGTTACTGCACTGAGGACTCTCCTTCAACTCATGCCAATGGAATTATGGGGAATTCATTACAGGCCTGGTGCACAGATGAGTTGGCTCAATATGTTGGTGTAAGTTGAAAGTTTACTACTATTACGTTATATCACAGCTTAACTCAAGGGTGGCCCTTAAACACAGTGGTGAGGGGAAACTATCCCAATGAACATAGCTTCAAGCAGTATATTTGGTCATCAACTTGATGTGAGGGAATAAGCCGCCTGAGGTTAGAATATGCATAGAAACCAGTGCAGTGACAAATATGTTAGGTAGTTAGAAAGGTATGTAGAAAGAGCATAAATAAAAGATCATGTCCAGGAGTTCTAAGAAGTAAGCATGTAAATGGACATACTGGGGTGGTCACAAAGTAGGCTGATCTTTTTATGTTCATGCCCACAAGAAAACATGCAACACTAGAGAAACACTGAAAAACCAAGTGGTTAATTTCACCCATTTAGTGGAGTTCAGCCAGTCTTTGCCTAAGCCACCTCAGTGTTTGATCAATGGAGCCATAATCAGAATAACCACAGTGTCGGGGATGGAGTCTGAATGTAGGTGTAAGTAAATATTCTTGCATTCATCAAAATGTTTTTAAGGTACATCCATGTTGTGGCATATATCAAAATTTCATTCTTTTTTAGGGCTGAATAATATTACAATATATATACAACATATTGTTTACACACTCATCTGTTGATGGATATTTGGGTTGTGTGCTCCTTTTGGTTATTATGAATAATGCTGCTATGAACGTTGGTGTACAAATATCTGTTTGTATCCCTGCTTTGAATTCTTTGGATATATATCTAGGAGTAGAATTACTGGGTCCTATGATAGTTCCATGATTAACTTTTTGAGGAAACGACAAACTATTTTCCACACTAGATATGCCATTGTACTTTCCCACCAATGATGCACTAGGGTTCTAATATCTTCACAGCCTCACAAACACATGTTTTTTGACTTCTGCAAAAAATTATAGTCATCTTGGTAGGTATGATGTGGTCTCTCATTGTGGTTTTGATTTGCATTTCCCTAATGACTAAAGAAATTTAGCGTCTTTTCTTCTGCTTAATGGTCATTTGTATATCTTCTCTGGAGAAATGTCTCTTCAAGTCCTTTGCCTGGTTTTTAACTGGGTTACGTCATTGTTATCAAAAGATGCCATTATGAGAGTGGCACAAAGGCTAGAGCTGTATAAGACATTTATAACACATATAGCTAAAAGAAAACTAGCTTACTGAATAAATAAATAAAGAACTTCTAAAAATCAACAGCAAAAATCCCAACAACCAAATAGGAAATAGGGGGTAAAACTGAACCAGCACTTTAAATCTCCCCTCCTTCCAAAAGGGATGTCCAAATGGTCAGTAAACATATTAAATATGCTCAATTAACTAGTAATCAACTAAATGCAACTTATAATTAAAATTATAATGAGATATCACTAACATTTAAGAAACATATGTGTGTGTGTACACACACACACATACACACACACACACACACACACACACTACCAGGTATTGTCAAGGATGTATGCAGTGGGAATTCCATTAAAGTATTGGTAAGAATATAAATTGTTTAAAGTACTTTGAAATACAGTTTGATATTATCTACCAAAATTGAAAATATTCTTGTTCTATGACTTAAGCAATTCCACTTTTATATCTCTATCCAAAAGAAGTGTAGGCACGTATATAGCAAGCAACATATACAAAAATATGCTTGGCGTCATTATTTGTAGTATCTTTTTTTTTTTTTTTTGTAGTATCTTAAACTGAAAAAAATCCCAAACTCACTGAGAAGTAAAATGGATAAATAAATTGTGGCAAGTTAAAAGAATGAAATACTATGAAACATAAACATGAATGAATTAGAACCATATGCATGTTTCTCATAAATATAATGCTTGACTTCTAGATTATTCCATTCAAACAACATAAAAACATCAGATATACATAAATCATACTGTTTAAGGATACATTCTTAGGAAGTAAAACTATAAGGAAAAGAAGGAAATAGCTACTGTAAAATTGAGGTTATCATTTGAGAAGCGAAGTAGTGATTATGACAAGGTCTGAATGAGTTTTTTAGGTTGATGGCTTTATTTTATTCCTTGATCTTGAAGGTCATTGAGCAGAAGTTCACTATATAAGAAAAATTGAGTTGTAAATTCCTGCTTTAAACATTTTCCTCGATGTATATTACAGTTAACAATAAAATGAAACGCAAAATGGTTAAAACATAATCCTCTAATATTTGGAATTGCTTTAATTATAGAGAAACATTTTTGTCTGGAAGAAGGAAGTTATAAATGTACTTGCCAATGACAAGAGATAGGCCTCAGTGACTGGTGGCTGAAAATTGTGATCACTGCTGGAAGGTTTTTGCTTATGTTATCGTCTACATTTCATACCACTTAGTTTTGTTTTGGGTTACCAGAAATGGATGTCTTGGTCACAATAGGAAGGGAGGGTTTAATAAAACTGGATAGACTTCTCCCATTGACCTTTGGAGACAGAAGAACTCAAGAACTCTAGAATATATATCGCAGAGTAAAAGATTGCACAGCAACCTAAGTATGATTTCTTTTATGGTGAATTAGTTACATCTTTTTTTTTAATCATAAGAATATATACCTCACACAACCTCTAAGAAAATAGCAATGCAGATTTAAACACATATGAACCTGAGAGGATTAGATTTCCTTCAGGCCAATCTTGTTGAAGGTCTGCCAATTAGATAGAGATAAAGAGCTAAAGTTACAACAGAGAAGTTGCTTCCTAAAATGAAGAAAACACTTTTACAATAATATGAATAGTCATTGAGTATCTCCTGCTAGATACTTTCTGTGTGTATTCACTTAAGTTAGCTCATTCAATATTTATGATCAACCAATAGAATGGGAATTATTTTCTAAACTTTACAGTTGAGGATATTGAAACTCAAAGTGTAAGTATCTTCTGCTAACATACACTAAGGAATTGGAATGTTCAGATTTTAAACAGTTCTTTTGACCCTCAGATCATTTGTTCTTGTGCCTATCTGCTACTTTCAGATACCGTGCTGTCAGGGTTTATTAGTCACAGTACAATTAGGGCAAAAGAAGTCTTGTGTAGGGCAATAAAGGTAGTTTTATATGGGAAGCTAGTCTTAAGTTGTTAGAAGAGCTGACGAAACAACAGGGAAAGGGGAGACAGCCCAGAGATTATCAAATAAAAGAAGCTGCTACCATTACTGGGGCTGCAGGGACAATAGAAGGAGCTGATGTTACCACAGCCCAAGCTCTGAGTTCCTTTGACAGGAGCTGTAAACTTGAAGGAGGGGCTGTTTGAGGGGCAGCACAGCTGGCTACCAAGGGGAATCTGGCAACATGGAGGAGTGCTCATCTGGCAGGAGCTGGAGTCATAGAATGAGCTGCAAGTTGGGAGCTGGGACTGCAGAGGAAAGCGTGGCTTGTAGGAGCTGCAACCACAGTGTTGCTGTAGACAGTAATAAAAATACCTCCAGAACCAAAGCGAGGGAGGAAGACAAACCTTGGCTTCTCACCTCCAGTCTCCAGCCATTGCCTCTCATTGGTGGAGCCCAAAAGGAAGCAATTTGGCAAGGATCTGGGAAATGTAGTTTGCAGAAGTCTTCTGTCTGTGGTCTGTGATATGGAGGAGAGCATAGCAAAATGGGAGACGGGGTGGACCTGAGTGAAGAGGAAAAACTGTGAACTCACAAGGCTAGCTTTCTAGCCTAACTCTAATTAACCCAGCCCCAAGGGGAGACGGAGAATAGAAATTACCTAAAGTAACCAAGCAGGCTTATGTTAGAATAATTAATTTAATGTGTAATATTTATTCTGCTTCCCAAGAAAATAAATCATCTTGTTACTTGAATAAATCCATACTTGCTGTTTCAGTTAGCAAGAAATCTAAATAAATAGCGCTGCACAAAAAGGATGATAAAGCAAGCTGAAATGTAACAAGCAAAGAAAGATGCCTGCTATCATATAAGACTGATTAAAAAGCATAAAGTAGACGAATGGGGAGAAGAGTCTAAAAATAAGGCTATATCTTAGCATTGCCTGTTAATGTTCACAAGGGGCATTGATTTGAATGATAATTCCAATTGTTGGTTTTGCTAATGTCTGAATAGTGCTTTCAGAAATCAATTCTTTTGTTATATAAAGTAGCAGCTTATAATTAGGGGGGAATTCACATTTGAAACAAAAGAATTGATTTCTAATTCTAGGTGGTGGAAAAAATAGATAGCACCAAGAAATTCAAGACAAAAAAAAAAAAAAAAAAAAAAAAAGAAAAGAAAAAAGAAAGAAGCCGTGACAGACAAATGCAAAGAAATGGGAAAAATATGGGGCTGGTTTTTCATTAGAATACACAAGTGATACAAAGTATGTGTTTTCTTTTCTATTCTTTTTTCGTAATTATCCATACTGATAAAATCTAGAAAGAGGGATATCAGAAATATCTGCCGAACATTTTATACATAAATTTCCTTGTAAGTATCTAGCCTGGGCTATCCAATAGAACTTTATGGGATGAGGTAAGAGCTATATCTGTTCTATCCAGTACAGTAGCCACTGGCCACACGTGGCTATTAAGCACTTGAAATTGGCTCTCATGGCTGAGGAACTAAATTTCACATTTGATTTAATTTTAATTACTTTTCTTCACTGAAATTTAAATAGCACATATAACCAATTTTGGGGCAGCACAGAGCAATGTCATTGTTCAAACTTGATAGAAAAATGTTTTCCTTCCACAATGAGTAACTTGAAGAAGGACAGTTTGGGAGCACTGAGGTAAAAAGGTGATTCCTTCCCACCAATCAGAATAGCTAAATTATCCCTGGTGAGTTCACAGTCAAATTTTCCAAATTTATGTACCCTCTAAATTGATAGTTATTCTACATAGAATTCTATTTAGAATTAGAGTGTAGGCACTTCTAGGACCAGGATGGGCATTTGTTACCTACTTTATTTCCCTTAGTGTCTGCTAGGAAACTATGATAAAAACTGGAGACTAAATAAATATTTTCTGATAGGATTTTGAAGAACTCAGAAAACTCCATTTAAATCTATAGTGGAAGACTGAAAGCAAAACACAATTAAAATAAAGAGCCTGCTTCTTCCGTTCATTCCCTTCATTCAGGTGCAGCCACTTTTCCCATCTCCAGCACTGCCACTTTGGGAATCCTCATCGCTTGCCTGGATGATTGCAGTGATCTCCTAACTGGTGTTCTGTTTCTATTCTTTCCTCCTTACAGTCTCTTTTCAACACTGCAGCTAGTGTGATATTTTAAAACCAAAGTTAGATCATGTCACTTCTTTGCTCGAAAATCTTCCAGTAACTCCATTTTATTCCGAGTAAAAGTCAAAGTTTGCAATGGACTTTGAGGTCCTACCTGGTCTCCACCCACTTCACCCCCTTGACTTTCCTCCCCCTGTTCACTTTGCCCCAGCCACACTGGCCTCTTTGCTTTCACTCACAAACACAAGGCACCCTCATGCCTTCGGGCCTTTGCACAAGCTGTTTCCTCTGCCTCCAACATTCTTCAGCCAGAGTATTGTCTATCTTCTCCATGATGGTCTCCTTCCTCTCCTTTGAGTTTTTGCTCAATTCTCCTTCCTCAAAGATGCTACTCTGACCACTCTATTTAATTCTGCCCCTTGTCCCCAGTAATCCTCAGCCCTCCTGATTTCCCCAACTTTGTTCTTCTTGGTTTCTCTTTTTCTACAGTACTCATCAGCTTTAACATACTAGAGCATTTATTTATTTACTATGTTTATTTTTCACTGTCTACCTTCCTCTGGTAGAATAGAAACTCCAGGAAGGCAGCAAATGTTGCTTGTTTTATTCACTGATATACCCCAAACACTTGGAAAAGTGCCTAACATACAATAAGCACTTTATAAAGGTATATTAAATACATTAGCAAATATTTATTAATCACAATTACATATCTATGATTCATATATATATGGAATGATTTTAATGAATGAAACTTTTGTGAGTAAATATATTTGATTGTTAATGTAATATGAAAATTGCCATGTCAGAATTTTTTAAATGGAATGTCATAAACTTTCTTTAGTAAATGTTAATTTGTTTCAGAGCATTTTAATAGTGATATAAAATACTGGATATGTTCAATTGGGCTGAGATAATGTTATTAGAGAAAAATCTAATTTTCTTGACGCCCAAGTCCTTCCATCTTTAACTTTAATACTTACGGCACTTCATTAAAATGCATGTTGTATTTAATTTTCCAGGAAATTTCAGAGCATAAAAGAAGTATGTGTATTCAAAGCAATTTCCAGTTAAACTGGTTGAAACTTTTAGAAAGTAAGCCCATGTCTTTTTAAAAAGAGACCATTTCTTTTCTAGATGTGAGACTGCCCTTGGCATGCTTGTACGGGTCAATGTAGCTCAGAATAAATAGTCAGAACACCTTTAACCCATGCTTGGTGTGCCTATTGCCTAAACCCATTATCACATTCTGTATCCTCTCCAAGTTGCTGATATTGATTTCAAAGCCCCAAAGCAGACCTAGTATTCTCATAACACTTGACCACTGCTGACAGCTGTGAGAGGAAAACTTGCTGTTTTTAGAGACTCTGCTTCAGTATATACATCCCATTTCCACCCCTCCTTTCTTAAAAGAATTATATTACTGACAAATTTAACTTTGAGCCCATAATAAGCCTTGGAATATTTTTCTGGCAACTGCTTCAGAGCTGGTTATTTCTGATTGCGTAGTCATGGAAATCATGTTATATCCTTAAAATTATCCTACACTTATCAATGTTAAAATTAGCATTTTTTCTCTCTTTCTACTTGTGAAGGTCAATTTTCCCTCTTGTTGGAAAGGCTATTTCACAACCTTTGTCAAAGCTGCTATTTCCAGCAAAATTTACTATCTACTATATCCCATCTCTAGTCCCACATGAGTATAAACCCTTTGAGGACAAGGTTATGTCTCCTTCATTTTGGTATTCCCTACAAAATTTAGCACACAACAGGTGCTCCATTCCAGGTAGCACCAACATAAGCTATAATCTTCTGGACTAGTCTCCTCACCTCTGGTTTCTTCATAACTGACTTGGGCTGCAGACAGTAAATTACTTGTAAGTAGCCTAAATCCAAACTCTTCTATCTGCCAACACACATGCTATTCCCTCTCCCTGGAATGCCTTTCACTCATATCTGGCTGGCTCAATCCTGTACGTTCTTCCAGATTCATTTCATATATTACCTCCTCTACAAAGGTCCTTCTGATGCCTCTGGGTGGGACTGTAACTTTGTGGTTAAGGACTCAGACTCTGAAATCAGATGGCTGGGGTTGGTTTATTTTGCCTTTTACGAGTTGAATAACCTAAGGAAATTTATTTAACCTCTCTGTACCTCAGTTTCCTCAACTGTAAAGTAAGGAAAATAATTGCATCTATTTCATAGGGGTGTAAGGATTAAGTAAGTCAGTACATATAAAGAGTTTAGAATAGGACCTGTCTCATTGTAAGTAGTACATAAATGTTAGCTTTTATTAGTAGTATAGTAGGTATATTGACATTGCTAATCTGTTATCACTCTGGTCCCTTAAGCAGAGTTCAGTACATAATTTTATTATTGCTGTTTAACATTGATTTTTTATTAAGATATAATTGACATATAACATTATATTAGTTTTAGGTGTACAAAATAAACAGTACATATGTATATATTGTGAAAGGATCACCACAGTAAGTCTAGATAACATCCGTTACCATACATAATTACAAATCATTTTTTTTCTTGTGAGGAGAAGTTTTAAGGTCTACTCCCTTAGCAAGTTTCAAATATACAATACAGTATTATTTACTATAGTCACCATGCTGTATGTTGCATCCCTGGGGCTTATATATTTTATAACTAGAAGTTTGTACCTTTTGACCACCTTCACCCATTTTGCCCTCCTAGCCCCACCCTCTGCCTCTTGCAACCTCCAAACTGTTCTGTGTGAAGTTCAGATTTTTTGGTTTGTTTTTGCTTTTTAACAATTCTTAATTATTTTTGCCTCCTGACCAAACCATGAGCTCACCGAGGTAAGATACTTTCACTCAGTCATCTGCTGGATCTAGCACAGTGCTGAATATTCAATAGAGCACAATAAATATTTTTTTATTGTGACTAAATAAACTTAATTATCTTTTTAAGGAAACACTCAACATCTCTAATGATTAGTTCCTAATACATGCTCAAGGAATTCATGATGATTTGGAAGTATCATGCTTAAGGAGCTGTGTTTATAGTTATCTTTCATCAGTTTCAAGAACTGTGCTAGTCACTGTACTCAATATAATGCTTTCTTCTAAACCAACGCTGTGAAATAGATACTGTTAAGACATGAGGAAGCTGAGATCCAGAAGAGTCAAGTAATTTTTTCATTGGCATTAAGAAACTCAAGAATATAGCAAACACCTTATTTCCTGACAATTCCACATTCATTCAACTGGCCATTCTACTTTCACATTTACCACTTACAAGAAAAATAAAATTCTTCAATCATCAGTGTTTCCTATTGAAAGTGATACTTCTTGAAATATTATTTCACTATGTCTGGATAATAGTCAACACCTGATGTATGCAAGCAACTTCTATTAATGTCAGTAGAAACACAGGGTGTTTGAAATATATTTTTTTCCCTAATGAACTGTGTTGCATGGAACCTTAATGCTGAAATAAATTACTTTAGACAGGGCCTTACACCTCGTCTGTATTCATGGTCCAATCTCTGTGTTTAGAAACAACATGTTCCTCTGACCCTTAAAGATTTAATTTTATAATGATGATTTATTATTAACCCCATTTTATTATAACTTAAAAGCCACTGCTATTGCAACTTAAATTAATCACTAACATTTCGTGGTAGTAAATTATCTCAAACTGATTCAAAGATATAAAAAAAGTGGCATGTTTATCCATTCATTAATGTAACTCCTTGAAAAATCAGACATGTTTCCTGATAAACCTGAATGAGGAAGCATGTAGCCCCAGGAGGTACTGGCAGCTATACTGGTTCTAAGATTAAGGAAGAGTAACTGACAAATAGATACAGAGAAACCAGCTATATCAGATGGGCTGGCTGCATGCACCTAAAATCACTTCTGTAAAATTAAATAGAAGAGAAATTAATTAGAAGAATGTTAATAGTTCAAAGAATCAAAGGGAGACTGGAGAACCATGCTCAGGAAATAAGAAGGACCAAAGAGTTGAGTAATATTGCAGGAAAAAAAAATCTGATCTTCGAATGTATCTGAAGCTGTTGTTCCCCATCTCCTTCACATAGCCAGATACAGGCAACTAAACAATGAAACTCTTTTTCCTTCAGGTCCCTAGCTTAAGATACACAATCCTAGATCACAGAATCTGAGTGTTGATTCCTAAGCTCTGATCACCAAGAGATGGGAAGACAAGAGATTTTACCTCTAAACTTCTGTTATTGGGAGATGCCCTATCACCTGCTGAGAAGCACTGAGTAGGGTTCCCTAAAAATAGAATGGCTCTTCATTTTCTGAGCAGCTAAAAATGACAAATGACAAATGTACATTCTATAAAGTCCCATTGATATTGTTTGAAACTGAAGGCAATCATAATATGCGGCCCCAAAATATGTCACTTTGGCATAAAGATTATTTTGAGCTGAGGGCAAATGACAATCAACAAATGCAGGGACAGTTCTCTGCCCTCAGCTTATCTTCCTAAAAGCAGGACATGAATATCCCTTTGAGGAAGGTCCTCCCTCCCACAGTCACAGAATCAGGAAGAGAAGAGGAACTCTTATCATCAACTAGAGTTGACATTAAGATGAGTTTGTGTAAACATACCTTACTAAAATAGCCTTTATCTTCCATTATTTCTATCATATATATTTTCTAGTCACTTCCCCATAATTCATTTCCCTTGAAACCTAAGCCCCTTTCCCTTGTTAAAAGGGTACATTAGCCCTGAACTCTGACTGCCTCTTTGAGTTTCACTTCTTTTCTCTGAACTCCTGTGCATGTAAATATTAATAAAAATTGTGTGCCTTTTTTCCTGTTAGTCTTTTATTGGTTTAATTAATAAGGCCCCAGGTGCAGAATCTAAAAGGGTAGAGGAAAAGTTTTTCCTCCCTAAAAAGACACATGTAGAGCCTCACTTAATGCTATTTTCTTCTGTGCAGTGTGATTATATAATTTACTAGATTAACCTTTTGGCTTAAGCTAGTTTTCTTCAAATTAACCTGTTGTATTTGCACTAAAGAGTTCTTATTAGTACTCAGGGTTTCTAAATTTTCTCCATGGGGGGGGGTATTCCAGAGATCCAAAGAGCACTCTAGCTTAACTTTGAAGAATGGGGCCCCACTTCTAAATTTTTAGTAGGATTATCATTATCCAGGTATATATTGTTACCCAGTAAAACTGTCTGCTTAACTGGACTTCCCTATGTCACTGTCCGGGTTTGGCATTATCACATTCTTTACATCTTTGGGCATATGCTACCCAGGACCAACACACAACTTCAGATGGAGCCAATCATACTGAGCATCCAGTTGCAAGCCGTAGAGTACATAGCCTATGAGACTAGCTGAACGTGGCAATCCTGACACCACCCCTTAATATTTGATCACTATTTTGATTATTTTTATACTGTTTTTTCAGAAATTATTTCACATAGTTTACAAAAATTTATGCAATTAAACTCAAAATGAAATTTTAAAAAAACTTGTGAATTAAAGTGGTTTAAAATTTAAAAAAAAGATGATTAGCTCCATAAAATAGTCGTCCTTTTTTTAAAAATTATTTTTGTTAAGATTTTATTTATTTACATGAGAGAGAGAAAGAGAAAGCAGAGGAAGAGGGAGAACCAGTCTCCCTGCTCAGCAGGGAGCCCAATGTGGGGCTCCATCCCAGGACCTTGGGATCATGACCTGAGCCAAAGGCAGACGCTTAACCAACTGAGCCACCCAGGCGCCCCTAGAGTCATCCTTTTGTTTTCAATTTTCTAGCATTCAATCTGCAAACAGGAAGTGGTCATTTACCCTGGTAACACTGTCCATATATTAAAGACAAAACAATTGCTTATGGGAAACAAAGCTATTCGTGGAACTCAAACCAGACATGATCCCTGCACTGTTAGTTCAGATCCTGGGAGAAACAGACACTAAGACAGATTAAACAAGGCAGAGATCTATTTGGGGAAAATGACTGTGAGGAATGGGTGAACGGAACTGAAAGAGGCTTAGAGAGCTATCAGACCATAAGGGAATTTCAGCTCCAATGGAGGAGAGATGGAAGGATGGAAGGTTAGGTAGGAAAAGTCGTAAATGCAGTTCAGTTTCAAGAAAGTTTCAGTCAAGCCTGATGGGTAGTCCTCTAGCCAAAGTTGCTCATTAGTGAAGTCCTTTACCTTGCAGGATTACCCCTTCTTTAGTATCCCTGTTGCAGGCTATTATTGGCTAGAAGCAACCTGTAGGAAGTGCAATGATAGATTCAGAACTCAACAGCTGGGCCACTGATCAATTATGCTCCCTGCAGTAAGAGATCTGTGAGCAGTGTTTTCATGGCTGCCATACCCCACCCTCATTTTGATGGGTCTGAAAATATGATGACTACTAAATGTAAATGATTTACTTGAACCAAGCCTGAAAGTTTATGTACCTTGGAAACTGACACTTCTCAATTATTTTAACCTTCATGACCAGCTGGATTTGCCCTTACTCTGATTATATTGGCAATGAGTTTTATAAATCTTGAAAAATGAGAATCCATGCCCCATGGAACTGGCATTCTAGTGAAGGTTGTAGACTTGTCAGCAATGAAATATAACACAAGGTAAAAGGAAATGATTGTTTAATAAAGGCGTAAACAATGTATTGTGTAGGGGTAGGGAGGAATGAGAGATTTCACAAGGAGTTGGCATTTCATAAGAGACTTTACAGGTGAGCAGTGTTCCAATGCAGATTAACTGAGAGTAACCTAATTCATTTGCATTTACTGTTTGAAGTAATGAGGGCTAATGAGTTAATTTATATCTGTAGTTCTCAAGCTTTAGTGCACATCAGAATCATCCGGAAGGCTTGTTAAAATACATTACTGTATTAGAAAAAATACATTACTGTATTTTATTTTGGATCCACTCCAACCCCCTGAGTTTCTGATTCAGTAGGTCTGGGAGTGGAGCCTGAGAATCTGTATTTCTAACAAGCTCCAGGTGTGGCTGATGTTGCTTATTTGAGTAACACACTTGGAGAACCAAGAAAATTGTACAAGAACAGTGGCTTTTTAGAATATGAGTTACCCAAATAATTGCTCTGATATTTTCTCTTTTTAGTTAACCTTGAATGTGTCATCATAGGGTAATTATTAGGGTAGGACCTTTTGTATCAATCAAGTGTGGGTTTCATGTAGGAATTCTTGGGCTTGTTTTTTTTTGGTTTGTTTGTTTTTTGGATTCATCACCTCCCATACCCCCAGCCATGGGCAATCCCTCATCAATTTCTGTCCCTATAGTTTTACCTTTTCCAGAAAGTTATATAAATGGATTAGTATAGTGTGTAGAATTTGGAGCCTGGCTTCTTTCACTTACCAACATGCATTTGACATTTATCCACATTCTTGCAAATGTCAGTATTTCATTAATTCGTATTGCTGAGTAGTATCCCATTGTATGTATACACTGCATTATGTTGATCCATTTACCAGATTAAGGACATTTTCATATTTCCAAATTTTGGCATTATAAATAAAGCTGCTGTTAATATTCAGAAATACGATCATTTCATTTAGGTAAATATCTAAGAATGGAGTTTTTGGGTCATATGGCAAATATATGTTTAACTGTGAGAAACTACTGAACTGTTCTCCAAAGTGGCTGTACCATTTTGCATTCCCACAGCAATGCATGAGAGTTCTAGTTGCTACACAACTTTGCCAAGATTTAATATTGTCATTTTATAATAATTTTTTTTTAATTTTAGCCATTCTAATAAGTATATACTGGTATTTCATTGTTGTTTTAATTTAAATTTCCCTAATGATTAATGATGTTGATATCTACTCATGTACCTAGTTCCAATCCATATACCTTTGGTCAAATTTTGCTTTAGTGTTTCTTGTATAGATAACTTATAGCAGTCTACTCTCAAGTAATATTTTATCACTTCACTTATGGTAGAACCTTAAAATAGTACAATTTATTTCCCTTCTGTCCTTTGTGTTATTGTTGTCATACACTTTATTTTTATATATGTTATAAATATCACAAAACACTGTTGCTATGTTTATTTAAACCTTCAATTATCTTTTAATGCAATTTAGCACATAAGAGAAAATAATTTTGTATTTATTCACATATTTCTCTTTTCTGGTGTTTCATTCCTTTGTACAGATGAAGATTCCTATGCGGTTCACTTCACTCTTTCTGAAGGACTTCTTTTAAAATGGCATGTCTGCCACTTTTTGTATGTTTGAATAAATATTTCACTTTTATTATTGAAATATATTTTTACTGGGGCACCTGGGTGGCTCAGTGGGTTAAAGCCTCTGCCTTCGGCTCAGGTCATGATCTCAGGGTCCTGGGATCGAGCCCCGCATCGGGCTCTCTGCTCAGTGGGGAGCCTGCTTCCCCCTCTCTCTGCCTGCCTCTCTGCCTACTTGTGATCTTTCTGTCTCTGTCAAATAAATAAATAAAATCTTAAAAAAAAAAAAAAAAGAAATATATTTTTACTGGTTATAGTATTCAAGGTTGATTGTTATTTCAGTACTTGAAAGATATTGTTCCATGGTCCTCTCATAGGTACTGTTCCTCCAAAAAAGTCTGTTGACATTCTTGTATTTGTTTCTCTCTGCAAAATGTGTTCTCCCCTCTTTATCACTGATTGTAAGTGACTTCATTATGATTTGTCTTGGTGAAGTTTTATTAATTTTTTTCCTTGGGGTTTGAACCTTTTAAATTTACTTTTAAGCTTTGTTAAGCAGGACCAGATAAGCCTTTGGTCTAGGTATTATCTTGCCCCTAAAGTGAGCCAATACCCTTTTGCACAATGCACCTGATTCTTCATATAGTATAATGTTTTCTACATAGGTTGTTGAGACCACCAATAATTCCTGCTCCATTTAAGCTGTGGAGATTTTCATGCCTGTTTCTTTTGCATTATTCTTTCCTTGGCTTCAGGTAGCTTCCTCACATGCATGTTCTGATTAATACTCAGATGAAGGCTCAGAGAAGTGGGACTTTCTGCCGATCTCAGCTTTCTCTCTCTGCAACTCTCTCTTCTCCTTTACTCTGCCCTGTGAACTCCAGATACCTTGATCTTCACAAATTCCCAAGTTCATCTCTTCAGTTCAGGGACACTGCTAGGCTCACCCTGGCTTTCACTACTTTGTGCTCTGGTCTGAAAACTCTGTCCAGGTATTATTCTGGGTGATCATAAACTCACTTCATTTGTTTCCCTTCTTTCAGAGATCATTGCCCTGTGCTGCCTGTTGTCCAACATTTGAAAACTAATGTTTTATATTTTTTCCACTCTAAGTTTTTTAAGGCAGAAAGGTAAATCTGGCACTTTTCCCCCCTCTACCTTGACTAGAAGCTTAACTGTTTATTTTGTTTCCTTCTTATTTTACTTTGTTATTTTCTATAACATTTGTCATGGTATTTACTTCACCAGGTTGTTATAAGAATTATATAAAATAATGTATGTAAACTATTTGGCACAGTACTATAAAAGGAAACAAGCTCTTCATCTCTATTTTGTCACTTACTTCAATCATATTCTTACTATTTAATAAAGAATTCATATTATTTCCAAGCTATCATTTTAAAAAGCATAAACAATTTATTCCACGTTTGAAAATATGAAAATCTGGGTAATTGAAATATGATTTTCAAAATATACTAGATTATAAACTTTCTAAATTAATTCCCAAATAATGAGATCCCCTATTGAATGTTGGCCTCTAGAAAGATACTATTACATAAACATAGTTTACAATAATTGATTTTTAATACTTGAGAAATCCAATTTTTATAAAATTCAGTAAATATTTCCTTAGTCATGTAATTGTTTATACCATTTGTATAAGAAGATTATATAAACTTCTACCATTAAAGATTATGTATACATGTGTATTTGTGTGTATATGGACTTTTATGATCATTCATTTTTTAATTCTCTTTTAGATTCCATTTCCTTACACTAACAAGAAAAAGTATGTTTAAGGTTTTTAGAATAAGTTTAAATAAAAACAGGATAGATACACTCTATAGACTCTCTCTCTGGCTAATGTTTTTCTCATAGAATGCCTCTTGTTTTCCAATGTATGGACTTCATACAATGTGTGTTTCTCACAACAATTTATTTCAGCTAATATTCATATGGTAAAATTTAATTTTACTTCCGTCAGACTCATTAAACCTTTAAATTTTGTAACAAAAAGATATGTAGGGTAAATTTGGAAATATTTTCCAAATATAATTGGTACACCATCAGAATCACTTAGTCACTTTGAAAAGAACATATAGCTTCCATAAAGGTAATGTACAAATTAGGTGTTGTAGGTGATAAGAAAAGCATCATAGCATTATTACAACCATGCCATTGTTTGTTAACTCTACCATATTATCCTTGTTTTAATCAGAAAATGATGTCTTAACCATTTTTGGTTAAGTGTGTTATTTATATGTATATGCTTTTACTGTGCTTCTGTTATACTTTAATAAATTAGGTTTTAGGGTGATGAGAAACATATTTTATTTCCCATTTCAAACAGTGGGAAAGCAGCTCCTAGTTAGCATTTCGACTTAGAATATTTCATTTCAGGAATGTATTACTGATGTTATAGTGGGAGATATCTGTATTACTTAGTAGAAGAAAGGACTATAAGGATCCAGAGCCTTGTTAAGGCAAGTGTTCTGGACATTATTAACAATCGTGCACCTAACTCTCATCATGAATGTTGTGGGAAATTGTATTTATCCTTTTTTCCCATAAAATTATTTTAAAGGTATTTTAAAGTTTGTTTTTCATTTTTAAAAGAGCTATTTTTATTTTTGTATTATCTTTTGTTTTCAGAAAACAAATTTGCTTATACTGATGTAAGAGAGACTAGATACTAAGAGAATCTGGTAAAAGAATCCAAGTAACTTTTGGCAAATTCCAGTAGTTTTATAAACATACATATAATATTAGTGCTTACATATACATTTGGTACAGTTATAATTTTAAAGCTAAAAATGATTAATAAATTGAAAAAAGTAAAACATGATTCCTATGTTATTCTTCTGAAAGCAACAAGACGACAATAATTACAGCATTTTTTGTGACTACGTTACTTTCCATGAGATTATCCCCTGCCTTCCCTATTAAACTGTGAGCGCACATTGAGTTACTGGTGTTTAACTTATGTGTCTCATGCAACACCTAACATTTTTTTTTGTTTTGGCTGGATGATTGATTGGACTGTAAATGAACTGATTGGGAAATCTCTAGCTCCTCAAAGACCAAATAACTGATTTAATGTTCCAAAAATTCTACTTTCTTTAAATGGATTACGTTCTCCTGAGCTTTTATTTAACTCCATAAAAACATCTCAACTTCCATTCTTAGGCCTTTGCATTTAATGTTGTCTCTATGCTGACTGTTCATACAACCCTTGTCCATCTGTTTAGCTGCCTCACTTCTTTTCTACCTGATCAATGTTTCCTCCTCTGAGGAGCCTTAATTAACTGGCCAATATATCTAAAATATCACCCATCACGCATGCTGACCTAAGATTCCATTTTTTGAAAGCTACTTAAGAATATGATATGTTCTCATGTACATGTGTGTGTATAGTGTATAACGCATATTTGTGAAACACACACACAAACACACATACACACACATTTAATTTGTCGTTTGTTTCTCCCACTGGAATGCAACCTCCTTGACAGTAGCAATTGTTTTTGATAACCACTTTCTCCCCAGGTACAGAAAAGTGAAAGACACAGAGGAGATATTCAATTAATATTTGTCAAGTGAATGAACAGATGAAGTAAGAAGTGGGTGATACACATCATTACCAGAAGCTTCATCATTAGGACTTTCAGTAATGTAGAATACATCTGTTTTCAGGGATAAGGCAGGCATTCCTATAAACAACTTCCTGTTAGAAATCATCTAGATATGCTGGATAAATATGACCAACAGGTATTTAATTACATAGCTGAGCTTTTGGGAAACTAAGGGAAATCCCCAGGACAATTAAAAATGAAGAGGAAGCTTGGAATCAAGTAGTGCAATGAAGCTGAAACTATACTATTCGGGGGATTTTTTGTCTTTCTCAGAATCCAAGACACTTGCACCTCCACAGCTGGGGAAAAAGAAGGAGATAAGGCCTTGGCTCCTAGCAAGGAATGAAACAGGGAACAGGGAAAGGTGGAACAAAAAAGACCCCAGACCAAGCCAAGATCTATACTTTCAATGAAAGCATGAATTAGATAAAAACCCACCTCCTGTCCAAGGCCAGTAATAAATAAAATGATCTATCTAGGCTTGGGATCTGGGAAAATAATTTTTAAAAGGTCCTACTGAGATTTCACAACTTCATTTTTACCTTCACTTAGGATATGAGGTCCTATTTTTGGTACCCACACAGTCCATAACACTCCACGCCACAAAATTAACTCGAAGAGATCTCTGAGTTGTCAGTAACTTGAACCACCTCACAAAAGTAAACACATTACCTTTCTAGAAGAAGAGAATCTCAAAAAGGGCCCATAGGCTGTCCTCATATAAAGATTCCCTGAATTGAAGCTCAGAACTAAAAATTACACAGCAGAAAAAGAAACAAGTTACCACAAGCAAAAGTGAAGAGGGAAGAAAAAGACAGATTTCAATGATCGAGAAATTGTGATATTATTAGGGAGTAAAGATGATAAAATAAATATGTGTAAATGTTTAAAGAAATAAAAATGAGAACTTTCTGAAGATAATTTTCACATTTGGGAATTACAACACAAAAATATACAAAATAATATTCTACATTAAGGAATATATAAACATGGTAGTAAGAAAATAGAAAACATTATTATAAACACTAAATTCAGGATAATGATATTTCTGTCAAGGAAGTAGAGGCAGGAAGAAGAAAGAATTATGTGATATCAGATAATATCTTGATAGAGGAATAATTTGTATTTTAGGAGAACTAATTTCAAAGGCCAGTATTAATATTTCCCAGTTGATCAGGCATAATTTTTAAATTATCTGTAATATCCCTTTTGGAATTGCATTCAGTTATTAAAAAATTTAGATCATGGACAGAAATATTCAAACTCTTCTAAAAGGAGAATTTGCAATTGTACAATGATTATAGCTATCTTACAATTTTTACAATGTCTTTCTTTCTCAGTTGACTGGACACAGTAATGATGTTAGGGATCTCAGGTATTCAAGGCAGTTACCATATCATTTTGCACACCCCCAATCCTCATGCCCACCTTCATTTTAGGACCATAAGTGATGTATAGATAGAAAAAGATGGACAAAGCACAATTGAGTGTCATGATAATGATCCTAAGTGAGATTTATGTAACCTGGAATTGGTCAGAACTTGCAAATCAAAATGGTTCTATTAGAGCTACTTTAATATTTCATACATATTTGACTTGAAGATAGAATGAAAATAAGATTTACTGGGTGGCAGATGGGTTAGTATATCAGCTCATATTGGAACCAAGGTTCTCAAACATAGCTGTACATTAACATCATCTGAGAAAGTTTAAAACATACTGATGCCTGGACCCTATCCCTAGAGAATCTGACTGGATTGGTTTGGGGTAGAGCCTGGGAAATGGTATTTGTTAAAAATTTCCCATATGATTCTAATTTGCAACCAAGAGTCGAAAACTGCTTTCCTTCAGCAAAATAGCATGGAGTTGGCACAAGCATCTCCATGAAACTCTGAGAATGAAGTTGCAATTTCAGAATCAATAAAGCACTCTGAGTGGTCAGTGTCAACTGCTCTGATTAGCCTAAAAATAGCTTGAAACCTGTTTGTTAACTCTGTGCAAGAACTGCAGGAATGCTTTCAGATAGAGGTAAAAGAATTAGGAATATTGGAAGATTCTTATCCCTTTATGTTCAGGACTCATATATTCAGATATGAGTTTAAGTAACATTATTTCAGATCTCTGGACATTCTAGGATCCAATATAGTTTGTAATATACTCTCTTAAAAAGATAATTTTAAGCTGAAAGATAAAATCTTAGGGTAAAAATAAAGACAGAACTGAGATTAAAAAGAGAACATATGAAAACAACAGCAGTGTATTCTGTGTGTATGTGTTTACCTTTCCTAAATTAAATAATAAAGATAACACAGTAATAAATTAAATTGCAGTGTCATTCACCAAAAACAAATGGATAATTATCTACACTGTAAATTTAGTTTGTCATTGTGTATCTTAAAAAAAAAAAATCTATTTCCCCAGAGTAAGAGGGATAATGGAAGCAAGGAGAGACAAAGGCAGAAAAACTAAGGAAGTGTTTTACCTTCGGAAAAAAAATCCTCAGTTATGAATAAGACATTTTGCACTATTTTTATCTTTACAGAAATTAAAACTAAATACCAAATTTGATACAATTTTATACCAGTTCACATTCATTTGGTCAATTAACAACTTTTATTTAATGGGAACAAAAGGACCTCATGAATAAAATACTTTAGACTATATAGCAAAAATATGCATAATATATTTTAGGTTTACTGACTTCTGAAAATGCAAGCTCTGCTACTGACCAAATATGATCCCATGTTTATACTTTAGCCAAAAAAGGGAAGTGAATATCGTGACATGTATTTAGATCTATGTTGTCCAATATGGGGTAGCCATCACTACATAGGGTTATTTACATTTAATTTCATTAAAATTAAATAAAATTTAAAAATCTGTTTGTCATTAGCATTAGCTACACTTCTAGTACTCAATAGCCCCAAGTGACTCATGACTACTGTCTTGGACAGCTCAGGTATACATCTTTTCCATCATCACAGAAAATTCTATTGAATGGCACTGAATAATTCAAACTCTTCTAATGTTAGCATTTAACACATTATTCACTGTGTTATTTTAAGGCAAAATAATTCAATTTATTTTGCTGCTTATGATAATCGCCAAAGTTATTGTCTTCATTGGTATGTATATAATCACTGTAAATATTTTCTTGATAAAAATAATGCAAATATTAGGATTAAAAGTAGTCATTTTAATGCCAGATAATTATTTTAATTTCAGAAACTGGAGAACTATGTTGTTTTGAAAACCTAACTTTGGCAAGGTAGTGTTAGATACTTTTTAAAAAAGATTTATTTATTTAGAGAGAGAGAGTGCATGAATGGGGGGAGGGGGAAAAGGCAGGGGCAGAGGGAGAGAGAGAGAGAGACAATCTTAAGCAGGCTTCATGCCTAGTGCACAGCCCAATGCGGGGCTTGATCTCACAACCCTGAGATCACACCCTGAACCAAAACCAAGAGTTGGACAAAAAACGAAAAATGGCCACTAGCTCCCATTTTTCCTTTCTTCCTGTTTCCAAGCCCTTTCATAATCCTTACTAAAGGTTTTGCTCTTTAATTTACAGTGGTTTTTAACAGTTACATGAAGTTTCTCTAAAATGCCCTGTTTTAATACCACTTCTGAGAGTGAATTCCCAAAAAAATTCAATTCCTGTCCAAAGTAAAAATAACTACTATGCATGGAGTGACTACAATGTGACAGACGTACTCATTGAATATATATTATCCCATTTAATCTTCACAATATTACTATTATTTTCTTTTATTTATTTTTTATTAATTTTATTTTTTTAAAGATTTTTATTCATTTGACAGAGAAAGAGAGAGCAAGCACAAGCAGGGGGAGCAGCAGGCAGAGGGAGAAGCAGGCTCCCAGCTGAGCAGGAAGCCCAATGCAGGACTTGATCCCAGGACCCTGGCATGAAGACCCGAGCCGAAGGCAGATGCTTAACCGACTGAACCACCCAGACACCCCTATTGTTTTCTTTTAAAAATGAGAAAAAATAAAGTCAGGGACTGAATAACTGATATGAGATCACATAGCCTGCTTTCTAACTCCGAATCCCTTGAGTCTAACCATTATGACATATAAACACTTTTAAGATGGATTTAAAATGCAGTACAAAATGTGAGCATTAATTCATTGATTCGCTAATTGAAGTAACTAATTACTACAATTTACTTCATTCATTCCTTCGACAGGATTTATTGAGCGCCTACTATAGGCTAGTCACTGACTGAGCTTTGGGTGGACAGCTAAGAATAAAACAGATGAAGTCCCTGCCCTCATGTACCTGTAGAAACTGAAATTTCAAGGAAAAAAAATTTGGTTAGATCTGTTTGGTCATCTGCAAAAGAACTGAAAAGATAAACAAGTACCAGCATCTGAGATCCACCAACTAGTTTCTCAGCCATTTTGTCAATTCCAACAACTTGAGTGCATGTCATTATTCCACCACTCAGTCATGCATCAGCAGGGATGAGGACAGATATGTAGTTGTACAGAATGATGAGGACCTGGTCTACCATTATCTCAGAGCAGAGTGTTTAAAAAAATAGAGCCACTGAAACCTTGGGTAAAAGAATCAAAACCAAGGACAAAAATCTCAGCCAGTTTAAAGGTTAAAAGAAAATACAAGGACCAAGGGTTTTCAAATTGTTTACATTTTTTTTAGTATTTTAGATTGCTTCATTCATCTAAATTGATCACAATTACTCTTAAGTGACAATGATGAAAATGATTTTTATACATACTTCTAATGTCAGAAAAACAGAGAGGATTAAACTGACATGAAAACCAAGTACATGTTCAACTTGGGATATAAAATTTTTCTAGGGGATTAAGAGCACACTTATATTGATGGGCACTGAATAATATATAGAATTGTTGAATTACTATATTGCATACCTGAAAGTAATATAACGCCGTACGTGAACTATACTGGAATTAAAATTTTTAAAAATTAAAAAAAGAATTATGAATAAAAAATTGTTTTCTAGGCAACCATAATCTGAAGAATTCTAAATAGAATAGCTTTACTTTCAGACTATTTGGGAGAGAGGTTTATCATTTAAAGCAATTTTGTTGCAACTATGCATTTCTTTAGTTTTAAGAATAAAAGTTGCCAGAATAACTAGATCCTTTGTCTACTTCAATACGGCAATTCCTGTTGGTTCGTTTTGTTGTAAAATATTTTGTAAGTCATGAAAGCAAATCCAGGAAGAAGGCAAGAAAATAATACCAACAAAATGCATCACCTTGATTCATATATATATATAAACACTCCTCCTTGGGGAAATGCACTGCTATAATAAAATATTTTTAAAGACGTTACATCTGCACTAGGAATAATTCAAGAATACATTTATACACTTAGGTGGAAAGACCATGACATATACTGTAATCTTACATTTTTCTCATCAATTCAAGACCTAAATATTTATGAATAAGGATTTATGCAGTATCTGCTAGTAAATGTGCACTCTAATACATTTTTATTCCTCAAAATTTGAAGAAAAATATGAAAAAATCTTTGGTAACATTTCTGCAGTGAGATCAATTCATTGACACATTAGTCTATGAAGCAAAGTGACCATGCATTATTAAAGAGCTTAGCCACATTCTGTGAGACTATGTCTCCTGTGGATTTAGGAATAAATAATATGATTTATTTTTTTGAGTAGTCTGGAAATAAAATTTAAAGGGGTCACTCTTCATTTTAGTAGCTGGAAAGCAGTAATTTCCAGATATTCATTTGTTCCTAGAAAAATATATTTTATTACATTTTAAAAATGTATCTTATCAAATTAGCCCTGCAAAACGCTATGGGAAGAAATTATCTAAATTATATTTATTTACAAAGGAACTCCAACTAGAATTAACAAACACAAATAATCCTAATATCTTTTTAAATTTAAATTCAATTAATTTATATATAGTGTATTATTAGTTTCGGAAGTAGAGTTTTGTGATTCATCAGTTGCATATAACACCGAGTACTCATTACATCAAGAGCCTTCCTTAATGCCCATCACCCAGTTACCCTATCCCCCCCACCCACCTCCCCTCCAGCAACCAATCCTAACATCTTATAAAAACAATCCTAACAAAATAATTCTTAGTGAAGAAAGCCATTTTTTTTAAATTTAAACATTCAGTTAATATTTTGGCTAAGCTAATGGATAGCTTTGTTTTTAAATGAATGCTCATAATACAAACACATGATGTGCTTATATTTGTGAGATCCTTCACTCTGGACAAAACCAGCTTTCATGCATTCACATCTACCAATGATTTTTCACTTACACTAGGAACACTCTTTTCTGAAGGAGCCAGAAATGGGCGACTGGTCATTTAATCAAAAAAGTCCAACACAGAGGAAATAACAATAGTTACTATAGAACTATGTATGAACTATACATGAACTACATATATATAAATGTATACTTTAAAATGTTCATTTAATTTAAATATCAACATATTTTAATTTACAATGCTTCATTTTAACTTTAATATGCCTTCATTTACTTTTTTTTTTTTCATTTCCTTTTTTGATGTGGTGCCAATACGGTTTCTTTTCCTCTTTCTTTTTCTTTATTTGAGTTTGATTTTGCAATTGGAAGTCACATAGTTATATGCGTCATCCACATATTTTAGTTTGAGGGTTTTTGTTATTATTAATAAAGTGGAAGCCCAAAGACTCTAAGGAAGTACTTTGTGCAAAAATATTTCTAGAATGTGATTTTTATGATTTTTTTACAAGTGTCTCCCTCACATATTTAAGTAGCTCACATTTATCAAATGTTAGCCAAAGAATTTGACTTAGTTTTTATAGACAAAAACCTGTTTCACCACTTAACTGTTTTGTTTTGTTCATATTGCATTAAATTACACAATTAAAACAAGTAAAAATGGCACAGGAAACTTGAGGGGATAAAGCATAAGTGCCCCTTTGATAAGCAAATAACTCAATTGATGGAGATGGACGTTCAAGGGTGTGGTAGAGAGTAGACTTGTAGCCATGAGCATTCAAGGTGTGAAGAACGTCTGTCAGTATGTTTTATGGAGGTATTGAGGACAATTGCTCAATACAGTGAATTAAAGCATAAAAAGTATTTAAGAGTTGTTTGTTGTAAAGTATACCAGGCATTCAAGTAAGCATTTAAAAAAACATTAGTGTATTTAAATCCTCATGATGGCATGAGAACTCTGTGAGATAGACATTACCTCATTTTTAAAAAATGAAGAAACTGAGTCTCAATGAAGTTAAATGCTTTACCCAAAGCTTCCCAGTTAATAAATACCAAACTAAAACTGGAAACTTTTTCTAAAAAGTACTGTCTCCAATATAGCTTTAATTATACCATATAATGATCAATAGTTATTAATTGGTGTCTGGCTGGATTGGAATTTGTTAAAGGCAGAACCCAGTCTTTTCATTAGTGGATCCCCTGAATGCAACACAGTAGGTGTCTGGGTTCTCTAGGGAAACATTAACTTATTCAGATAGTAACTCATTTGATTGATCCTTGATCTAGTGAGGGGATAGTTTTGAGCAAAATAATAAGGTTTTGTCTCTTGATTTTTTTTTTTAAGATTTTATTTATTTGACAGAGAGAAAGAGATCACAAGTAGGCAGAGAGACAGGCAGAGGGATAGGGGGAAGCAGGCTCCCTGCTGAGCAGAGGGCTTGATGCAGGGCTCTATTCCAGGACCCTGAGATCATGACCTGAACCGAAGGCAAAGGCTTAACCCATTGAGCCACCCAGGGGCCCCTGTCTCTTGGTTTTTTAAATCCTTGTAACAAAATTTATCGAAAACAATCAAATTCATAAAATCAAAGACTTAAATGGTGGCTACCAGGACTGAGGGGAAGGGGAAATAGACAGCTATCCATCAAGAGGCATGAAGTTTCAGTTTCGTTTCTTGCTTTTGAAGTTTGGTGGAATGGGGAATGTTATTTCTTAACATTTCTACGGCTATCTAAGAATTTGCCATTTTAAATTATTATCTACAAGTCTTATTCAGTTGTTATTTATATAACATTTATTAAAAATTTAAACCAATGGCTTCTTGTATGTAAAATGATCTTTCAGAAAATAAATTTGGTTTATAAAATAAAAATGAAAAACTACATAATCTCATCATCTAAAATGATGCTATTATCTCATAGAACTTGCTGATTTACTTTGTTTTTCATGGAAGCCTTCATGGAAGATGAAGATGGTGAATAGCAGTTACGAAACTTTAGTCAATGTAAATTGTTCAAGAGTAGTGTATTGTCTTAAAGATCACTCTAGTAGATGAGCTCTACTAATGTTGAGTAGTAAAAACAGAAATACCACTAATATTTAATTCTGTTAGGGATGACTAAGCAAATTTGAGCACTCAAAACGCAGAGATGTTTTTGTTTATGTGCTTTTAATAAATAGTAGCCAACAAAATATTTTATATGAATAAGGATTAGTTACCCGTCTTAAACGTTGTAACCAGATTATTATGAAACCAACACGTATTCTCATAATAGAAATACTTATCAGCAAAGAGGAAAAAATGGTTCATAGAACCTATTCTGTATGCTCGATGAAGTCTTAGCTTTCTGTCATTTTAGGAGCTTTGCCCTCTTCCCTTTACAAGAAATGCTGACTCAACATTGGACAACATCCCCTAAGTAGAACTTAGTTACTCTAACCTCAGTAAAAGGCAACCCAAAGGCAGGATACAGGATAGTTTACAGACCAAGTCTTTGGCATCATCCTCAAAGGGTAGAAGCTATAAATCTTGCTAGATTTTACATCTGGTTTATTCAAGGGTGGGGAGTGTCTTCATACTATCTTAGCCAATTTGTATAAGCTGAAAGCTTCTAGTTTCATCAATTACCAACCATTTCTAACAGGTGCCATGCTAATTAATAAGCTAGCCACGGACTTAACCAATGGAAATCCATTTCTGATATGAAATACGGTGATTAGAAAAACATATGGATGTATTCATTGCCTCTGGATGGAAGGGTTTCCTCTTTGAAAAAATGATATCTGAATTTCCCTGGAGCGTGGATTCCTAGTTAGAATGCATAAAGTGCCTAGGCCAAATTACTTTTTTTTTTAAGATTTATTTATTTCAGGGTGCCTAGGTGGCTCAGTGGGTTAAAGCCTCTGCCTTCGGCTCAGGTCATGATCTCAGGGTCCTGGGATCTAGCCCCGCATAGGGCTCTCTGCTCGGCAGGGAGCCTGCTTCCCCCTCTCTCTCTGCCTGCCTCTCTGCCTACTTGTGATCTCTCTCTCTGTGTCAAATAAATAAATAAATAAATAAATAAATAAATAAATAAATCTATCTTAAAAAAAAAAGATTTATTTATTTCAGAGACACAGAATGAGAGAGCACACGCGCGAGCATGAGTGAGGGGAGGGACAGAGGGAGAGAACGTTAAGCATATTTCCAGGTGAGCAGAGCCTGACTCAGGTTCCATCTCATGACCCTGAGCCAAAATCAAGAATTGGAGGCTTAACCGACAGAGCCACCCAGGAACCCTAGACCAAGTTACTTTTAAGCAAAATTAGTCATCATTAAAGTTTTTTATTATGATTAGGAATTCAGTTCCTAAGAAATGAAATATAAGGGATAAATGCAGAGAAAGTAAGCTCATTTATATTAACCTTTTCTTTGCTTTTTATGTAGTCGTATTTTCTTATATAGACTCAATGCATTAATTCACAATATCATTGACTTAATAATAACGTTCCTTTGTCCAGGACGAGTTGCGTGATATTTGATGGGATGCTCTCTGTCTGGAGTGGTGAGGAAGGAGGTAGCTGCCATTTAGCGAGTCTAATCAATGAACTCGTATACTGGAGATTAATGGGCAGTATATGTCTCTGCCACATCCCTGACAATTTGGTTTATTCAAATCACTACTCTTTTAATATTTGTTAATTTGTATTTGGAGGACAAGTTGATTGTTGTGTGCAAGGGTCAGAAGGGCAAATCTGCTTGTCAAAAACCCAGACTCAAAAATTACTATACCCCACTCACTGACATCAGTTAGATCACTGTTTATTGGCTCTATCCTTTTAGTAAACAATCTAATGATCCTCTATGATTACTTTTAGATGTCCCTTATAGGATGTGGAGAAAAAGGAACCCTTGTACATTGTTAGTGGGAATGTAAATTGGTATAGCCATTATGGAAAACATTACAAAATTTTCTCAAAAAATTAAAACTAGAACTACCATATAATCTAGCAATTCCACTTCTAGGTATACATCCAAAGGAAAGAAAATTACTACTGCAGTGATAGCTGCACTCTCATGTTCACTGCAGCATTATTCATAGTAGCCGAGATATGAAAACAACCTAAGAGCCTGTCAAGAGATGAGTGGATAAAGAAAATGTGGCATATATATACAATGGATTATTCAGCCTTAAAAAAAAGGAAATCCTGCCATTTGTCACAACATAGATAAGCCTGAAAACATTATGCTAAGTGAAATAAGTCAAACACAGAAAGACAAATACTGCATGACATGATCTCACTTACATGTGGAATCTAAAACAAACAAACAAAAAATGTTGAACTCATAGTAACAGAGAGTAGAATGGTAGTTATCAGAGACTAAGGAGTTCAGGAAAAGGGAAGAAAATGATCAAAGGATACAAACCTTCAGTTATAAAATAAGTACTGGAGACCTAATGTGTAATATGGTGACTCTACTTAATAGTAGTATATTGTATACTGGAAATTTGCTAAGATAATAGATCTCAAGTGTTTTCACTACAGAAAAAAATGGTGACTGTATGAGGTGATGGATATGCTAATTAGTTTCTTTGTGGTAATCAGTTCACAGTGTATACATATATCAAAACATCACCTCATATACCTTAAATATATTCAATTTTTATTTGGCAACCATTCCTCAGTAAAGCTGGAAAAAAATAAAGATGTTAAATGAAGGAGGATGAAAGGAAAAAAAAAAGACAGTTGCCTTCCTCCTTTATTTTCTTGATGATCTGGGTTTTGATTTTGTTTCTATTGTGCCTGATAAAATACGGTTATCTGATGGTTCCTCAATTATGTTATTTTAATAAAGTAAATTAAATGTAGGTTTGATGGCTGTTTCTTCCTTTTTTAAAAGTAATACTGAACTCACAGCTTGGACTCTCCCATTTGTTCATCTCTTCCTGAAGCAAGAACTCAAGCAGCAGGAAGTGGGTCCAAAGCTTCTCCAGGGGAATTAATCTAATAATCTAATTCAGTCTGCTCCTGTGCTCTCTGTCACCTTTCACTAAAGAGTTAACTGTAAGAGAGAGAGAGAGGGAGAGAGAGGCAAGCCATGAAAGAGACTCTTAACTCTAGAGAACACACTGCTAGTTACCAGAGGGGAGATGGGTAGGGGAATGAGTGAAATAGGGGATGGGGATTAAGGAGGGCACTTGTGATGAGCACTAAGTGATGTATGGAAGTTTTGAATCACTTAATGTACACCTGAAATTAATATTAAACTATACGTTAACTAACTGGAATTTAAATAAACAGCTTTAAAAAATTAGAGTGCGAAAAGCACTCTAAACTCAGGTAAGAGTAGAAATTTGTCTGCCCACGGTTTAATAGTCTCACCTCAAATGGCTTGAGAAAATAAAACATACCCTGCAATTGCATTCAGTATACTTCCAAAGAAGAGTTCTGAAAAATATATTTTCTTTAATTCCTTGTATTTTCACTGATATTTTAGGTCCCCTTTGTAACATAGTTTCCTGCAGAGCACTTGCATATCTAGCCTCAATTCAATCCAGCCCCAAATACAGAATACTTATATATAATATTCATATACTTTATATATATACATTATTTTTAGTCAGTCATAGGACATATAATAATAAAATACACACACAAATATTTTTCTAGAAAAGTTTTAATATTCTCAGCATTTACCAATTATTGAATATTTTGGGGAGTCTTATGGATTTTTTTCTTTAATTTGAAATATGACTTTGGTAAATAACATGGCCTTTCTATTGAGAATGCAGAAATGCTGTGTCATAGGCTGACATTATTAATGTGCATAAGTACTCCTTTTCTCCTTTTCTTTGAGATACATGAGAATATTCTATTGTTTTCCCTATCTCTTGTAGTTGGGTGTGGCTATATGACTATTGTAGTCAGTGAGTCATAGGCAGAGTGACATGTGTCTCTTCAGGGCATGAGTATTTAACTTTTTTTTTTTCCATAGATTCCAGCTTACTGCTTGTGTATTAAATGTCCAGGGAGGAACTATATAGCAAAATAAGGTTTAAATTAATCAAGTTATTGTTTATTGCTACAAAACCCTCCAGGATTGTTTCTCCTCCATCATGGCAAGTAGGCGAGCACGAGTGAACTTGGAGCCCCCATCAGTCTAGGTGTCTAAATAACTACAATTAACAGAGCTCCCCTACCAACCTGACTGGTACATGTAGCATGTGCAAGAAATTAGTCTTTGTTGTTTCAAAATGAGATTTAAAAAACAAACAAACAAACAAAACCAGCATAAGCAGTAAGAAAAGCAAAACAGAATGTGACTGAGGCTGAACCACCTAGTATTTGTCCTTTAATAAAAAACAGAAAAAATAAAAAGCCTTTAAAAAGTCCTTTTTCTAGGTAGAGAGGTATCACCTAAGTATGCAATATTCTTTTAGAAACCATTTTCTATAGCTGAAATAATTTCTCAATTAATTCAAAGTAGCTAAATGTTAGCAGAATGTTAGTTATTTCACACAGTCATAAAGTAATTCTCTTTATACATTCAGCAAGCAGTGGCAATTTGAAAGTTTTCTCTTCATAGAAATGAGACAGTGCTAGCATATCAAAAGAAAATGACCACAAATGTTTCAGTCATGGGGTGCAATAATAGAAATATTACATATTTTGTTACAGCTCTTTTAACTGTGTCACACCGATTGAGAACTAAATTAAAATTATTTAATTGCATTACAAAATTCCTAATCAAAATTCCTATTCAAGTAAGATGAACCATCAAAATTCATATTAAATTTTACCTAGGTCATTTATTATATACTTTTATTTTTCTTGGTAAGTTATTCTTGTTCGTGCTAAATTGAATTTTACAGAAATGTTAAGGTTTATTCTTTTTCATTAATGTGTATCATTAAGATAACATTAATATGATTTTAAAATCAAACTTGAACCACTGTTGAATATGAGAAATTATTTTTTCTGTCTCCTACAACCTCCTTTCTGTCTATTCTATCTCCGTACTTCAGAAACTCTAGAATTCATCTACTTGGAACACTCTACCAACCCTTGCATCCTTGATTTTCAAATAACCAGGAAAATTAGTAAAGACTCAAGGAAAAATAAAAAAGTGAGTGACTAATACAAATTCTTCTTTGTGTACAGCTCACTCCAAAATGTTGTCATTATAATCTAAGAAATTAAAATAATATGACACTTTAACCTCTAAGTCAATCAATTCAAAAGAATACTGGAAACACTGTTTTGAAGAGATTGATTGAAATCAAACCTTTAGCCCTAGTATAAGAATAATTATTAAATGGTTTTAGGTTCCAGAGCAATACTTATCTATGTACAAATTATAAGTAGCTGATTGGCTCCAATTAGTCCTTCAGACATCTAAGAAAGACAAAAAAAGACATAAAAAGCTCTTGCTCATTTGCATATTCATAATACCTCAGTGAATCACCAGGACTGGCACTGATGCTGCCTGAATATTAATGCAGAGCCAACAGCTGAGCTGAAGGGCAAAGCAATATATAGAAACAAACTGCAATTTCCCTCTGGATGTCACAATTTAACTTAATGGTGGACAGATTTTTAAACCATTTATTATTATTATTATTTCACCTATTATCACAAGATTATCGCCCCATTTTTTAGAGCGTCTAATCAGATCGGTGCAGGATTACAGTACACCTTTTATTTGTCTTTTAAACCAGATTTGATCGCTCAGTCTTCTTTTACATCAAAACCAACAATCTATTCCAGTTTACATGCTAAATATCTACCCAAAAGGGGGAATACAAGTTGTACCGTGCATTCCCCTGAAGGACATTCTATTTTTATATGCTTTTAAAAGCTTCAAATTTGTTGGCAGCTAAAAGTTCGGATAGTTTTAAGCACCTCTGCCTTCAATTTTTCTCCCTACCCTGCCCTTTAATTTCTTGTAAAAACCTCTGTCTCTTGACCCCACCCTCTGTCACAGCTCAAATGGATATTTCTGCCTTGGCTTCTGCCGAGAGCCACAGATTGAGGCTTCCGGAAGAAATGCTCCAATTCATTCCATGAGATGCAGCAGAATATTTGTGGAAGAATATGTAGGAGGGAGATATGTATTTGAAGTTTGCATGTGTGATGTATTTGTAGCATCGCCATTACATTTATATATCTGTGATCACAAGATTGTTTATTATAGGACTCTATTTTCCTTGGAGAAGTGGCAGATTAGACAAAACTCTCCCCAGCGTTTGCATTTCCTTTTCCTGAAGAAGGTGCTGTCTGCCAACAGCAGTTTCAGAAAACAAACAGGAGCAGATAAAACAGTATTTCTTTAAAAACAACCTCAGGTTTGGAAAACAGAGTTCTATACCTTACTGATTATCATACTGATTTGCCTTATTTATTTTTATTGGGTCTTATTTCAAATGATAGTAAACGATAATCACAGCAATAGCTAATCTTTATTGATCATACACTGTATCAGTCAATTCTTGCTGCATACAAACTACCTCTAAAATCAGCGGCTTAAAGCAATAAACTATTATTGCTCATGTGTCTATGGGTTGTTTGGGGCTTGGCTGATCTGAGGGGTTAGGCTCAGCGTGTATTTCTGTTTCAGGCTGTGGGTCTGTGAGTTGGCTGGAGTGACCATCTTAATCCTCATTAGACCTAACCAGGTAATACTCTATGCATGGGTTAGCAGACGCACAAGGGTACAAGCAGAACATCTGAGGCTTCAAAGCTTACACTAAGACCCAGAGCACTCACCTCCTCTTTATTCTGTTGGTCAAACTGAAGTGTCAGGAAGATACACATTTTTTTCTTTAATAAGAGAGACTGAAAAGTCACACGACAAAAGGAGGGTGAAAATTTTAAGCCAATAATGCAATCTACTACCCACACGATGGGCCATGCTCCTTTGTTAGCATGTTATATACATCATCTCGTCTAGTTTTCAGAGCAGTCTCATATGTTATTATCATTATTTTACAAATAAGAAATTGAGGTTCAGAATGATTAAGTAACTTCTATAGGACCACACTGCCAGCAAATGATAAAGCAATGCTTGACATCTAAGCAGATCTTAAACACCATGCAATTTTCTCAAATGTTCCATTCTACCTGGTTTCAAAGAAAATTTCTATATATAGTGTAGAGATTATAAAGATATGGGATATAATATTCAGTCATCATTATAATGATAATGACTAAGGATAGAACATAACAAAAATTCGGCTGGGATAATACTATTCATTTCTATGTCAGCCTCAAAATTCATTTATACATGAGACAGAATAAAGATAATATCCTCAGCAGGGAAGAACCACAGGCATATTAATAAATTAAATCTCCATTTATAGTTCTTCTGTGATCAATAATTATTCCTTAAAACAAGAAAGATCCTCTTCTTTGACAATAAACACCACATATAAAATTATAACTGGTTCTATTTTATTAAAAAATGTGTACCACACAAATATAGTTTTGTAGATTCAAATACCATTAATCAAAAGCCACAAATGTCTATAATAACCACAGAACTTTAGTGACTGGAAGTTAACTGTTTCAGTGCCAGCAGAAATGTAAGTACACTCCTAATTAAAGTATTTCTTAATTTTCTACTTGGCAATCAATAACAATGTGATCTTAGAATATGTCTGTATTTGCAGTGGGTTCTTGATTTTGAAAATTTTCATTTTTTATTTAAAAACAGTTGTTTTCAGAAACCTGAAGAAGTTTAGTTGAATAAAAAAAGTAAGTGTGTACCATAGGACTTAGTGATAATTCTATATTGTCTGCTTACTACTCCTCATTGTATAAAGTTTGGCTTAGTAAATACCACGAATTATTAACATTCTGGAATAAACATAAAAACAACACGGCAAAATTAAATAAGATGGACTCTGCCATAAATCTAACCTCCATGTCACAAGATTACTCCCCAAGCTTAAGTCATGCACAGAGAAAAGATGGATTTTATTTGAGAGCAAGATCAGCATTCATAGAAATTGGAATACTCAAGTACTGAAGTGAAAGTCTGTGTGTAATATGTGAAATAATACATAGACTCCTTGTCTTAGACGCCATTATGTTTTTCAAGATTAATAGTTGTACTGAATCTCACACTTGGTCACTTCCCTTACTTCACACCAAAAACATTTCGGAATTTCATTAAATGCAGACTGGAAGCCAGGAAGCTGAGAGCATTTCTGTGTGTTTGTTCTGCTGAGGAAAGCATATGGTATATAATAAATACTCAATAATTATTTTTAAAGAATGTAGTATTATGAGCTTGTACACCACTAGACTCAAACAGAACTGAGTTCTTAATAGTTGAATGACCTCGGTCAAGTTATTTAATACTACAAAGCCATGTTTTGTTTTGTTTTTATCCATAGAAATGGTGACACAATCTATGTATATCACAAAGTTGTTTAGAGGAGGAAATTAAAACATTTATTTACAACCAAATTTCCCCAATCTTCATTAACTTATGATGACTTAAAATGGAATCACACTATTAACTCAGAATTTAATAAATCTGGTCCCACCTGCTGAGGCAGAACTTCAGTCCCTTCCCCCTAAATCTCTCCCTGTTATAATTGAATGTCCCTCAAATGTGGTCAGGAGAGGCCCTCTCCCATTTCTCCACCTCAAACCCTTTCACTGATGCTCATGGTCTGTAACAGCACTTGAGGATCCACTCTCTCTCAGCTGGCTGAAGCTGCCACTTAACCCTCAGGGAAATGCTAATACTGAATCCTATGCTGCTATTTCTTGTTCTGATGTTGCAGCCTCTCTGAGTACCCAAAGGACACTGTGTTCTCTGGGGTCCTCACTGAATTGAAGCTTCTAT
This sequence comes from Potos flavus, assembly GCA_028534135.1. Lineage (NCBI taxonomy): Eukaryota > Metazoa > Chordata > Mammalia > Carnivora > Procyonidae > Potos > Potos flavus. The sequence continues at coordinate 83,388,326 of CM052901.1, read as the reverse complement.
GTAATCAATGCACAAGTAGAAGGATCATCCTTGTCCGTCAGCCTGCGGCCCTTCTTTCTCTAAAGTTCAATTCCAAATCAAGTTGCTGAGCTAGGGGAAGTCTATATCTGAGACAGAAATTGTGCTATTACATATCTCTGGTCAGGTGAATTAATTCACACACACACACACACACACACACACACACACACACACACACACATATACACACCCCATCTCCTAATCTCCCTAAGTTTCCCTCCTCTAGGTTGGATTTTAGTACACATGAGACGAGGAAACTCACTTGTATCTTGCCACCAATCACAGCTCTTTGGAATGGACTATTTGGAGGAAGTAAGATCCCTGTACCAGGGGTTTGCATACCTGGTGCCTTGTGGCTCACCATTAATATGGGCTCCATCACCTAGAATGGCCTCTTTAAGATTTTTCTGAATCTGGGCCCTTAAAAACAACCCCAAAGATCACTCTTTGGTCTGGGACCAGTTGCTGGCATCAGTAATTTCTCAAAGTTCCCAAGAAACTCCTAATGTGTAGCTCAGGGTTAAGAATCACTGGTTGAAAGAATCTGATAAAAACCTATTTTATCACATAAAATGTGTATTTGGTTTTGTTTATAATTTTAGTAAAATGTCAGGTGTCTGTGAATACCCTGAAATCTAGTTTAAGGATAATTGACTTAGAGCCAGTAAATTTGGTTGTTTCTCCAGAAGTGGGAGTAGCCAGGTGGGCAGGCTGCTAGAAGAGTTAACAAGGCTTTGTCTTAGAATTAAACAATAATCAGTTTTATCCAATACAGTGGACTTTTCCTATTTATCTCTGTTTCTCCAATGTTCCTGGTATTATGTGGTGCTCTTGTAGTAGATAATTAATAAATGCTTGTTGATTTAATGTTATTAAAGTCCATATTACCACCACAATTGAGAATATTTAGATACAATAAATCAGAAAGAGAATCATAAAAAGAAATTTGTAAGTACTTCATTTTGGGAAAGTAGAAAGTTTCACTGACTGGTCAATTAACACTGAAAAAAAAATCTGTCCTAGGTCTAGGAAAATATTAATAACCATTTCTCATACAATAGAGGAAAATATCAGTGAGAAATGTTTCACTGATTTTGTGGCAAGAGGGTCAGAGAAATACTCTAAAGGTTTTGAGTAAATAACCACTTCCTGAGATGTCTGGAAACATACATGAGACTCAATTTTTATTACACTGTAATAAAATCAGCAAGAGTGTTTTCTAGCTAAGACAATGTGGGGAAATTAAATTGCATTTAAGACCAGTCATGGGAATGTTTTAATTATACCAGAAATAGAATTAACGTTTTCAAATTCTGACAACTCCAAAATCAAGTGCAAGAAATACTTAGGACACTTGGAGTTAGATATTATGACCTATTTTGGGGATTTTGACAAATGTCATGATATGCCAAAGAGAAGTGTAGAAAGGAAGAGGAGAAAAGGAAGAGGGGGAATGGAAAGAGAGGGAAAGTTTGTGAATATTTGCAAATATTTGCCTCTGTAGGGAAGCAGATTTATAAACAATTTTATAAGGAACCCTAAGGAAGAATATGAAATATGAAATAAAACAGCCTTTATAAAATATCAAAACATAAAAAAAGACTAGTCTATTGTCAAGAAGAATGGATATAGGCATATGCAATGAAATATGGATAATTTTTCAATTTTCTATCAATATTACCATCTCAGGGTAACCACTCTGAATGTGCACACACACACACACACACACACACATATACACAGTTTTGCACAGTTTGACATTTTCTACACACATGCACACACACATGTTTCCTTTCAATATGAGATAATATCCATTTTAATTTGTAATTTTTTCATTTGATGTATTATTTATATCTTCACTGCTATTAAATATGTTCCACAACATCATCTTTTTTTTTTTTTTTAGGATTTTATTTATTTATTTGACAGAGAGAGAGATCACAAGCAGGCAGAGAGGCAGGCAGAGAGAGAGGGAGAAGCAGGCTCTCCGCTGAGCAGAGAGCCCGATGCGGGGCTCGATCCCAGGACCCTGAGATCATGACCTGAGCTGAAGGCAGAGGCTTTAACCCACTGAGCGACCCAGGCACCCCTCCACAACACCATCTTAAAGGCAGCGTACTATCATGTAGTTGTAGCACTGTCTCATTATTGAAGCAACACTGGAGTGAATATTCTTGTACATGTATCTTTGTGCACACATTTGTTATCTAGGGAAATTCCTAGATGTGGAAATTCTGGTTCAAAACAAACAATTTAAACTGTCAATTCAAAACACTTGTGATATTGTGCCCCTATCTGTCTGAACTGTATACAAGTTTAAAGAGAGATTACTCCTAAAATTGTATTACAGAGGAAAAAGGAGAAAAAATTGATCTGATGCATAGAATTTCAAGTGTCCCTCTCATGTGCTTCCTTATTTGCTTATAATGATCTGAGGCTTCAGATCGGCAAGGATGTATTTCCAGTAACAATTACATTTTTATTTGCCCTTCATCTCCAATTAGAGTCTGAGTTGTTGTGGGTAGAGACTATATATTTTTTGATTATTGCATTCCCAATATAAAATCTACATTCTTAAAAAAACCCTACATTCTTTATGTTATATGCTATATATGTGTGTGTATATATATATATATAGTCATATATATATCTTCATGTTATATGTTATATATATATAACAATGTTATAGGCATTTAAATATTTGCTGAAGAAATAATAACAAATATCATATGAAAATAACTGTGATCACCCCAACCTTCAGGACTTAGAATAGGCTAAATTATAGCAGATAATGGCAATCTACCAATATGTCACAGTGGTATCCCATAGGGTGAAAGTAATGCAATTAAAGCAAATATAACAACAAGAACAATAAAATTCACTAAAGGTAGGGATTCTCAGGAAATATGTACTATTAAGAAAAAAATTGGGGCGCCTGGGTGGCTCAGTGGGTTAAAGCCTCTGCCTTTGGCTCAGGTCATGATCTCAGGGTCCTGGGATCGAGCCCCGCATCAGGCTCTCTGCTCAGCAGGGAGCCTGCTTCCCTCTCTCTCTGCCTACTTGTGATCTCTCTCTCTCTGTCAAATAAATAAATAAAATCTTTAAAAAAAATTATTACAAGGGCGCCTGGGTGGCTCAGTGGGTTAAAGCCTCTGCCTTCGGCTCAGGTCATGATCTCAGGGTCCTGGGATCGAGCCCCGCATAGGGCTCTCTGCTCAGCGGGGAGCCTGCTTCCCCCTCTCTCTCTGCCTGCCTCTCTGCCTACTTGTGATCTCTCTCTCTATGTCAAATAAATAAATAAAATCTTTTAAAAAAAAGAAAAAATTCATGCATTATGTGCTCAAAATCATTAAATAAGTAATAAAAATGAGTGATATACACTTTTTTGATACCCACTTTTATCAATAATTTTATATATTGTGATTTGACTCTAGTGTCCTTTTAAAGAACTATTAAAATTGTGAATTTTTACAAATTTATTAAAATTTGCAATAAAAAATCTTCTCTTAAGAAGTATGCAACCTCTGTAGAGCTTCTAACATTTTAGATAATAAGAATAAATATAGTTTTTATTTAATAAAGAGTATCAGAAAAAATTGGAAGTTTTACAACTATTTTTTCTGGAAAGGCCAACATTGTACTAGAATTCATTTGATTGCTTTAACAGACACTTACTACTTTATAAAATAGTATAAGAAGTAGCTACTTGACATTAAAAGTAAACAGCTTATATGATTTTAGGTCATATCTACCCAGGTAACAGATACCATATTTTTGCTTGGATAGAAAATATTCTACAGTGTAAAAGTGTCAAGATAGTCTGAATAATTTAGATCTTTCTAACTCAGACAAACCTTACTGGTAACACAGCATATTTGTTTTTCAGTATTATTTTGTGGAATATGCTATGTAGGCAACTGAAAGATGATAATCTTCTTTTTTGAATTCTGGTTTAAAAGATAAACTTGTTTTCTACGCTTCTATGATGCGAAGCAAAAATCCTATTCAATTCGTAACAGACATAGTTGTTTCCGGCGTGTGCTACCTTTTATCTCTACAGTGTATTTATGCCTTAAATGAATGCCATTTTAGAAAGAATGTAAATCCAATGCTATTTCTTTTCATTGTAACGTATTACGTACACAAGAGATGAAAAGGGCTAATTGGTTTCAACAATAAACACTAGCCTGTTCTCTACACCAATGCTTCTCAAACTTTAATGTACCTATGAATCTACTGGAGAATCTTTCTAAAATGTAGATCCTGATTCAGTAAGTCTGGGGAAGGCTCAAGATTCTGAATTGCCCAGCAGTTTCCTGATGATACTTCAGATGCTACTGGTAGAAAGATTACACATGGAGTAGCCAGCATCAGAGAAAGACAAATACCATATAATTTCACTCATATGTGGAATTTAAGAAACAAAATAAACAAGCAAAGGGGAAAAAATGAGAGAGAGAGAAAGACAGAGAGAAATCCAGACACAGACAAACTGATGGTTACTAGAAGGGAGGTGGATAGGGGGATTAAGGAGGGCACTTGTTTTGATGAGCACCAGGTGTCATATGGAAGTGATGAATTACCATATTGTACACCTGAAACTAATATAACATTGTATGTTAACTAACTGGAATTAAAATAAAAACTTAAAAAAAGGTCCATGATGGGGGAATGGGGAGGAGAGGGGTATTAAAGGAAAGATAAAAGGCAGCTGAAAAAAAAAGTTGTAACTTTCCTTTGACAGGTACAGATATTGATCTGGGGATTTTTATTCTGTGAATGGTTGCTTGCTTGTTTTAATTATTTTATTATTACGAATAAGCTGGTAAACTACATCTAAATTAAGTTGTAGATGAAGTTCAGTGAGTGAATGCGTAAGTAAGCCACTTTTTTAAAAAACCTTGAAAAAAGAAACAAACAAATGACTTAAGGAAAAAGAGAAAACTAAGATGAATTATAGGAAAAAGAATAAGCCCACCCGTGATTTCAAAGGTCTGTTTTATAACATCAAGGAGAGTCAGGCAGAGAAGGACACAGTACCAGACAGCTTATGTGCAGCCGTGAAAGAGCAACGACAATATGGAGTGGCAAAATCTAGTTGAACTAGAGCAAATTGAATTCTGACAGACTCAAATATTTTGTTCGTAAGTAGTTGTTTGGGGTTATTTTTTTTAAATACTGAATAACAATGCAGTTTGAAAAGGAGGATATTTGCTTGTCAAAATACTTTAAAAAATTATTTTTATTCTTTTGTGAGCATTTTATGGTATGAAAAAGAATTCCTGGGAATTCTTTTCTTGAATAATTATTACCAAATTTGTTAATTTATTAAGTTTCACTTCAAATATTCTGTTTGGTTATTTTACATATGAAAGATACAGACTTCTGTGCTCCAGAGTATAAAACTGAATTGATAGAAATCAAGATGTTTTTCCACTGAAAAAGAATGGAGTTGCAAGGCATATGTTTTCAGTTTGGAGTGGTCTTTCTAAAGGCGATAAGTGTGGCTCTCAAAGCTTTCAAAGATAAAGAAGTGTTTCCAATCGCTTAGGCACCTTCCCAAGCAGAGAAAAAGGTCCTCATCCCTGCAATCAGTCATTGTATTTTTACCAATATAAAAATCACAAGATTACTGGACATGCGGGGAAAAAAAATCTTTATTCTTCTTCATTCAGGACAAATAGCCTCCACGAAATATTATCATGAGGAAAACAAAACAACTATATCTTGGATATGTTCTGACAGCTAACATATTGTCAGCCTGTAGGATGCATCCTGTTCTCAGTTTGGTCTCCCAAAAGCAGACCCCAAGATCGGAATTTGTGTGAAAATGGTTTATTAGGAAGTCCTTTCAGTGGAAAAAGAAGCACATGAATAAGGAAAAAAATGATAAGTGAATAGAAATAAGTGGGACAGGGAAAAACAAAAGGCAAAAAAAAAGAAAGTATCAAGAAGAAATATATCAAAGTCTGAAAGAGGGTAGCTGAATTAGGGTCAAAGTTACTGTCCTTGGGACACACTGTAGATCACACCTCCTGTTGTCTCAACCAGAGAGCAAAGAAGCTCGAGTATTTTTTCCCCTGTGACTAGCTGACCAGCCTTCAGTAGTTAAGGACTGTGCCTTGGGGATCATAAATTACCAGGAACTTCTGGCTCTCTCTGTTCAGGCAAAGCAGTTCTGCGGCCTGAGGGGAGTTTCCAGACAACAAAGGTGCGGGTAGACAGGAGTGAAAGCTCACTGGGAAGCCATGTGCACACAAATAGTAAAAGGGGCAGATAGGACATGAGCAGCACACAGAATAGTCTTCCCTTTCCAATTATTCAAAATAAAACCATAAAAGAAATGTTTATTTTTAAAAATTAATATTTGTGTTGCCTCAGTTTATCAAAAGAAGGTGATATTGTTAAACAAAAAAGGGAAAATATACATGTGTGCCAAATTAGTAAGAGGAACCATTTACAGTTACTGTTTAACATAATTTTGCTTATCTACAGAGTTTTCTGGTAACAAGTTATCCTTGATCTTGGACCTTCCCATCCCAAAAGTTATTGGTGCCTCTGTGTAGGAGTCTCTTTCAATGATGAGCTTCATTGAGAGCACTTTACTGTTTTTTTTTTCCCTTGGAGAATGATTATTTATTTATTTATTTATTTATTTATTGAGAATGATTATTTAATAACCCAGGGTTGCTTAGTCTAAATCACCTAACCAATATCCCTAAAAAGAAACTGAGAAGCAAGTTTCTCCCTCAATCCCATAACTCTTCCATCTTTGTTTCATAATGGTTTTTAAAATTTTGTTTGCTTTGTTTCTACCACGCTTCCTGAATTTTGTTTCGTTTGTTTGTCTAATGCTTCTTAACATCTTTCCTAAATTCTTAGACTATTTCTAAATTGCTTGTTTTAGTCAGGACTCCGATTGCAAGGAACAAACACATGACTGAAATATGCTTATGCCCAAGTGATATTTATTGGCTAGACTATTTGAGGAAGGTGGAGATCGAGCTGGCCTAAGAGCGCTAGAATTAGGAGGTGAAATGCCAATGGGCTTCCCCTTCATCTCTTATCCCTGGCAATCTCCATCTGCTAAATTATTCTCTCAACACACTATCTCCACTTGAAGCAGGATGTTGCTGTAGGCTCTTCTGAGCTTACAGTCTGTTATTGTTGGGACTGGTGCTGAAAGGATTACTTTCTTTTCCGCAGTACCAGTTTAAAGAATATCAGAGAAGGAATCTATATGCCCAGCTTGGATCATGTGTCCATCCTTTAGATCAAATATACTGGGGAGAGGGAGGTGTGAGGTTCTGGAATCGAGTCCTGCAATAGGCTCCTTGCTGTGCAATGAGTCTGCCTCTCCCTCACCTCTCCCCCTGCTTGTGCTCTCTCTCACTCTCTGACAAATAAATAAATAAAATCTTTTAAAAAAAGAATCTGTTTCTAAACATTATAGTGAACATTTTTATCTACCTGCCATCTATTCCAGCTTCCTTTGATTATATTTTCTCATGCTCAGTGAGTGAGAACCTACTTTCAAAGGTACTCACCTTGAGGAAGGAGAACCAAGGGATTACAAGAGGGAGTCCAAGGCCCAGAGATATTCCCAAATCCTTGAAAAGGCATACTTGGTCTTTGCACGTTCTTGAGACTGTGCATTTCTCTTTGCCAAGGCCAATTTTGGCTGTTTTCTATTACTTTCAACTGAAATAATTCTGAGATATACAATTACTCAGTAGTGTTTTATACTTAGGGAACATCATTTTCAAAATGTCGTGAACTGAATTCACTGAAACCTCAAAACTTGTCAATTTTTAGAACAACAAACACAGAATGAGGCAGTGAATTTTACATGCTATACTAAAAGAAAATTAGTGAGCTCATAAACTATCTGTCTTAACACAGGACTAAAATCTTCAGAATGAAAGTAACTCCCTAAGGGAAAACAAAATTAAGTATACTATGTTAGAAACTGACAAGACCTAGAGAAAAGCATGCTGAAATATTATATCAAAATAACTTCAACATGTATAAAGATTCCATATCACATAAAGTGTTTGCTTTTGCTTGAATTGCTGTAAAATAATCTGTTATTATTAGTGCAGAAATATTCTTTGAAAGCTCTAGTGTGTATAGGTTAGCTTATCAAAGGTAGTCATGAAACTGAGGTAATATAACCACAGGGCCTGGGTTACTTGGGCAATCACTTTTAAAGAATGCCTTGGCTAGGGTTTCTAGCCTATCCTAATTAATTATTCAGTGACATTTACATCATTTTCCCTGACTTGAGATCAGTTAAAATACAACATCTGCCAAGAAGATGAAGAACACTACATTTTCTCAAAGACTCCCAACATTATGTTGGAGCAATTTCATTAGGTCTCAGACTTTCATTTTTAAGAAACTACAAATTCAAGTTTTCACAGCTGCTGCTTATTTGTTGCTTCCCAGAGAGGGGAGAGTATTGCAATGCATTACAACATAGGAGCCTAAGAAGCATAAATAGATTGAGTACTACTGCCAGTTAATCACTTTGAGAAAATGGCCTTCTCCTATCACAGGAATAAACACGGTTGGCAAAAAGGTACTTCTGACTAATGAAGTCTGAAGACTTGAGGCCAAGGCAACTACAGGTAAACCTTTATTTATTTATTTAAGATTTATTTTTTATTTATTTATCTGAGAGAGAGAGAGAGTGCAGAGGGAGAAGCAGAAGGAGAGGGAGAGAATCTCAAGCAGATTCCCTGCTGAGCACAGAGCCCAAGGTGGGGTTCGACGCCAAGATCCTGAGATCATGACCTGAGCCAAAATCAAGAGTTGGACACTTGGCGCACCTGGGTGGCTCAGTTGTTAAGTGTCTGCTTTCGGTTCAGGTCATGATCCCAGGGTCCTAGGACCAAGACCCACATCGGGCACCCTGCTCAGCTGGAAGCCTGTTTCTCCCTCTCTCACTCGCCCTGCTGTGTTCCCTCTCTCACTGTGTCTCTCTCTGTCAAATAAATAAATAAAATCTTAAAAAAAAAAAAAGAGTTGGACACTCAACCGAGTCACCCAGGCGTCCCGAGGGTAAACCTTTATATTTGATAAATAAAATCCCTCAATTTCAGATAAAGTGTAATTCATGATTATTTCCTCAAAATCTCTCAAGTTACCTTTTCATGAGTCAAATTTGGATTTCAAGTTGGAGTGATAAGAAAAAAAGTCTCTGCATATTATTTGAATTAGTTACAAAGCTAGCAATTGCTTTTATATTCTTTTAGATTGAAGAGAGTTAAAACTTCTTCTCAGAATATCTTGACTTAAATATATAATTGAGGCCTATCAAGAGTCCCCACAAGCCCCTGAGAAGCTTTGGGTACCTTCATCCTCTCCCTGTGCCCCCAGAGACACATACTCACATACATATACATGCCATTCCTCAAGCAACACAGCTAGGAAGTATTCTTACACACATCAGTTATATTTATAGGACTATAATTTATTTTCTTGCAAGTTCTAAAGAATCCAAAGGTCAACCTGAGCTTCAGATTAGTAAACATAACTATGATGGTAGTAATAATAATAACAATATTTAATTTTACTGAATCCTTTCCATATGCCAAAGACTTCTGAACAACTCTATATGTATTATACCATTACTATATATCAAGTATTTTTGTAAATTATCACATGTAATTAACTAATTTATTTTTCATAACCAGCCCCTCAAGAGATACAATATTCTATTTGTATTCCTGTTTTTTAGATAAGGTAGCTGAGGCATACTGTTTAAATGTCTTGCTGAGCATTGTACAACTAGAAAGTAGAAGACTTTAAATATCACCCCACACCCTGAGTCATCCATCTTAACTCACAAATTCCAAATGCTTCCAAGTATGGATGCTTATACAATCAAATTAGTTATTTATTTATTGAATCAGTCTAGCAGAGTAGTTAATGGACTTTGAGTCAGACATACTTTCCCATTTAGTATATTAAGTGCCATTCAGCAAGTTAACTTCTCTTTGCCTTGATTTAATAATTTAATTTTCCATAATATTGGAATAAAATGTATTATTATGTAAGAGATTAATTAAAGAATATATATGTATATATGGGTATGTGTTTGTGTGTCTGTGTGTGTTTGTGTAACATCACATTTCTAAGCATTTATTTTTTTCAACAGATGGTATTGATTTCATTTATTATGCCCTTTCTGCCAATTTCCAGGAAGAATGTAAGTCAATTAGTAAAAAATATTAATTATATCAGCTTTCTCTGCTGAGGCAAAATTAGAAAGAATGTAATCCTAGAAAACCAGGTTCTCGGGTAGGGAATTGAAGCTAGAGAAATAGAATGTATCACCTCTGCCAAAGGAAAGATAAAGACCTAGCAGGAGCACCTCCGAAGAACCTATAAAAATGCACACATGGACTCTCTCACATTCAGGCTGAGGGAGCATGCAGCTGTTGTACAATAAAGCCCATCAAGACCTTTCTTATTTCCCTTACTGTTCATCTCTACCAATGCTTTGACATTGGCAGTGTTTAAAACAATCTGAGTAGGAGTACAAATGTTAGGCTGTAGAAAGGTGCAAGATTTATCTACGGATTGAGATGGAAGAGTTAAATATTTTGGACTGGATGCTTTCAATTGTAAAATTAAGGCTTTGTTTTTGACTTGGAGTAACAACAGAACTTTATGCCTCTGAAAAGCTGAGAAATCAAGGAACCTGCCCTTTTTAACATCCTGTGGTAAGAGGACCACCTGCACTGAGCAGGTTTATAGGTACTGAAGAAGACAAACATCGAATTGCTTTTATGAATATTTCATGTGCTTCTCTCTTGTTCCACATACTATTTTTTTGCCACTTAAGTTCTCAAAATGTAAAATGTAGGATCTTGATTTGAAAAAGAATAACATTTTAGTCAATGTAATGGATTTAGAAGATGTAGAAGACTTGGACTATCCAAAATACGCCCCAAATTCCTATTATGTAACCTTTGCCAGAGGAAGCAGTCTCCCATCTCTTCACAAAGGACACTAACAAGTCCCTTTTTATCCCTTATTGTTACTTGCCTGGGTATTAACATCCATATTCAACATGGCCTGCGGGGGATGAGGGGAGGGACAGTGAAGTGTAGAGTAAAAATAGCGAAACGAAGCATTCAAGCAAAAATATTTTAGAGTGTTTGTTAAGAATATCAATAATCTGATAAATAATTGTGGAAATGAATTGTGAAAATGCTAGACCAAAGAAGGTATAATATATCTTTAGATCGGACTAATTATTTTACATGTATTAATTTAGTAGAGGTTGTGCATCCGATGTGTTATTTGGGCAGATGGCTGAAGCTTTAATAGCTTTCTCGGTGACTAATGCAATTGGATGCAATTATGTTAAACATCTTAAATGACACTGACATAGTAGAGACAGCAGTCAGATTATTTGAGGAATAGGAATGCTATGTGGTACTCATACCATGTGACCCACATATCCATTCTCAAACTCAAAGAGCCTTGCTTCACCAAAGTATTGGGGAAGATACAGATGATGACAACACACAAATATTTAAAGAGTGATTTATTGGTTTTAGGCCAGGAGGCTGGTAGAATGAAATCCAATTTTATTGGCTCCAGATCTCCATGGGATCAAAAGGTTGCAGAATGCAGTTAACCACAAGAAACGAAGTGGACATCATTAACACAACAGACAGCAAAGAAAGTATGGTAATCACCTGTCAAAGGATGCCCTGATTTGCAAAGATCTCTACTTATGCCTAATTAATCACAAAATACCTTAAGTCTGCCTTACTTTGCATAATCAAATGTAGAGCAAAATGAAACAAAACTTCAGTCCTGCCTTAAGACAACATGAAAGAGAGTCACAGTTTATCACCCTATTTCCATCTTTGAGTCAGTTTCCAAGCCCAGAGAAGTATGGGATACGACTGAAGTCTCTCCTATAACACCAAGAGTACTATGTATCTCTACCCAGGCTTCCCAAAGTGACTTATACTGATTAACCTGAGTCATTAGGTGCTAAGAAAGTGAAATCCAAATATTTCAGGTACACTGTAGAAGATATTGATTAAAACTTATTTTTGAAGACACAAATGTCACTGTACTCTGGAGTAAGAAACTTCAGTGCTCAGATTTCAAAGGAAGTTTCAATTAAAGTCTATGTGGTTTGATACAGAAGTATATATAAGTATCTGTGTACATATGTATATGTACATAAATGCACAACTACTTATAAAATAGTAGAATCTTAACATCAATGCTTTGTTAGCTTAGGAAGTCTCAAGTAGAATCCTTTGAACCTCCCAGTTCCTGCTAAAATAGTGAATATAACATCCCCAGGGGAATGGCAGAGGTTAGAACCACGATGAATGAATCAAAAGATGGTTAGAACCACGATGAATGAATCAAATTGTCAGCACATAACATTGTTTCTTCAGTTTGGTCAGCACAGAAAGTTTATAGACTTGGAGAAGGATAATAGATTAACATGACTTTAATGAGGCAATGACTCCAAATGTAGCTGCTGTTGCAGATGTGTTTTCTTAACTAGAGAAAAGCAGTGTAGTTTTTGGCATTCAGCACTTATCTATTGATTTTGTGAATGCATTTTTCTCCATTTCAACAAATTGAGACGACGAGAAATAGTTTGCATTCACCCTGGGACAAGTTTATCTAGACTCCCTCCCTCTCTTTCTCAGCTCTCCAGTAGACTTTTTTTCACTCCTTGTGTTAATTTCCTGCCTAAACAAAATGCTTTACTCTTCCTAGGGAAAAAAAAAGAGTGAGCCAACTACTCCACAAAAGAAAGGTGACATAGTTTACGGGGTTTTCTTAAAGAGGGGTAGAAACACAACTATGGATAAAGGTATGCTTCTGGCTAATTTTAAAGGCTCTGTCAAACTTGGAATCACAGTATTCAGCTCAGCAAATATGACTGATCCCTAAATGCACTATTTGATGGGGATGTCAACATGGATAAGGCACTGCCAGACCTTTGCCTAGAAGCTCCTTTGCCTAGGAAAGGAGCTTCAATTCTGATGAGGGACACAGAGATGTAACTAGATTCATTCCTTGATCCCTCAAGTACTAAGTGTCTACTCTGTGCCAGGAACTATGCTGTCTGTTAGATATATAAAGGTTTGAAAAAGGAGACATGGCGAGACTTATTTTCTAAGTAGATAGATTTTAATAAACAACTCAAATAAAATTTGTAAGTGTTTCTATAAGAAGTTGTTAGGAAAAAGAGAAATGTATTAGTGAGCTCCTACAAAAAGAAGTTTAACCTAATCTTAGAGAAGAAGGATAGCTTCCATGTGGTGATGAACAAGTGGTGGGTTTCTAGTTAGAGTGAATATCATTTACCATGTCCCTGTTCTAGGTAGTAGATGATTCATTAAAAATCCCAGTACATTCAGCCTGATGGGAGATGGGAGAGAGGCAGGCTTTATGTGGGGTGAAGCTTAGGAAGTGGAGGTCAGATGATGCAGGGCCTTGCCAGCCATATTAAGAATTGTGTTTTTTATCCTAAAAATGTTAAACTGTTGAATATTTTTCAGCAGGTGGGTAAATGATTATACCTGAACTTTCTGACCATACTGTGGAGCAGTATTTGTAAGGAGGTAAAAATGGATGCAGGTAAACCAGTTAGGAGGCTATTCCAATATTAAAAATAACAATGAGAATTCTGTCTACAGAAATGGTAATAAGAATAGGAAAAAAATTAGTGGATTTAAGGACTATATCAGAGTTAAAACTGACAAGACAATGATATGAAAGGTAAAGAAGAGGGTTATATCAAAGGTGACTTCTTACTTTCTGGTTTATATACCTGCCTGGTTGGCAGTGCTATTCACCAAGGGAATTCCTGTGAAGGACCATATTTTTGAGAAAACACAAAAGATTTTATTTTATTTTTAAGAGTCTATGTCACATTCAAATGTAGAGGAAATTATATCAAAAGTTTATGTTATGGAGTTTCCTCAAAAAATTAATCATGGAATTCCCATGTGATCCAGCAATTCCACTTCTGGGTATATACCTAAAAGAACTGAAAGCAGAGACTTTGAACAAATATTTATACACCAATGTTCATAGTAACATTTTTCACAATAGCCAAAAGTGGAAACAATACAAATGTCCATTGATGGATGAATTGATAAACAAAATGTGTTATATATACATATAGAATATTATTAGAATATTAGTCAGCCTCAAAAATGATTAAAATTCTGATACATGCCACAAAATGGATGGACATCGAAAACGCTATGCTAAGTGAAATAAGACAGTTACAAAAGGACAAATATTGTGTGATTCTAGTCATATGAAGTACACAGAATGGGAAAATTCACAGAGGCAGAAAGTAGATTGGTGGTTTCCAGGGGCAGGAAGGGGACGGTAATAGAGAGTTATTGTTTAAAAGGTATGGAGTTTCAGTTTGGGAAGATGAAAAAATTCTGGAGACGGGCAGTGGTGATGGCTGCACAATAATGTGAATGCACTTAATGCTACTGGACTCTACACTTTAAAATAGTTAAAACAGTAAACTTTATGTTATGTCTATTTTGTCACAACCAAAAAAATGTATCTGGATCTAGAGCTTCAAGTTCTAGGCTAGAGATGTAAATGAAGGAGTCACTGAGGCATCTATGATAACTGAAACCATGTAACATTGCCCGGTTTGAATGTAGGATGGAAAGAAAAGAGAGTATATAAGTAAACCTGGTGAGTTCATATATTAATTATACACAGAGGATGGTCTTCAAAAGGGACAGAGAAGGGATAACTAGAAATTTGAGAGGAATGCAAAAAGAGAATAGCAGAGAAGTTAAGGGGAGAGAATATTTCCCGGAGCAGTGATCAATACTGTTTCCTCACTATTTGAGTTCCTCTTGGTGGAAGGATTCCATTTCTCACTTATCTTAAGTGAGATACTGGGGCTGTACTGCTATATAGTAGTTTGTTTTTACTATAAGGCAGAGCTTTCTGTAATTCCAATTTGAGCTTTTTTCTCCACGTAATTTGTCATAGGGAGTTCTCCATTCAGGGCACAGATGTGGTTTGAAGAAGTAAAAAAGAGAAGTCATTCAGCAGGATTAAGGCACTCCGAATGTATGAGTTATCTGCTTATGAAAATGACTTATGCCTTTAGAACTCGCTCAGCCTCAGTGCTGTACATAAATATTTTCACTTGGTATTTAAACGCTTCCAAGTATACCAAACTTTACGGCTCGGTACAATGACTGTATTTGGTTAATGATAGTGTGTTGTGAGCACATATGAAGGCACATCCACGAGTTGTGTCAGCTTTATTCAATCATAAAGCAAAGTTAAATCACAATGATAAAGCAGGTTCAGGATTCCAAACTCAATGACAATTCACCATGTGATTAAACTTGGCTTCTTACATGGCATACAGAGCAGGACGGAAGACAAGCCACACAACAAACAAGATAACAGAAGGGTGTAAGAAGTTAACGAACCAAATGCAAAGTCAGTCTGTGGGTGCACGGTTGAGATAAGGTCTCAGTCTGGGTCCCAGGTCAGCTTTAGGCACTTACTGCTTCTGACGTTCAAGCAGGGAAGGCTCTTGGTTCTGTTTGGAGATCCACTGGGCAGAGCCTTCGGCAGCAGTTGCCTTTTTAAGTGGTCAGACATAGAGGGGTCAGGTCTGAAGAGTCTGACAGTTTGCTGTCCAAATCCTCCACTTTTTAAAAGAGATTTAATCAGTTTTGGGTCTCTGAAGACCTCCTCTGGTTCTGCTCATTATCAGTTCTGGGGTATCAGCTGATGTTGGTCCCTGCGATATCTCCTAGCTTAGTACCTTAACTGCTTTTGTCATTGCTAGGCACAGGCCCCTGCTTGACACAGGCTCCTGCTTGACATGAGAGACTACATTTAGCTCTCTACATAGTGTCTGGGGTCAGATATTCCCACGGTTCCCTGGGCCAGGAATTAAGTCTCTGTGAGCTGATCCATGTGAGCTGAGAGCTGAGAGGTTCTCGAGAAGAAAATAGTTCCAGGGTAAAATAGGAAAAACTCTGCTTCAAAAGTCTTGGATCTTCCTCCATGATTCTTCTTTCATAGTTTACAATAGGCTTCATTGCACATCCCCATCTGCCTCTGACAATCAAAGCACCACAGCGTGTACTGTTTTTTAAGAGCCAGTTAACAAAGTCACTTGTCCTGTACTTTGGACCAGCTATAAAGTCCCTCCTTGTGCCAGGGCTTCACTAAAAATGGCAGGTTTTTGCTTTACCCAGTAGGAAGATCTAATGAAAACAACATGATGTGATATATTTCTTAAATATCTCCAGAGATTGCACAAGCATATTTAGTAGTAAGAAAATGAAGATGTATAAACATATCCTTTATTTTGCACCACATCACTGAGACTCCCCCCAAATTTCCTAGGTAGTAAAAACTTACCCCTCTCAGTTTCTGGTGCCATATTCAGGCATCTAGAGCATTGTTTCCTTACTTTTTCTTAGATCCTATTGCAAGAAGCCATCACTATAGAGGTTTATCATGACCTACAGGAAGATGAGTTACTTGAGGTCCCTGCGGACTAAACACTGGCACAGAACTTAAGAGTGGACATATTTCTATGGCAAGATTATGGAAGTTTATTCCTGCTCTGCAGATCCCAAGATAATAAAACTGATCTACAATGAATGCGGTTGAGTTAGGAAAAATAAACTTCATAAAGCACCAATACCACTGTTGGCAGTCATGCAGGGTCTTAATAGTAATGGTAAAGTAAGCATAAGTAAGAACGTTTATGAGAAAAACCAATAATAACACTCTATAAATCATGTCTCTCCTTTTGCACAGTTAGAGGTAAACAATAATGAAAAAATCTCTTAAATACTGGAAATTGTATTCAATTCTTGTGATTCTTAGTCTTTCTTTTCAACATTTTTTCCTACATATCATAGGCTATCGACTCGCTTCTCTGTTTTTCTATCCATCTAATCCCTAGTGTCTAGTTCCTCTCTGAAACAGAGAAGTATCAAAATTCAAGCATTTAGAATAGTTGAACAATTGGCTAATTGACCTCCCGGCATTATCTCAGCCAAGAATGTGTGCTTTAATGCTTTCAATTGTAAAGTCTCATAATAGAGGAATTTCAGACATTGCCAAGCAAGTGGAAATACATTTTGAGCTGTTAATAGATTTAAAAACTCTTTATCTATGTAAATAAACTTGATTTAGTTAGTTTCAGGTGAGTAAATAGCTGGAATCCGGAGGTTAAATCTGCATTCTCATTATTCACCTAAAAACACAGCCTGGGGAGGTGAGGTCAGTAAAGCATGGCTCGAGGAGAAGCAACAGCTTCTCTGAGCCAAGTTTATACACAAAGATGGGGTCCTGTCTTCAAAATCTATCATTTGGCTACTTCCCTTGTACTCAGGGCACTAGCTTTTGTATTCACCAGTGAATAAGGGAATCCTTTGTGTAAGTTTGAATGGGAGTGACATAGCTGTCATAGCAAAGGCAGAAATACACACACACACACACACACACACACACACTCCACACGTCAGTTAGCAAAAGCAGTGAATCATTATAAACCTTGCAATGAAGAGGAGAAGGAGGATAGAGTGGTTACAAAAAAGCAGAGACAATAAGTAGGAGTAGAGACAGAATAGTCCTGGCATAATGTTGTATCCCTAGATTGTGAGACACGATCTCTCTTCTCATCAATGGAGTGACAAGGCAACCAGATCATTAGAACTGCACCATCTTAAATTGTATTCCTGTTCTTTAGGAGGTCTAGTCTAAAATTAAATGCAATTAACTAAAGCAAACTGAAGACAAAAAAATTCCAGTACACTGATTTCAGTCAGATCAATCCTTTATCACATAGCCTTTCACCATGTAAAAAATATCAGTCATTGGTAATTCATTTTATTAAAATAAGCTGTGTATTTACCTTACACGATTGAGTTAAAATCCTATAATCATAGTTGAAATTGTTTCTCAATTCCTTGAACAACCAGGCGTGATCCACATTTTAACCCTTTATTCTGAATCTTTCTTGAATCTAGTTTTATTATTTTGTAAGATAAGTGCTTTATCTTATCTTACAAAATAAGAAACGATTGCTCGGATTCTATATAATTTCTAACCTGAAATGCCCAGACTCTATGCTTATATTACAAAAATTAATTTTACTAAATAACTAACATAGAACTCTAAAGAATTATTTCCAGCCAAAGAATACCACAACAAAACCACATCAAATTTTTTTTTGGTTGTAATTTTAAAATGAGACTTGCCAGACACTTAATAGTATTTTATTAAGCTCAAACTGCTGGTATGTGTAGTAGATGAATTCTAAGAATTGGCTCTGAATATAGGAATTTCACAAAAATAGGGAAGAGAAAGACCAGTATTGAAAAAGATACACGAGAAAGCGAAATACAATAATTTATTCAAAGAATGTCCAATGAAAATGGATTATTGCTGTTTACTTTAGAGTGCCTTTTTTTATCTGAGATAGATTGCTTGAAAAAAACTTTTCTATCTTTATTTAATGAGTATACACCTCATATTCATCAGTAATTTAACTTGTATAATGGAATTTTATTGTTTGTAGTTGTGGATAATAGAGATTAAGTTTCCATGTGACAGAAGATTATGGGTCATTGTGATTCAGGTCAATGGAAGTTCACAATGTTGGCAAAATGAGTATTTTTATATGTTGTTGAAACTGCCACAAGTCTTCCCAGAGTCCTTTATTTAAAGAAAGAAGACTGTATTTCTCAAGAAAAAAATCCTGTAAAGTTTTATGTACTTTATACTGACTCTTTGTCTTCCTGACATATTTAATAGTTCCTGTTAAAGCCACAAGATATTGGATAAAAGGCTCTGAGTTGGGCCACTGCTCCATTTGAATAACCTTTAAAGCTTCAGTCTTCACAAACTGGCAGCCATTACGAGACCCATCTCATATGTAACATGTAACAATTTGTCCTAATATCATTATAACCACATGTGAGACCTCTTTAACACTAAAGTCTTAAAAAGGACTAATTACTAGCTGAAGATTGAGTCCTTCTATAATATTCCGTCATCCTAGTTTTAAGCATGCCTAAGATTTTGATTTTCTACTGGCCAGGCTTTTTTTGGGGGGGCCACACATGAAATGGAAATGCGACTGGTTTTATGTGTGCTGATTTGCCAGTGGTGGCTGCTGAGAACTTTAAATGCCTTTTCTACTGGCAGTCCCTGCTCTTCATCCTGTGCTCCAAATTATTCATTCAACAGGCATGAAGTACTGTATGGCAACTGTCAGAGTCAAGCTTTCTAATCAACAAGTTTTGGGAACTGAATAGCATTTGTTCACCATGACTTCAGTTTTAGTTTCACCTTCCTAATTAGGTTCCTACCAACTTCTTAAACTCATATTTATTATTTCAGGTTCTAGTGGCATATGCAGTAGCAACAAAGCCCTCCAAAAATCAGTTTATAAACACCCTGTGGCTATCTTTTTAAAAGATTTTATTTATTTATTTGACAGAGAGAGATAGAGAGAGCACAAGTAGGCAGAGTGGCAGGCAGAGGGAGAGAGAGAAGAAAGGTCTCCGCTGAGCAGGGAGGCCAACGTGGGGCTCGATCCCAGGATCCTGGAATCATGACCTGAGCCGAAGGCAGCCATATAACCAACCAAGCCACTCAGGTGCCCCAATACCCTATGGCTATTAATGTTCATGGTCCAACCAGATCCCTTCAAATCCCTTATTATTATTTTTTTTCACAATTCATTTTCCTTTTCCTTCCAAGCACCATTACCAGTATGCAACTCTTCTATCCTCAAGCTACTGAAGCTGCTTTTGCCTACAGATTTTGATGCATCTGGGAGTTAATGTGCCCACCCCTTGGGGTAGCCCTTAACCAATGACTGAACAGTATAGCAGCATGAAAGGCCAGCTCCCTTGCTTGGGATAAGGATAAAACTGAAACATAACTTACTCTCCAGAGTTCCCCAGCAGGACCAGACTAAAGCTACCATGTGAGGGGCTTTTACCTGAGAATGCACCCTTCTTTGGCCTCCACTATCACTTACAACCCCCGACCAGAGAAACACTTCCTTAAATTATTTTAACACAAGTCCTCATCTCAGGGTCTATGTCTAACTTAAGACACACCTACAATGAAGATCTCACTGTTATGCCAAATATCTCCTCCTAGTGGAAACACTAAGGATCAGAGTTGTTCTTTGCAGTCACTGACTGACCTTTTCAATGAACATCTACTCTATAACAGGTACAGAGAGGGACTTAAAAAAAAGAGCCTTCTTTTCACTACATCTGTATCTTTGGGGTAAATATCTAGTAGGGCAATTGCTGGATCATAGGGTAGCTCTATTTTTAAGTTTTTGAGGAACCTCCACACTGTTTTCCAAAGTGGCTACACCAACTTGCATTCCCACCAACAGTGTAAGAGGGTTCTTCTTTCTCCACATCCTCTCCAACATTTGTTGCTCCTTGCCTTATTAATTTTTGCCATTCTAACTAGTGTAAGGTGGTATCTCAATGTGGTTTTTGACTTGAATTTCCCTAATGATGATGAACACTTTTTCATGTGTCTATTAGCCATTTGTATGTCTTCTTTGGAGAAGTGTCTGCTCATGTCTTCTGCCCATTGTTTGACTTGATAATTTGCTTTTTTGGGTGTTGAGTTTGAGAAGTTCTTTATAGATCTTGGATATCAGCCCTTTGTCTGTAGTGTCATTCGCAAATATCTTCTCCCATTCCGTGGGTTGCCTCTGTTTTGTTGACTGTTTCCTTTGCTATACAGAAGCATTTTATCTTGATGAAGTCCCAAAAGTTCATTTTTGCTTTTCTTTCCTTTGCCTTTGGAGACGTGTCTTGAAAGAAGTTGCTGTGGCTGACGTCGAAGAGGTTACTGCCTATGTTCTCCTCCAAGAATTTGATGGATTCCTGTCTCACATTGAGGTCTTTCATCCATTTTGAGTTTATCTTTGTGTATAGTGTTAGAGAAGGGTTGAGTTTCATTGTTCTGCATATAGCTGCCCAATTTTCCCAGCACCATTTATTGAAGAGATTATCTTTTTTCCATTGGATATTTTTTCCTGCTTTGTCAAAGATTATTTGACTATAGAGTTGAGGGTCCATATCTGGGCTCTCTACTCTGTTCCATTGGTCTGTGTGTCTGTTTTGTGCCAGTACGATGCTGTCTTGGTGATCACAGCTTTGTGAAAAGAAGGGCCATATGTACCCTAATGTTCATAGCAGCAATGTCCACAATAGCCAAACTGTGGAAAGAGCCAGGTTGCCCTTCAACAGATGAATGGATAAAGAAGATGTAGTCCATATATACAATGGAATATTACTCAGCCATCAGAAATGATGAATACCTAACTTTTGCATCAATATGGATGGGACTGGAGGAGATTATGCTGAGTGAAATAAGTCAAGCAGAGAAAGTCAATTATCATATGGTTTCACTTACTTGTAGAACATAAGGAATAGCACGGAGGACATTAGGAGAAGGAAGGGAAAAATGAAAAGGGGGAAATCGGAGGGGGAGACGAACCATGAGAGACTGTGGACTCCAAGAAACAAACTG
>CM052901.1:83311878-83366208 GCA_028534135.1 Potos flavus | reverse complement strand
AAGCAGAGAAAGTCAATTATCATATGGTTTCACTTACTTGTAGAACATAAGGAATAGCACGGAGGACATTAGGAGAAGGAAGGGAAAAATGAAAAGGGGGAAATCGGAGGGGGAGACGAACCATGAGAGACTGTGGACTCCAAGAAACAAACTGAGGGTTTTAGAGGGGAGGGGGGTGGGGGGATGGGTGAGGCTCGTGACGGGTATTAAGGAGGACACATATTGCATGGAGCACTGGGTGTTATACATAAACAGTGAATCTTGGAACACTGTATCAAAAACTAATGATGTACTGTATGGTGACTAACATAACATAAAAAAAAAAAAAAAAAAAAAGACAGTGGCACTATCTCTACCTCAAATAGCTGACAATATCTAGAGCCAGAAGAGAAGAAGTAACAACAAATGTGACCACAGGTAGGATTTGCACAGCTATCATTAGAAAACAAAGAGGAAGCAGCATGGGAAGGAGAACAGTTTTCTGAGCATCAGAACCACAGAATCTCAGCACTTGAGATGCATCAGAGACTTCCAAGTTCTATCCCAGTGTCTTTTATCATCAGAAGAGGCTACCACAGCATTTTCCATGTGTTAAAACTCAATAAATAGTTGCACATTTGAATTACAAAGACTAGCTTATGCCCACTTAAAGTAGGCCTCAGAATGGCAAAACTGAAGGAAGTACATAGGTGGACAATGGAAAGAAAGGTTGAGACACTAGTCCAGAGACTGCTTGAAAGCAAGTAAAATCCCTTTAAGGTCAGAGCTATAAATATGCTACATTTAGGACATTCAGAATTTAATAGTGAATCCTACTATGTTAGATGGGACTATGCATCATTAATGTAGGTCAAAATGATAAAAAAAAAAAGTAATCAATTTCATATGGTTCTACACAATACAATGTTTTACGTGATAACACACCTTTGATATGAGTTAAATATATAGAATTGTATAGGTCATCTAGTCCAAGTTATACATCTGAAACAGATTTAGGAGTTCTTGCACTTGATTCTACAGACTTGCTTTAGGCATTTCAGTGATGCAAACTTACTTACTCACATGATTAGTGATCTTTTGTAGGCCTGATTAATTATAAACATTGTGATTTTCATCCATTAATCCTATTTATAATATTTGGGGTTAACAGCTAGATTCCTCTTTAATTTTCTCTTCTGAAATTACAAACTCATGCTTTCTTTAACATCCTTTTTTGATGGGACTCTCTGATCACTCTTCTCTGTAATCAATGTAACTGATCAGTTTTAGAACAGGATGTAATAGCCATATTATCAGTGTTATGTACTGAGCTTACATGTTGTGGTATTTTCTCTGCATTCGAGGGCATTATAAAGCAATCTCATGCTTTCTGTTTGATGTCACATGAATAAATCAAGAAGAATTTTTTTTCAATTTCTAACTAAAAATAATATATAAAAAATAATCTAGGTAGGAAAACAAAAGTGGTTAGTTAAGGAAGTTTGTTATTGCTTCTACCACTTTTAAATAAGCAGAACTCTAGGGGCAGACCACACCAAGAGAATATCTGTCAAGAGTTTGACAATAATTTGGGGTGAAGAAATAAATAATTTGTGGATTATAAGACTGTCTCACAAGATGATTTCATTCAGCGATTGTATTAAATAACTATATAAAGTAAATAAAATATAAACATCACATTTCTTGATCACATACACATTTTTGGAATAAAACATACTTAAGGCAAAAACTTGTTTAAGAACAAATAAAACTGAATGAGTAAAAATTCAAAGAGATACTCATAACCTCAAAATAGAATAGCGAGAGAAAGATAACTAGATACAAGTATTAAAAATATTTTTAAGTAAAAAGATAACAAAGAGTCATCTTTAAACTATATCTGCAAGGTAAGAATTAAGTCCACATGATTCTGGAACATGTTAAAAATACAATGATATTAAAGCATTAAGAAATCATTTTTTCTTTATAAAGGTACTTGGCTTTAGTTTCCTAGCTAAAACTCTTATTAGAGTATTAGGTTTAATTTGGGTCTCTACTTTAATAAAGGATATAAAGAAATTAAAGTGTATGCCAAAGAATTTTTTAAAATACTGAAAGAGAGAAATCTACTTGTATTAAAAGGCTAAATAAAGTTTTTCCTACTCAGAAAATGTAGTAAAAATAATGAATTAGTTGTTTTTGAATGGAATACCATTTTGTCTGCAGAAGATCAAATAAAAGGAAAGTGGGCTTAAATGAAATAGAGATTCAGTCATACATGAAGAACTTGTTAATTATCTAATTGATGAAGAGTAGAATGGGCTCATCATGTAAGGTTTAGAATAGTTTTTTTCAGCAATTACATTTATAAATACTAGAACTTCAAGGGAACATATGACCACCCTCTCTCTCCTTTTTTTGTATCAGGAAATAAAAACAGAAATTAAATTGCTTAACTCACTTCAGAAATTCGGCAAGGACTAGAATTCACAGCTCTTAACTTCTAAGCTTGCTCTGTGGCCTTGGATAAAGTATTCAAAACTTTTGTGTATAAGTTTGTATTGTTTTGTTTTTCATTTATACAATGGAAATAATATATAACTCAAAAGGAGAACTATGAATATCAAATATTTGGAAAGCACTTAGCATAACTGCTCAAATAACAATAGGTTTTTTTTGTTGTTGTATTTTTATCACCTAGTGCTTTTTCTTCTAAAAAAAATCACCCAACAATGAAAAATAATAATTTAGAATAATCTTTTATGTAAAAGTCTGGGTTGGGACACTTTAAAATGTTAGAAGTATATAGTTTTTTCCATGGGGGAAATGTATTGTTTTAAATTATGCCAATGAAAAAACTGCTACTAAAATATTAGTATATTTAATAAGTAACTACATGGAGGCCATTTTCTCATTTTCATTTATTATTTGTTTCAAATCCAAAGAGAAGTTCCTATCTTCGAAACCACACTCAAGGTAGGTTTTATCATCATCTCTACATTATAGATGAATAAACCCAAATCTCTAAGAGGTAAATATCTTACTACTGTTCTCTCTGATGTGTTCAGTTTACCCCTGGCATCTGAGGGCCCAGGATGATTATCAGAAAGGGTATGGAAAAACACATTGTTTTGAAAGATTCTAATGTAACACCCCTTTTCGGGAGTACAATTTGGCCCTACTTATACAATTTAAAAGCACACACATTCTCCCATTTCATGGGTTGCCTCTTTGTTTTGTTTCCTTTGCTGTGATTTCTGTGTTCAAAGTAAAGGGAATATACATATGTAATTACATATATTCATATATGCCTGAGACTTTTGGGGAGAGATGCATAAGACACTGTTGATAGTGGATACTTTGGAGATAGGGCAAGGGACTAAATTATGACAGAAAAATATTAAAATATTGTTATTAAATTATAACTTTCTGTGGTATAAATTGTGTGCATATGACTTTTTAACATGTGCATATATTATTTTACAAATAATAAGACAAGACAGATGAGAGGAGGTCAGAAGCTTGGGTGCATACAAGCTACAATGAATAGAATGGTCTTCACGGTTTTGAATGTTTATCTGGATTGCAAGCTCAATGACAAGAGCAACCAAATTTGTGAATCAAGCTGGCAAAAAATGTATGGGTAATTATAGGGCATGTGATGATCTGAAGAATGAATGATTTAACTACAGACATTAAAAAATTTTTTTTCAAACAAATTTAAAAGTGTGGAAAGAGATAAAAATTTTCAATTCTTTGTCCTCATCTTACTAGAATTGTCAGTAGTACTTGGCATCCTTGCCCACCAAGGTCCACCCATCAGGTCTTTGTAAGGTGATCCTGCCAACATGTAAATTACCTTAAATTTTTCACTGCTAAAAGAAAAAAAAAAACTATTTGACAGTCTTTTACTACAAGCACAATAAAATGCCAGATTGTTACATTGGTTTATAAAATCCTCTGTGATCTGGCCCTGCCCACCTTTCTCTTCCCATTTTTCCACTCTGCCCTTTACTAGCTATCACACAACAGAGTTTTGCTCTTTTTCTCTCTTGAACCTGCACATTAGCATCCTCTCTGATATAAACTATTTGCAACTCAGTTGAATTGATACAAAAAGTCATTCCATTTAGAACTAATATCCCTAAAGTATAACTACTTTGAAGTTTTTCTTAACTTAGATGGGAACTACAAATTGAAGGGATAAAGGTTCACGTCCATTAATATTCCCATGTGTCATCAAGTACCACTGAAATAAGCATTTTTTTAAATGAAGGACAAAAACACATTTTCCTGTGCCAAGCAATTTTTCTGTGTTTCTTTGCACATTTACCTGAAACTTCTTTAGATATATGCACATTTATCATTCTATCTGAATGACATTTAATATATTAAGGAAAAAAGCTAAAAGTCACATTTAAGATCCAAGTCAAATTGTAGCAATTCATTAACTTTATGAATCTAACAAGGTTATAGCTCTTCATAAAGTAGCTGATTTTATACTATAAATTATTTGTATGTTAAGTAGATGTGGATTTTTTTTTGCTTCATCTATTTCTGGAAAGGTGTTTTAAGAGAAATATGGCTATGGTATTCCAGGTTTCCTAAGCATTTATAGAGTGAATTTAAATCCATGTCAGGAAGGGGAAAAAACAGATATAATTGCATTTCATTAAGAAATGAAATCAAACTTCAAATTTCTACACAATGTACTAATATATGCTGAAACTAGAGTATTGGTTGTTGGAATGGAAAGATGTAGCATTTCTGTGACAGAAATACAAAAAGTGAATAAAAGTAGTGATAGCTAATTTTTGTTGAGACATATATTGGTTTCTTTATCCTGTTTTCAATATAATTATAAATATTATTATTAAGATATTGGGTACAGGAATATCCACGGAATTTGCATAATTCTGATAATCCTCAGAATAAGCTTATGATACAGGTAGTATTATCTTTATTTCACAAATAAGGAAGGTCTCAGGAAACTGTGTCCATAATTTGCCAAAAACGGCATACCAATAAATGACAGAAATTGAACTCACTCTCAGATTGTAAAAATCTAAAACCCATGCTACTATGGGAACACAGTGAACAAGGTTAGGTAGTGAGAGAAAGTGAGTGAAATGCTGTTTTTAGACTTGAAACCTAGGAGATTAAAATATGGAGCTGTCATTAGTAGAAACAAGATTATTTAGAAGAAGAGAGGTTTGGATTTGAGTTTGGAGAAATGTTAATTCCATTATCAACCTGCTGATTGTAGTGAGCTTCTTTTGAAGATATAGTTAATATAGTTGATATTGTTTAAGATATTTTCAAGCAGCTGGAAATGTAAGAGTACTGCTTTAGAAAATCATTCCAGGGGGAGGGAGATGTGTGATTTATTTTAAGAACTGACATCTTCCAAATATCTTCCAAATAACATACTCTTCTCTTCGGTTTATTTGTAGAGACATACCTAGGTTTATTACAAAAGTGCTTGTCACTGAAGGTGTTACATTCAGATGTCTGGTTTCTAGGAGATAGATACTTAAAGTTGAACATTAACTTAATATAAATGTTGAGGGAAAAAAAAAAAACAGCCTGACATAAGACTTTCCATGGTACTATGAGAAAGACAGGATTTACTTACCTAAAGACATGTAGGATGTGACTTGACTGGCAGTTAAAATGAATCCTTGATGTACCAAGGTGTTTTGTAAGAAGATTTAATGTGTGAGGTACCTAAAAATATGCATTTTCTCAATTTTTTCTTTGTTTTCATTCAAATATATTATTTAGATATATTGTCCATTTAAACAAATCAAACAAATGTCTATTTAAACCAAAGAGCACGGATGGATCTGAAGGGTCCTTATCACCAAGATGTAATACAAAAAATGCTGTTTCTGCATGAAACTATTCTGAGGACAGTTAGTTAGATTCGTAAATGGGTCCATGTCCTAAACAGTGAAGAATCAGAGGCACAGAGAAAAGTTTACTTTGGTGAGATATTTTATACGCCTAACCCAGTAGTCTCAACCAGGGGAGATTATGTCCCCCAGGGGAAATTTGGCAAGTGTCTGCAGACATGCCTCAATTGTCAGGACATTAAGAAGGGAAGAGGAATTCCACTAGCATTTAGTGAGTGGAGCCCAGGGAGGCTGCCTAAACATCTTACAGTGCACAGGATAGTCTCCAATAACAAGAGTTATCCAGTCTCAAATATCAATAGTGCTGAGGTTAAGAAATCTTGCTTCATCCTATGTGAGGTCCTAGGATATTATAAAAGAGATGAACTCCAATATTTTGTTGTGTAACATATGTGCCAGTTGTAGGAAACAATTATTTTAACTAGACCATTGATAGTTATACTTCATGTCTGAATTGTATTCTAAGTCATAAATGAGAAACCTATCACTTTACTAGAATCTCTTGACACCAAATGACCCTCTCCCTTTAAAAAAACATACACACAAAGATATTTGAGAGAATCTTTTTGAATCTGTTTAAAAAATATGGAAATTAAACTTCCATGTGCTTTGCTTCATCAGTAAAACTATAGAACCCATTAATAAAAAAAAACTATAGAAAATTAGCTCTATAAATCAGGAAATTCATCAAGTGTAGCTACTATTGCATGTCTGTAGTATCTGAATTAACTAAAAATTGAAGATTGGAGGGAGAAAAGGAACACCAGCTTTTCAAAAATTATTCATTTCTTTTTCCAGTCTTCATATTAGGATCACTTAGAGTTTCACCTGATGTATAAGTTTGTTGCCTTCTATTCTACCCTAGTTAAGTAATGTAATGCAAAAATAATTCTTTTTCCTTGTTTGTTATGTTCCTGTTCACACAAAAACCTATCCTATAATTTTATAATATTTTTAATAATTTCATTTATTTTTATGTTTAAATATCTCAATTTAATTATGCTTACATTTATTTGAAAACTTTAAAAATATTAACATTTCTATCAAACTGATCTTTTTGTAAGATAAACTCAAATTTTAAAATAATATTCTACAGATTACTTTCAGGTATTCAAAGATATCAACTACATTGACGATAGTCACACACATTTCTTTTCACATATCTATGAGATTTTAAGCCTCCCATGCCAGCCTTGTTTCTCATTATTATGACAATAGAAACATGACTGTACTTGAAATATAAACATGCCTAGTATAATAACACTCCAGCTACACTGAGGACATTTTTATTCAGGAAGGCCCATGTCATAGAGTTGAATTTTGACTACATAATGGATTTTAAATTGCTCTTTTTCTTTTCTTTCTTTTCCTACCTCGACCACACGTTTGCACAACACACAGAGCAGACAAAATAGTCTGGAGATGTCATTTTCAGACCTGGGTTTCTGTGTAAGCACACACCCTTCTGAAATGTAAATGGCTTCAAACTCCTTCACCTTAAATAGGTCTCAGTTTCCCCTTGTGAAAATTATTGGTTTATATTTGATATATTCTAAGGATCTTTCTTGCTATAAAATTCTGTGTTTACTCAAGAGAAGACCAAGGAGTGACCTCACAATTATTTTTGATAAAAGTGACTATTATATTTGCAGGTTGGATTTACATAATGTGTAAAAGTTTAATGCAGAGCAACTCTACTTGTCAATAGAAAACAAAATCATATAAAAAATTTATATTATATATTATATTATATTATATTATATTATTTAAGGAGATAGTTTATTGAATACACTACAAGGGAGTGGCAGGCAGGACAGCAGAGGAGAGGCTATTGACCATATAAACAAATTTTAAATTAAACAGAAGGGAAATAGTTTCGATTCACTATTGGCATGGGCTACAGAGAAAAACATTTTGGAGTTATCAAAATGGATAAGAGCTTATGCTTTGAAATCAAACAAATCTGAAGTGGAATCTGTCCTCTGTCATTAATTAACTATGTATCCTTGAGAAGTCCTTTACCTTTTTGAGTGCCCATGTCCTCATCTAAAATATGTGTATAATAGTACCTACTTTGCAAGATCAAATATGTTTAGTGCCTGGCATATAAGTGTAGTGAATAACACTTACAAATATTATAACCCTCTCTATAATTAAGACAGTAATCAACATTTATGTCCTCATTAATATAGATATTTTAATGCCTACATGTAAGACTTTATAAAGGAAGCTCTGCAGCTTATTTTCAGTGTACCAGGAACTATTATTCAAATTTGAAATATTACTTATATTACTTTTTAAAACTTACTTTTGAATTTTCATGTAAATGTAATTTTGTAATTCAATATAAATAGGCTAATAGTGCTATCAAAAATTAAAATGTAGGGCACTGGGTAGCATACTACAAAGAATACAGCCAAGACTGACTCTAGCTGTGGGACCCTGAACAATAGGTTTCAGTTGTTTATTTTTCAATAAAAGTTGGTTTAGACTGGTTATCTAAGCAAGCCACTTTCTGTTTAATTCCATCACACCTAGTCTTCTTACTGTTTGAGAAATAGTGTCAGTTTACCAAAATCTATATGGAAATGTTTCCTTAACAAGAAGAAATACTTTAAGGCACATAAGTATAGACAAGTTATGAGCAAATAACCCTCAAGATTTGCTTTACTTTTCTTTCTAGTTTTCCAAACAAAAGGCCTCCAGATGATTGATAAGCTACTTCCTGTCAAGTGCAACAGCAAATCTTTCTGAGAGACTGTCAGTGGGTTTGATTCTTGAATCTCTCTTTAAATAGACTCCATAGGGCAGCCTATACAAAGAACACAATGGCAGGGAAGACATTTAGAGTCAAGCTGGAAAGCCTTGCATCCTTTAGAAGTAGCAGCATTTTTTAAAGTGTAAAATTAATAAACCCAAAAAGGAGATTTCCACAACTAAATTGAGAAGCCCAGTCTGGCATTATCAGTTTGTCAGGTCATAAGAGGTCGAGGAGGGCACCACTGCATGTGCTATGAAGAGTTTGAAATATTTTCTTTTAAAAAATGTGTACAATATTCTCTTAACCTGACCTAACCCCTGCTACTCAGTTAAAAGCTGAATGGCACTTCTTTTCAGGTAAAAATTTCCATTAAAATAAACCGAGGTCACATTTTGCACTAGTCTGATTGACAGGAAAAAGGCCTAGTAAGAACTTTATAGAGGTGAAAAAAACATGCAGTGGTTAAGTTATTAAATAAATGCTAAAGCAAATCTACTTATGTCAACTTTAATATTTGTACTGTATAACATTTTCCACCATTAATATAATTCTCTCCCTGAAAGCCAGAAGTCTGGATATATGTATTCTTTATGTTTCCTGATAGGTTTTGGAGTTGAGAAAATGACAGTAATGTCCAATAATATATGATAAAATTAGATACACACATATTCTATATACTTTTCCATAAGTGTTCTTAGTGCTCACCTGGACGTTTATACTAAGTGCAGAGTTGGAGGATTGTAATATTTTTCAGGAACTTTATAAAACAATTGAATTGAAACAAACCAAAAACAAGTAAATTTTACACTGGTTTGCCAATTATTGTTTTTTACTTGTCCTTTACTAAACACAATTAAATACTACCTATCGATCTGTCAATTTCCACCAAAAAAAAAAACCCTGCTGGAATTTTTATTGGGATTTTGCTGAGTATTAGATAAATTTTAATGTAATTAGTATATTATTTATTTTGAGGCTTCCAATCCAGAATTAGAATCTATTTCTTAATTCATTTAAATATTCAAATTTCCCTGTCAATTTTCTCTAGTTTTAATGGTTGTGTCTTATACATCTTTTACTAAATTTATACCTAAGTATATAGTGATTTGGGGCACTATTGTAAATATAATCTTTTCTTTATTTTTTTCTCTCAAGTTTTTATTTAAAGTCCAGTTAGCTAACATACAGTTAGTTAACATATAACATAATAAATAATATTAATTTCAGATGTAGAATTTAGTGATTCATCATTTACATACAACACCCAGCGGTCATCACAAGTGCCCATCCAAAGGATAGAAAAATACTGATTTGAAGGAATACATGAACCCCGATGTTTAAATCAGCATAATTAACAATAGTCAAACTATGCAAAGAGTCCAATGCCCATCAACTGATGAATGGATAAAGAAGATGCAGTATGTATATACAATAGAATATTACTCAGCCATTAAAAATAATGAAATCTTGCCATTTGCAACCACATGGATGGAACTAGAGTATATTATGCTAGGTGAAAGAGTCAAAGAAAGACAAAAACCATATGATTTCATTTATATGTGGAATTTAAGTAAATACAATCTCTTAAGTGTTGTTTTTTGTATATTTACTTTCCACCCTATGATCTTGCTAAATTCACTTATTTCTTTTCCTAGAAATTCTTCTATTAAATAATAATCATGTCATCTACACAGAGAAACAGTTTTTCCTTTAACATCTTATGACTCATTTCTTTTTCTTCACTCACTGCTACGGCTAGGAGTCTCCAACACTGAGTTTAATAGAAGTAGTGAAAGGGGACGTTGTTGTTTAATTTCTGATCTTAGAGGAAAGCATTCACTCTTTCACTATTAAGTATGATGTTAGCTGCAGGATTTTGGGTTTTTGAAGATGCCCTTTATCAAATTGAGGAAGTTCTATTTCTAGTTTGACGAGTATTTTTATCATGAACAAATATTAGTCTTTGTAATTTTTCTATATCTCTTAAAGTCATGAAATTATTTTTCTCCCTTGTTTTCATACTGTGTTTTTGAATTACATGAATGAATGATTTTAATATTAAACAAAACTTGCATTCTGGAGATAAACCCTATTTAGCCATGATATATCATCTTTTTTATGTTGCTGGAATAGAAGTGCTAATAGTTTGTTTAGGATTTTGCATCTAAATTCATAAGGGATATTCATAAAGGATCTGTAGTTTTCTTGTAATATCACTGTGTGGTGT
This sequence comes from Potos flavus, assembly GCA_028534135.1. Lineage (NCBI taxonomy): Eukaryota > Metazoa > Chordata > Mammalia > Carnivora > Procyonidae > Potos > Potos flavus. The sequence goes on along the minus strand of CM052901.1, from coordinate 83,355,326 downwards.
TGGCATCAGAGTAATGGTGGCTTCATAAAATGAGTGTAAATAGTGTTCCCTCCCCTTCTATTTTCTGAAAGTGTTTGTAATTGCTATCATTTCTTTCTTTAATGTTGGTTTGGATTCAAAAATGAAACCATCAGAGACTGGAGTTTTTTTTTTTTTTTTTTTTGAGACTGGAGTTTTCTTATGAGAAAGACTATTAACTATAAATTCAATTCTTTAATAGATAGATATGGCACTATTCAGGTTGTCTATAGATTTTTGACTGAGTTTGTTAGCTTGAATCTCTCAAGGAATCTGTGCATTTCATCTAAGCTTCAGAATTTGCATAAAGTTGTTCATGATGCTCTCTCATTATCTTTTTAATGTCTACAGGTTCTGTGGTGATACTCATTTTTCTATTTATGATACTGGTGATTTGCATTCAATCTTTTTAAATTCTTGATCAGTGTACCTAAAGGTTGTGAATTTTGTCACTCTTTTCCAAGATCCAGATTTTGGCTTTATTAACTCCACTATTTAATCTGTTTTATTATCCTTTGGTTGCTGCACCTAACTTAACTTTTTTATTTTCTAATAGTTTTGGGCTTTTTCTTATTTTTCTGTCTTCTTGAGATGGAATCTTAGATCAAGGAATTTAAATAAATTTTAGTTAAATTCTTTACTAATTTCTTTACTAAAAAAATGTGTGTGTGGCTATCAAATTTCCTCAGCACTGTTGTGTGCGTGTGTGTGTGTGTGTGTGTATGGCTTACCCACATGTGCTCTCATTATTGATTTCTAAATTAATTCTGTTGTGGTTAGAGCATATATTTAGCATGATTTCGATATATTTAATTTTTACAAGGCCTGTTTTATGGCTTACCATATAGTTTACCTTTGTGAATTTATCATGCACTTGAAAAAAATGTATATCCTGCAGTAGTCTGATGTAGTGTTCTATAAATATAAATTAGGTCACAGTGCTTTAGAGTATTGCTCCAAACATCCATGATTTAACTAAATTTTGGCTAGTTATTCTGCTTTTGTTTTTGTATTGAGAAAAGGTATTAAAATATCCTTCCATGAATCTAGAAGTATCTTTTTTTCCTCCATAATGCTCTCAACTTTTGACGCCTGTAATTAGGCATATACATGTTAATAATTTTTGTCTTCCTGATAAATTGACCATTTTATCTTTATAAAATGTCCTTTTTTAATTTCTAGAAAAAGCTGTGTCTCATATTTTATCTAGTATAAATATTATTTATCTGTATAAATATCTTAGATTTACTCTTTGCATGATATATCTGTTAATTTTCATTAATTTTTTTAGTTTTTAAAAAATTTTTATTATTATGTTCAATTAACCAACATATAGTACATTATTAGTTTTTGATGTAGTGGTCTGGTTTCTCTCCAGATCGAATAAATCTTTCACCTTTTTATTTCTTTTAAATCTATCTGTTTCTTTATATTTAAGGTGCATCTCATAGATAGCACATAGCTGGGTCTTGCTTTTTATCTGATCTAATAGTATGTGCTTTTATTTGGATTATTTAATCCAATGGATATATTTCCATCATTTAGCTTATCAGGGGGCTGTCATCTGTTGATTGCTTTTTCCTTTGAAACTGGGCCTAAGTTTCTGGCTCTTTGTGTGTCAAATAATTCTGGATTGTATCATGGCCATTGTGAATATCAGATTGTGGACATTCCGGATTCTATTATATTGCTCTAAAAAGTAGTGATGTATTTTTTTCTCTTAGTAGGTAGTTAATTTGATTATACCGAAACTAAAAAGTGCCCTGACCAAAGGGTTAAGTGGCTTAGACTTCAATTTTATTCTTTTAGCCTTAGCTGGAAGCTGTTTGCCCTATATGTGTGTGCTTTACAGGTTTGGGCTGAGTTTAAATATAAAATTTAAGATTTCCCTTCTCTGGATTTCTCCTTTGCAGTGTTCCCTACTTGCTTTCCTACCAGAAAAACTTCAGATTGACTGTAAGAGTTTTAGCTGCCCCTATCCTCCTATGACTGCAGTAAAAAATAGGGAAATCACTCTGTGCTGTTCACTTGGTCCAAGTTTTGATTCCCCTTTACAAATATGTTTGTTTCTGGCCTGGAAACCTATTTGTGAAGTCCCCAGAGCTCCAGGTATTTTGGCTTATTTGCTTGCTTTTGTCTAAAGTTCTTAACTAATATTTGAACTGGTATGCGTATTAGGCCCTTACTCCTCCATACTGGAAGGAGAAACACTTAGTGGAAGCTTTAAAATAGATAATCATCTGTTTCTATAGAGGCAGACTGCATTTACTTGGAATTTAGCAAAAGCATGAGCCTCAGCAAAGTGGATCCTTCAGAAAATGTGTGTAAAAAGAGTTCTGTCTTGGGCAACTTAACAGTAAGGTGCCTATTTATGACCCAAGTAGATCCAAGTAGTAGCTGAGGCAGTTAGACAGGTGTCTGGAATTTGAGGAAGAGGTCCTGAGTTAGAAATATAGTTTCGGGAATCACCAGTGTATAGAATATATGGTAATTAAATTAATGATACTGGATAAAATTATGAAAGGGATAATTATAGATAGAAGTCTGAGGACTGAATCTTGTACTACTCCAGGGTTCAGAGCCATAAAAATGAGGAACGAGGAAAAGTGAAAATTGGCCAGTGAAATTGGAATCATGTATATTACTGATGACCTTAAAAGAACAGTTTTATAAAATGGTTGAAATAAACTCTTCACTGGATTCAAGTGAAAAAATGGACAAGGAAAGTTGGAAAAGCTAGGATATATACAGGCTTTTTGAGGGTATTTTCTATAAGAAGGAATAGAGAAATGGGACAGTCGTTGAAGGAGGAAAGTAGCCAGTTAGTACGGATATTCACTTTTAATTAGAAATATTACAAAGTGTTTATTTGTTAATGGCAATAATCTAACAAAGAAGAAAAAATATTGAGGATGTTGGACATCAGTTTGGAAACGTTTTCTCTAAATAACCAGATACTAAATATTTTAAAGTTTCTGGGCCATGTGGTCTCTGTCACAGCTACTAAGCTCTGTCACTACAGCACAAAAGCAGCCATAGATAATATATAAGTGAGCAGGCATAGCTGTATTCCAATAAAACTTTATTTACTAATAGATGAAGGGCAGGATTTGGATTGTGGGCCATAGTTAACTGGCCCCAGGATAACTTAAACAATTAAGTTCTTGAGTGGGCAAGCCTTGATAGGATCCAGTTCACAAGTATATAGATTATCATTTGATGAAAACAGAAAGTCCATCCAATTTAATCAAGTGTAAAGAGGAATATGAGTTTTGATGAAAACAGTATGGAAGATCATAGTTGTAAAAGCATGTAGAACTTTTCTGATTGCTTGTATTTTCCCATATTAAGGAAATATTAAGTCATCCACCTGACCTTAATTATCCAATCCATCTCTGGATTGAACATCTTCAGCTTTATCTCTCTCAAATCATTACACTGCTACCAGTAACATAATCACTACTTTCTCCTTAAAAATGTCTTTTCCCTACCTATAAAGCTGTTGATCATGAGTATGGCTTTATCAAAATGATAAATGAATACTTCTTCTCTACATCTAAGCTCTAATTTTCTTTGTATTGTTTCAATATTAGGCAGGGAATAAATAGTGACAAACATGGTCACTGGCAAGTAGATCTGACTTATAACATCATTAAAGGAAGTGCTTTTAAAAATTAATGCCTCTTTCCTTCTACCTCAAAAATAAGTCCAGGATGGGGATAAGTGTCTTGTCTTGAGGCATGGTGATGAAATATGCATATTTCTCGCTTGGGTCCTGCGACCCCTGTCTGTAATTTTTTAACTGATATTAATTGATGTTTTTTTCAGTACATGCTTCACACATTGCTAGTTTGCAGTTTATAATTAATGTATATGCTAATTTTAATTGATCAAGAGAATTTAGAGGTGTGTACTTTGATATCGGCACTTACTTGTATTTCAATAAAATGACAGTGACTTGGCTACTTCTGGCCTGGAAACCTATTATGTACCTGAGTAGTCAAGGGGAAACATTGATGGTGATCCAGTGATGGTATTTAATGCAATTAAAATGTGAAAACTACACTCTTCAGTTTGTTACCTCCTAGAAAGCAAATTCATTTTATACCAGGGGAAAGAGAGAAAATGCAAAATAATGCCTTTCCATGGGTTCTCCTATAACCCCAATTCTACTTTTTTTTTTTTGATTAAATACTTAAAAAGATAGAGTGGTCTAAGAAATCAAGCTGTTAGAATTATTTTGAACCCTTAATTATACCAAATCAGATTCTAAATATATGCTAATCCATTGTTTTTTCCACTTGAGATAGTTCTAACGGTGTGCTTACCACTTCTTTTTCCTAGGTTTGTATAGCCTAAGAGGACAAAGAAGCCTGCTCAGCAATTCCTTTCCTAGACATTTGTTTTCAACTCCAAAGAATTGTTCTCTATGTATGCTTAGTTTGGTAGAGAAATATTTGTTTCTATTGCATAAAGTGACTGTATTTCAACATCACTAAGATTTAAAAAGCATTTGATTTTGGTGAAGGAGTACCTTTTTGACAACCAACATCGTTATAGAAGGTGCTATAAACTATGGAGATTGCAAAACTAATAGCAGTGAGGATACAGGTATTTGAGAAAATCGTGCTTTTTGAGAGATTAAATATATTGACAAGTGATTTCTAACCTACCCATCTTCCCTATTCCTCCAAATTTTGAAGTAATTGCAAATGTTGGTGCCCTGGATTCTATTGGGTTTGAAGCTGTATTACTTCAGTCTTACTGGTAAAAAACCTTCGACCACCTTATAAAGCATGTTTAAAGTAGAAAAACAGATTTTAAAAAATATCAAAGGCATATATTTCTGGGTACAGACAGAATTTTCTGAAAATAGCTCCTCACCTGCATGTTGGGGACTTAAAATATTTTTATCATGGCACCAATATTTTTTCCCACCCATAAGGTATGATGCTCCATAATTGCTAAGGAAAATAACATAAATGGGGAGGGAATGGGAGTCCTAAGTAACTAATATCAGATCTATTCTCGGTGAAATTTGGAAAAAGTAATAAAACATCAGGGCACATTAACTCAAAGGTTTAAAATTACAGATGAAGACTCACAAGCATGGGAAAGTTACTTAATATCTCTGGATCTCTGGTTTCTCATATCTGAAGCAGCGACATCAATAATACCTACTGCATAGGGTTATTACAAGGAGTTATGTTTTACTATTTGTCAGTAACTTAGAATACAGTGTCCGTTAAACAAAAAATAATAATAATAATGTGTGAGGGGAAGTTAGTGATACATAAGGAAGTGGCAGAGGAAGAGAATTTGAGAGCATCACTGCCTCAAGCTATGTCATAAGAATAGAGTAGGAAACTCACAATTATATTTTTTTCCCAGGTTGTTTCTGCCTCACTAAAATGAGAATAACCAGACTTTCTGAGGTGCCTAATGCTAAATTAATTATATTCTTTTCTCCAGGATGGATACAAATACTTTTGCTTTTATACCACAGTGCTTTTACTTTATTATTACTGAACATCTTTAAAATATTTTTTTTAAAGATTTTATTTATTTATTTGACAGAGAGAGAGATCGCAAGTAGGCAGAAAGGCAAGCAGAGAGAGAGGGGGAAGCAGGCTCCCTGCTGAGCAGAGAACCCGATGCGGGGCTCGATCCCGGGACCCTGAGATCCTGACCTGAGCCGAAGGCAGAGGCTTTAACCCACTGAGCCACCCAGGCACAGCTATTACTGAACATTTTTAAATCACATATTGCATAATCTTAAATGTTATGTTAAATGTGTTATGTTCCTTCTTTATCGTTATCAGATAAGCTGGACCGCCAATAACTCAATTACTTCTTATCTTTATTAAGAAATCTGATTAGACTTGCACTGAAACAATTTATTTTATCCTGTTAGGAAGTTGCACTATTAGAGAGGTCCATTAACTCTTTCATGATGTTGTGGAATCAGTGGGGAAATCTCTAATTGCTACAGGCACAGGTGAGTGCCATGAGTACCAAATTATGCATGGCAGCAGCAATTTCCTAAAAGACCCATGATTTCTTAGTGGTTAAAAGCTTTAATGTGCCTCCAGTGCCTAAGTCATTAAGAGAGAATGATTTAGGCACAGGGAGAATCTAACTAAAATGTAAAACTGTGAGGCCATTACAAATAATAATATACCCAATAAAAGTGCTTGAATAGTAGTGTCAGATGCAAGCATTTTCCCCATTAATTCTGATGTCATGAAAGATACAAAGCAACTGAAAAGCACAAAGAGAAATCTTGTCATAAAATGGGACAAGAATAATCAGAAATAAATCAAAAAGCCTTTTCCTTATATTAGCATCTTCCTCACATTTATAAAATCTTCATTTCGAAAGCATTTAAAATAACCATAGGCTCTATATTATTTGCTTTTCACCCCTTACTATAAGCTCCTTTGGGAAATGGGTCATTCAGTTTTTGAAGTGGGGGAAACTGAGACTTGTATTTCTGTGGCTGTGGGACTTGTGATATATAATTATGTTATTTTTCTTTAGACTCCATTTATTCTTATAAAAATGTAAATAAAAATTTTAAATATTAACTTTTTTATTTCCTTAAAACAACTATTTCTAAATATCCGTGTTCTCCTTTTAGTGTCTATTGAAATGTGACTTTTTTTGAATAGCTTCAGTCATAGCGTACCAACCATGTATGATTCAAAATACATTTTCAGTTCCATCCTTTCCGTGAGAGCATAATATTTCATTCAATTGAAATGTCATAACTTCATCATTTCTCTATCATGAAATATTCTATTTTTAGTCTCATAAATAATGCTGTAATTAACAACATCTTTTTCCCGGGCTTTACTGGAAAAATTTACATACAATAAAACTAATCTATATTAAGTGTACAGTTTGATAAATTTTGGCAATTGTATGTATTTGTGTAGCCATCCCCATGAACATGATATAGAACTTCTAAATCAACCCCCAAAATTCCCTAGTGACTCTGCATTTATTCCCCTCATCCTTCGTCTCAGGCAACCACAGCTTTGCTTTATGTCACCATAACTTAACCTTCTCTAAAATTTTATACAAACAGGATCATATACTATATAGTCTCCTGTGTTTCACTTTCTAACAGCACCATGTTTTTGAGATTCATCCATGTTATTATATCAGTATTTTTTTCCTTTTTATTACTGTGGTATATGGGTATACCACAATTTGTTTATTCATTCACCAGTTATGGGACACTTGGGTTTTTTCTTCCAATTTGGGGCTAATATAAATAATGCTACTTTGGAAATGTGTATAAAACTCTGCAGTAGTTAATTTTATGTGTCACCTTGACTAGGCCATGAAGTGCCCAGATATTTAGTGAAACATTATCCTGGGTGTGTCTGTGACGGTAGTTTTAGATGAGATTAACATTTAAATCAGTAGAGTGAGTAAGGTAGATTGGTCCCCCTAATGTGGGTGGCCCTCATGCAATCAGTTGAAGGACTAATATTACAAAAAGCCTGACTGTTTTTCAAAGAAGGAACTCTGTCTGCTTGGCTGGTTGAGCTAGAACATAGACCTTTTCCAGCCTTCAGATTCAGACTGAAACATCAGCTTTTCTTGGGTCTCAAGCCTGCCAACTTTCCAACTGAAACACATACCTTCGGCTTTCCTGGGTCTCTAGCTTGCTGACTAAAGATCTGGGGACTTTTCAGCCTTTATAATCATATGAGCCAATTCCATATAATATCCTTATACACACACACAGCCTAATGGTTCAGTTTCTCTGGAGAACCCTGATTAATACAAAGTCTTTGTATGGACCTATTTTTAAAATTTATCTTGGGTAAATACTTAGATGTGGGATTGCTGGGTCATGAGATGAGTACATGTTTAATGCTCACGTTTAAGTGACAAAATGCTTTTTTCAAAATGGCTGTACCACTTTGCATCTCCACCAGCAATGTATAAGAAATGCAGTTGCTTCATATATTTGTCAAAACTTAGTATTTCAGGGTTTTTTTTTCCTTAGGTTTTAGCAATTCTATTGTGTGTATGATTGTGGTTTTAATCTGAATTTCTCTGACGACTGGTGATGTTGAGTATCTTTTCATGTGATTATTGTCTATACATTTATCTTCTTTGGTTAAATCTCTCTTTAAACCTTTTGCCCAGCTAGAAAAATTGATTTCATTTCTTAACATTGAGTTAAACTTGTTCTTTATATTTTCTAGATACATGACTTTGTCAAATTAGAAGACTTGCAAATATCTTCTCTCATTTTGTGGCTGTCAACTTCATTTTCTTAACCATGCCTATCAAAGAATAAGAGTCCATTTTGTCTTTTATTTTCTTTCACGGAGAATGCTTTTTTGTCCTGTTTTAGAAACTCTGTCAAAGGCAATATGTTAAAAATTTTATCCTGTGTTTTCTTCAGGAAGTTTTATATTTTATCTAATAATTAGGTCTATAATTCTCTTGATGTTAAATTTTGTATATGATATAAAGAGTTGGTTATAATTTTTTTTTTTTACTATACAGATGATCAATTGTTTCAGTAACATTTATTAAAAAAAAAAAAAGAGTATCCTCCCTCAATTCAATTGCCTTCACACCTATGGCAAAAACCAAGTGACCATATATATGTGGGTTTATTTTGGAAATCTTTATTTTTGTTTAATTAATCTTGTTGTCTTCTATTATGCCAATTCTATATTAGTTATTTCAGCACTACAGTAAGTCTTGAGTCAGGTTATGTAAGTTTCTCAATGTTATTCTTCTTTATTAAAGTGGTTTTGACTATTGTAGTTTCTTTTCATTTTCATATAGTTGTTGTAATCAACTTATCAATTTGACTAGGATTTTACTGAATCTATAAATCAGTCAAACTCAGCAGATCAACTAAACTCAGCAATGCATGTTTTGTAATTTTTTGGTATTGAGACCTTGCATATCTTTATTAAATGTATTTCTAAATAGTTTTTATTTTTACATGATTTAAGATTGAGTTTAAATATTTCTTAAATATGCATTTCCATTTTATAGAAATATATTTAATTTTTCTGTAAACTTGTAAACTGCAACTTTGCTAGATGTATTCATTAATTACCATAACTTTTTTTTTTAGTTTTTTTTTCACAGATTTCCACACATATAATCAGATCACCTGCAAATACAGTTTTACTTTTTTACTTCCCAGTCAAAAGAGATTTGCCTTTTATTTTTCACCCAATCATTCAGCTTCATGTTTTTGTACTGTCTGGGTCTTCCAGTATAATGCTGAACATAACGTGGTAAATATTATAAAAATTAATACTATTGAACAAATTGGACATGAGAGGAGAGGAAAAAGAAGGAGAATTTACAAGCTAATTAATTTCACTGTTGCTCATAATGAGGTACCAAGAGATACCATTTAAAGAAAAAGAAAACTAAGGGTATTATATAAATGTATACATTTAATGGTAACCCCTAGAACGAAGATTTTTTTTTAAATTCCAAATACTAAGAGGGACTGCAAAACACTAAACATATGTAAATATATACAAGAGGACATACCTCATCTATTTTTTTAAATTGCAGATTGAATTACAGAGCAAAAAAAAAAAATCAGTAAAAGAAGCCATTAGCATCCTTAAATAAAGGACAAAATAAAGATTAAAACACAAAATGAGAAGTAATATAAATTATGTCACTAAGGGAGTTTTAAAAGTCATTTACAAACTACTTTAGGTAGTGTTATGCAAAAAAAAATCTAAATGAAATAGATAATTATCTAGAAAAATAAAATCTACCAGAAGCATTACCGGAAGAGAAAGCAGAAACAGATGAATTTCCCTAGAGAACTGCAGAAATTTGTAAATCATATAATACCCCCTTCTCTGCAAATACCACTAAGCTCAAATAGTTTAACATGAAATTCTACCAAATCTATAAAGAACTTATCATTCTGATGGTAATTCACCAAATCAAGAGTACATAAAAGAAGGAATTCCTTAAAACTATCAGCCCAGTGATGGGTATTAAGGAGGGCATGTATTGCATGGAGCACTGGGTGTTATACACAAACAATGAATCATGGAACACTACATCAAAAACTAATGATGTCCTGTATGGTGACTAACATAACATAATAAAAATAAATAAATAAAAAATAAAATTATTTTCATAAAGTGTAAGTAATATTTTATCTATAACTAGAAAAAAGGACAAAAAATGAAAAATATGGAGTAAATTCTCATTTATCTCTCACTAATGCATTTCAATGATGCAACTCAATGCAAATTCGTACGATTGATTTCTAAATGTTGAAAGGGCATTTTAACTTGATTTAAACCTATTTCTTTTAAAACAAAACAAAAACACCTTGATAAAATAGGATTCAACAGATATTTCGTTAACATGAACACATAGATATAAATATATTATCTTTTTGTACCATCTGGGTCCTCCAGTATAATGTTGAATATATATAACATTTTATATATGTAATATTTTATTTAATTATGATACATTTCAGTTGAAATCAGGAAGAGAAGAAAATGCTCAACACCACCACTGCTATTTGACATTATATAAGATGCTTCAGCCAGTGAGATTAACAAAAGAAATTAGAGGTATGACAATGTAAAACGAAAATATAAATATATTTCAGATGACAGAGGTAAAGAAGTGCTCCTGTAGTGAATGATGTGAAAGAATGATGTGAAAATCTACTAGAAACAGTAAGTTATTGGGATATAAAATTAGTATTGCGAAATCAATAGACACCTTCTGCAAAAACAAAACCCATTTAATTTTAAAAAGATTCTGTTCTTTAAAGTAGTAACAAAAAAGAGAATATATCTAGAAATAAATCTGAAATGAAACTTGTAAGTTTTCTGAAGGATCTACATAGTGTTGAACAAAATAGAAAACTACACTATGCTTTAGCTAGGGAGATTCAATAATAAAAAGATGTCTATTCCTCCTTGAGTAAATGTATATATTATAAAATCTATAAATAGCAAATTAATCCCTAGTATCAATAGTGTGGTTGTTGCTGTTATTGTTCTCTAAAGTTAAGTAAATATGGTTTAAAGTTTATATGGGAAAAGAAGAGTCAAATGTAGATAGTAAAACATTGTTTAAAAAAAAATCAACTAAGGGGCACTAGCCACACAAAATTTAAAGTATATCATAAGATTTTAATAGTTAAAATGATGTTATATTTGTATATAAATAGAGAAAAAAATGGAATAGGATGGAAAGTTCAAAAGTAGACTGGAATAAATATGGAAATTAGTATATGATAAAGGTGGCATCTAAAAATCAGTTGGTAAAACTGAATTTTTAAAATAAATCTTGTTTGGACAACTGGGAGCCATTTAGGAGAAAAGAGATAATTTTTAGATCTCTCACAGTATATACTAGGGTTAATTCCAATTGGAATAAAGATTTAAAAAGAAAAGAAACCCCACAAATATTAGATATAAATATGGGTGTAGTTTTAAAAGCCTGTGGTTGGGTAGCACTTCCTAAGAAGAGTCAAAATCCAGAGAACTTAAATTAAAAGGGTAATAAATTTTACTAAGTTATTTTTTTAAATCACAAGCAAAGTAAAAGACAAATGAAAAATAGTGAAGCATCTGTAGAGTTTGTACCACAAACAGAAGACTAGCCTCCTTAAGATATGAAGAGCTTCTAGAAATAAAGAATAATAAGATCAAGAATCCAACAGAAAAATTAGCAAGGAATATGAACCTGGCAATTCTGAGAAATACAAATACAAATTTTTTTTTTTTTTTAAGGCAGGTGAATAGGGACAGAGGGAGAGGGAGAGAGAGAATCTTAAGCAGGCTCCATGCCCAGTGCGGAGCCTGAGATGGAACTTGATCTCACGACCCTGAGATCATGACCTGAGCTGAAATCAAGAGTCGGACACTTAACTCACTGAGCCACCAAGGTGCACCACAAATGGTCTTTAAAAACAGAAAATAATTTTCTGATTTTTCACTTAAATAAGAGAAATGGAAACACACTTCAGAGATGCCTTATCTCACCTATCATGTTCCAAAATTTTTTTTAAAAGGCCTAGTTGGTTAGGCTGTGGGAAAACAGCATTCCCATACATTGCTGGTGAGAGTGATTAATGGTATAATTCCTATGCAGGGAAATCTGATATTATACACCAAAATACAAATACAATAATCCTTTGACCCATGATACCCACTTCTGTGTATTTGTCCTACAAAAATGCATTCTGCATGCATTCTAAATGATATATGAATGAGGTTACTCATCGAGGCAGTGTAATAGTAAACAACTGGAAACAAACAATGTGTATATTGATAGAAAATTGATTAAATAACTCAGGCTACATCTACACAATAGAATATTATGCATTTGTAAAAAGAATGGGTATAGTCTTTATGTACCAAAATAGAATGATCTCCAATAAAATTTTATATTTTCCCAATTAAATTTTAAAGTAAAAAAAGAGATGAAATACTATATATGCTACCAATTTTCTGAAAAATAAAGCTAGTGAATATATTTTCATATTTGTATACATTTGCATAAAATAATTAGGAGATAAGAAAAAATCTAATAAAAATATTTTTCAGTACAGTGGAGCAGAATGGGTTGCAGAGTAGGATGGTAAGAAGACTGCTGAGCATGTATTTTATATTATTTTGATTTTCAAAACATGTACATGCATTACATAGTCAGAAAATTTTAAATGGTAAAAAATAATCAATGGGTGTATGGCCCTGCTCTCTACATTTGAAGTACATTTTAAATAATAGTTTACATGGATTTTTCTACTTGACTTTAAGTCATATGGTTACATGTAGAAAGAAGTTACTGATAAATTTGATATTAGAGGATTTATATATCTCCCAAATATAAGACAAGAGTATTCTACTAATGATCGTGTCTATCTTTTTGTGAGGAACAGTGTCCCTTGTATACTTCGCTGGTATAAACTATTGGGAAACTGAGTTTGCAACAGGTTGGAATATAGAAATTGTTAAATTTTCTGCTAGGAAGAACAAGGAAAAAAAAGTTTTTACTCCAGCTGTAATTACAGTATAACTGAGTAGGTTACTGCCTACTAACTGCAAGAATGTATTAAGTTAGTCAGGAAACAGAAAAGCAGGTTATAAAAATTCATTTTGTCAATTCATTTTTAAAAACACAAAACATGTAAGCATGTTTAATTCTTCGCTGCAAAAGAATGGATTCTCCAAATAACAGAACTATATTCACATTTATTAACAACATGATAGATTGTTACTTAATTTTAACTAAATACAGTTGATGTGCTTGCATATTCTAGGTATATTTCCATTTTAAATTAACCCATCTCACATATACTATAAAACAGGAGAAACAAGTATATACTTGTTTATACTATAAAACAAGTAATAATTTAGCCAAAAGGAATCATCTTGGAAATAAGTAAGTGTATATACTCTGTTGCTTCTCTTTTCTTCTTCTTTTTTCTTTTTTTAGTTTTATTTATTTATTTGACAGAGAGAGACAGCAACAGAGGGAACACAAGCAGGGGGAGCAGGAGAGGGAGAAGCAGGCTCCCGCTGAGCAGGGATCTAGATGCAGGGCTCGATCCCAGGACTCTGGGATCATGACTTGAGCAGAAGGCAGACACTTAATGACTGAGCCCCCCAGGCGCCCCTATACTCTGTTCCTGAGAAAATGGAGTAACATCTTGTATATTGAAACATATTTAACACTAAGTAATTATTAAGGAAACAAAATATTAATGTTGTTACAGGATTCAAGCTAAATACTGCATTCAGATTCCATGTTTGAAACTCCATATTTTTAAAAATAAGAGTCATGATAATAAGTTGTACCACATGCGAATTGCAGGACAGAAAGACTCCATCCACAAGGATAAACTGCGTGGATCAAGTCAGAATCTTTAGCTGCACCTTTCAGTAGCCCTGTAAGATTCATCCTGTGACAGTTAAATTTGTAATATGTAGGAAAATGCAATCAAATACTAATCTCATTTCTAAAGGACATGCAAACTGTCTAAAGGATGCATTCCCCTTCTAAAATACTTCAAAATGCTCTTTACTATTAAGATAAAGGCTCAGATAGTAATCCTCAAATGAAGACTACACTGAGCGTAAATAGCAGCCAGGACTGAAAATTTTGTTTTTCTCCACCCAAAACTAGACTTGTCTGCAATAATTATAAATAATAAATTTGACCTCCTGAATGTAGATGCTGGGATTTCAACAAGGTAATATATTTACATTTTAACTCTTTATTTTCAGATTTTATGTTTTATAAAGATCATACGCTGCATTTTAAATGCCACTGAAAACAGACAGACACACATGTACACACTGGTAGTGTTATAGATAGAATAATATAACTTGCAAATTAAAATTATCATAAATGAACTAAATATAAATATAAATTTACTTAAATGTATTTAAATATAAAATATAAATTTACAGGAACAATATGAAATATGTTATGAAATTGCTCACAACAAAATGTTAATCTTTTAAATGTAAATATATAAGATAAAGTAAATATCTATAAATATTAATAAAATCAGAACCTCTATTGAAAAATAAAATACTATGAATATAAATGTCCTTTCCACTTATTTTCCATCTATAATGTAGCTACTTTTGAAAAGAATTAGTTAGCAGCTTATCTTAGTGGTTTTGTATTATATATAGTGCTACCTTCTGCTTGTGTACTCGACTCAGTCTAACCAAAGCTTGATAACTTAATATCACCACAGAGACCAAAGGCCACCCTCTATTATCAGGTGCCAATGGCCCTTAGGACATCTCTCTCCTCTCCCACCCTCCATAATAAATTTTCTCAGGGGCAGCTAAATGATATTCTCTCCTTTATTAGTTCTCATAACCTCTTACTTTATTTTTAGTATGTATGAGACTTGGGGGATCAGTTCATAACAACAATCTTTTTGCAGACTAACTCACAGTCTTACTTAAGATCAAATATTATGTAGTCCCTTCCTTTATGCCATTAGCTAATATCAACTATGTACTTCCTTCATGCCAATCATGAGACATATATCATCTCATGTATTTCTAAAAATGCATTTAGGTAGGCACAAATTTTAAATAAAATTAAAAATTTTAAGTATTACTTATACAAAACTGAACAAATCCCATGTGAACAGCATTAGTTATTCACAAAATGAACACATCCATATAAAGTACACAGACCCAGAAATAGTATGTTTCCATCACTCAGAAGCCCCATCATATTTCCTGCCTTTTCCTAAAAGACGATGAGTATCCTGACTTCCAACAAAAGATTATTTGTCTGTTTTGGAACATTTTACAAAAGGAATCACATAGTATATATTCTTTTACATCTGGCTTCTAATTTGCTCGAAGAGTTTGTTATATTTATCAGTGTTTGTTGTATTTATCAGTGGTGTTTTTGCAGTAGCAGTCCCTTTTTCTTTGTCGTATAGCATGCCATTGTATGAACAGATGACTCATTTATCCATTTTATTGTCAGCGATATACGGGTTGTTTCCAAGTTTGGGATATTATGAATAATGCTTCTGTGAACTTTCTTTCCTATGTCTTTTAATGAACATGTATGCCCCTTTCCATTGGGTATATACTCAAGAGTGGTATTGTTGGATCAGAGGATATGCATATCTGCAAATTATTAGATATTGCCAAATAATTTTCCAAAGTAGCTCTATAAACATATACCTTAATAAGAAGTATACGAAAGCTCCATTTCTCCACATCCTTGCCAATATTGGACATTTTCAGTTTTTTCAATTCATTCTAATGAACATATACATTGTAGATTTAATTTGAGTTTCCCTGGTTACTAATGAATTTGAGAATCTTTTCATAGGATTACAAGCTACTTTTGTATTCTCCTTTAGGAAGGTTATTAAAAAATTTCTTGTCTCTTTTTCACTTGGATTTTCTATCTTTTCTCATTAACTTACAGATCTTCTTTGTGTATTGTGGATACATTACTTTGTCAGTTACATAGGTTTTAAATATACTGGTTTCTTAAGTGTTAAATGGTGTCTTTTGATGAAGAGAAGTTCCTACTTTTAAAATAGCCCAACATGTTGATCTTTTCCTTTATAGTAGGAACAATCTTCCCGTTTCTCCAAGCACACGAAGATACTCTCCTATGACATATTTAGTGACAACTTTTTCATAATTTCAGCCCTTATGTATGTGGTTATGCTTATGGCCTTTCTGTTTTGTTCCACCGATCTATTTGTCTGTCTCTGTACCAACACCATACTGTCTTAGTCATAATGTTGGTATCTCTGAGTATTAATCCTCCAACTTTGTTCTTCAAAGTTGTTTTAGCTACACTTCAATTCCTTATAAACCTTAGAAACATTCTTCAATTTCCACATTCCCCTTAGCCCCCTGCATACTCACACACATACACACACACACACACACACACACACACACACACACACAAGCTGGGAATTTTATTTTGATTGAATTGATTTTATACATCAAATTTGGGAAAATTGACATATTTTCAATAAGAAAATTTCCCATCTATGAACATGTATGTCCTTTCATTTCACTTTTATCCCCCAGATGAACGACTCTGAGAAACACTTAATGCAGTTTTCAGATGATCCCATGGATGGAGCAACCAGCCACTTGTAGTAGTGGCCAGCTCAATAATATATATACATTATATATGTATATATATAAAGATATAAATATATCTTTTTATATATAAATATATAAAAAAATTATATATATATAAAATATTTTATTTATTCATTTGACAGAGAGAGAGAGAGAGAGACAGCGAGAGAGGGAACACAAGCAGGAGGAGTGGGAGAGGGAAAAGCAGGCTTCCCGCTGAGCAGGGAGCCCTACGTGGGGCTTCATCCCAGGATCTGAGCCAAAGGCAGACGCTTAATGACTGAGCCACTCCAGCGCCCCTCAATAATATATTTTTTTAGACTTTTTTTCCCTCTCCTTTCTTCTCTGCCTGGATTCCTCTCTTCCTCACTGATGCTTCCTGAGGTACATCTCCTAATAAGAACTCACACATAAGCCTCTTTTCCAAAGTCTGCTATCTTGCCAAGAAATCTCACCATCATGTTTAAGGGAAAGCCACAGACTTTTCAAATGGGCCATGTGATTCTAAATAGTCTGGCATCCTGCTACCTGCCTGACCTCATCTCTATGTACTCTGCATTTTTTGCGGAATGGCCGCTGCAGCCATTCTGATTTCTGTGCTTCTTCAACCATTTCAAGCATCCTCTCTTCTCAAAAAAGTCGTACTTGATGTTTCCCGTCATTCCAGACTTCATGGACTGGAATATATTTATATTCATTCATAGACTTCAAGGAGGAAAATAACGAAGTTGCATGGAGATACACACACACACACACACACACACACACACACACACACACACACATATCGCCATGTAACTTAATTATATATCTATGAATCTATTCATCTAGATATATGTATCTCCATGTAACTTCGTTATTTTCCTTCTTGAAGTCTATGTTCAATCAGTACATTCTCCATGATGTCTCCTTTTGTCCAAAGTTTGCAAAAACCATAACCCCTATCCCAGCATTCCTATCCTCATCTCCTGCTTAATTTTTCTACATAGTGTTATCACCTAATATCAGTATATCAGGACATGGGTTTTTGTCTTCCTCATTCTTTTATTTGTTGCAACTATAACACTGCCTTTTAGTAGATATTTGATAAATATTCTGTCAAGTGAAATATTTTGAAAAAAGTGTAAAGAGCATGCTTCCATTTATGTAACGGAGGTAGAGTAAGAAAATGTCTGAGTTAATAACTATTGAAAGAGTAACTTACTAAATTTGAATTAAAACATAAATTTTAAAATAGGTGGAATATAAAGCTCCCTGGAGATATAAAGAGAGTTCTATAACACACTTCAGATTTAGCAAGATGAAAATGAGGAGGCTTCAGTTCTCTAGGGTGAGATAACAAAGGAGAATGGGAGGAAGCAGCTCTAGGGAGGTATAATTTATATGCAATACAAATCATCCATTTTAAGTCTATGGTGTGATGAATTTTAACAAATATATTCAGTCATATAACTACCACACAAATCATGATATAGATTATTTCCATCATCTTCCAAAATTTCCCTCATGCTACTTTGCATTCAATCCTCTCCCATGACCCTGGCTCTAGGCAAGTGATGACTGATAGTTTTAAATTATTCTTTTCAATCACTGTCCTAAACCAATTTTGCTGCTGTACTCCTAGCTGGGTATGAGATGAAAAATACTGAGTCCCAAGAAGTATATCCACGGGTACCCAAAACAGAGGACTCCATGGTTGGGTTAAGCACTGCAGGAATGGATCAGCCTTCCTAGAAGATTCTCACTGGTGACTTTTGTAGGTATTAGCTATTAGATTGTAAGATTAGTTGTCAAAAATGTCTCTGTATGGCAGTGGTAAAACAAACATTAAGGAACTTATCAGATAATCCTTATTTGGATTTAGAAGTTGGACTGACCCTTCCCCCCCATGACAACTGCCAACATTTAGGTCTTTATAAGCCATATGTGTTCAGCAAATTGGACATGGGGGTTGGTTAGGGCAGGGAGGAAGATAATGGATGTTCTGTTAATTTAGTCCTATGATATATGAAACTGCACATTTTATTTTTGAAAAAATAAACTTAGTTTAACTGTATTTGCAATTCAAGCTGTAGAACATGATCACAAGAATACACTCATATATTTAAAGTAAATATATCATGATGCTGGCGAATATTTGGAATGTAAACCTTTGTTTTTTGAGCCTAAACATATTTCATTCCATTGGCTTTAGCCTGGCTTTCGATTTTAGCTCTCAATTTTATATCACTGGTTTTTAATGTCATTATTCAACCCATTGACACAAGTGCTGAAATGTGTGGAATCAAGTACAGAGGCTTGACCCTTGTGACTACAAAATTTACTTTAGGCTGGCACTAATAATACTAATAATAACTAACCTTTACATAGTACTCACTACATACCATGAAATGTTCTGAGCATTTTTAAAGTATTAATTTATGTATTATTAATTAATGAATATCAACTGTATTAATGTTTTAATCATACAATTCTCTCTGAAATAGTTGCAATAATTAATTCCACTTTTCTTATAGGGTTACAGAAGCACAGAAATGTCGAATAGTTTGTTCAAGATTATATAACTAGAAAAGGGCAGGATCAGGATTCAAACCCAGCCCCTGGATTTCATGTTTTTAAACACCATGTTTTGAGTGTATTGTGGCAGTTTCAGATCTGATAGCACACATTATTGCATAGTTTTATCTTCTCCACCTCAGCTCAGAAATATTTTAAAGGTGCTGTAAAGTACCTTGCTGAGATTAATATACACATGCATCCCTATATTACTTTCCTATTGCTGCTGTAATAAATGATCACAAATTTAGTGGCTTAAAACAACACAAGTTTATTATCTTATAGTTCTGCAAGTCAGAAGCCTAAAATGGGTAGGCAGGGGTTCATTTGTTCTGGAGGCCCTAGGAGAGAATGTATTTATTTTCCTTTTCTAGCTTCTAGAGGCTGCCTACATCCCTTGCCTCAGGGTCCTACATTACTCCAACCTCTCCTTCCATCATTACATCTTTTTCTCTGATTCTGACCCTCTTGCCTCTCTTTTATAAGGATCCTTATGATTACATTGGGCCTATCTGGATAATCCAGGATAATCTCCTTATCTCAAGATCCTGAATGTAATCACACCTACAAATTCCCTTTTGCCATGTAAATGAGTACATTCACGGGTTTGTGGGGAGGGGTATTATTCTGCCTACCACAATTCTCCTGTTCATATGAAGAGGGAACTCATTACTCAGAATAATCATGTTCCATGGTCAAGCATTTACGACATTTGTGTTGAATAACAGTGCACTCTCTCCCCACAGTTCAAGATTATTTAATAAGCCTTGGACAACCTCATCTTCAAATGATTTTTATTACTGTCCTTATATATAAATCATCAGCCTGATGAAAATGTGTCTGTTCATGTTCTAAAAGAAACAAGCTTTGTGCATTCTCAATCCTGAAGCTTTTTAACCTTTGCCAGGAGGACTCTTCCTCTTCCTTTTGCCAGTTGTTTAGTGTCTGCTCAACTCTTTTAAGTTGTTTCCCTAGCTGCCCACACCTTTGGGACACTTCCCTAGTCTGGACTTCTTTGATTATAACTGTCTTTACAGCTCACTTGGTAATGAACACATGCTATTTGAGTGACTTCCCCTTGGAATGTAAGTGGCATAACTCAAATGAACTAATATGAACTAATATGTATTAATGGTTTTAAATAAACTCACTAAATCTTTTCTGTTCCAAAAGAGCACTGCCTTTCAAAGTAGTCGCTGTGGAAAGTGATACATTTATTCCAAAGAATATGATATCACATTATATTTACAGTCTCATTTTTGACACTGACTTTAGGGGTTATTTAGAAGCCATATAAGAAAATTACCTATGGTGCTTCACAGCTTCAGCTTGTATTTGACTAAAATTGGCTATAGAAATCATGTACATTCTAGCTTTCTCATTTGCGTTTTTGAAAACTGAATGGAAGTAACCAACTACTACCACTCACCTCTTTCCCTGTAAAGTGGATTCGCTTATTTTTTTCTTGTTTTTGATGTAATGTTCAAAAATTCATTAGTTGTATATAACTTATTTTTAAAGTACTTTATAATCTCAGTGTTCATAGTAGCAATGTCCACAATAGCCAAACTGTGGAAGGAGCCGAGATGCCCTTCAACAGATGAATGGATAAAGAAGATGTGGTCCAAATATACAATGGACTATTACTCAGCCATCAGAAAGGATGAATACCCACCATTTGCATCGGCATGGATGGAACTGGAGGAGATTATGCTAAGTGAAATAAGTTAAGCAGAGAAAGACAATTATCACTGGTTTTACTCATATGTGGAATATAAGGAATAGCGTGGAGGACCACAGGGGAAGTGAGGGAAAACTGAAGGGGAAGAAATCAGAGAGGGAAATAAGCCATGAGAGACTCTGGACTCCGGGAACCAAACTAAGGGTAACAGAAGGGAGGGGGCTGGGAGGATGGGGTAACCAGGTGATGGGTATTAAGGAGGGCACGTGTGGTGATAAGCACTGGTGTTATATGCAACTAATGAATCATTGAACACTACATCAAAAACTAATGATGTACTATATGTTGGCTAATTTGAACATAATGAAAAAATAAAAATAAACATAAATAAAGTACTTTATAACCACCACCTTCCCCAACCCTCTGCAACAAGATTCTCCAGTAAAAGTTGGACTAGGAAACACGATTAATGTCAGAAGCAAAAGTGGAGATCACCTAACTCACCCCAATTCTAAATCTTGAAATTCAATATTCATGGAAAGTGAGTTGGTTGTGTGTGTGTGTGGGGGAATAATAGAAAGAAGAAACAAACCATATAAACAGAGAGTTGATGTGAACTGCCCAGCAGTGAGTCTATGTACCCCAACAGTGAACAGAAACTGATGCCAGGTCCAACAAATGCACAGAATCAGTGGTGAAAGACAACACCAACAAGAAGGATGGCCAGCACTTCTATAAAAAGCAGGCCCTGATCACTGTCCAAGCCTACTTACTGCATGTTGACAAGAAGCCCAAGAGTACTCACCATGTTTGAGCATTGAGGCAAAACCATGAGCGAGAAAGCAAGAGGGGTATGTCACACATGAGCAATGACTGCCCAACAATAAAATGTGGCCTGCCATCTATTTCAGAGACTTAAGTATACATTAGGAGGAAACACTACCTCCTGTAATATATATTTAATAAAATACACCTTTGGTTACTTTTAAATCTAAGGTTCATAATTCTCTATCATGGCGGAGGGTAAAAATTCCATTATATTATACCAGACTCTTTTTGTATTTTAGTTTTATAGCTTTATTTCACACATTATCATGAATACCTAGCTTACATACTCTTAGAAATAATGTTCTGTTATCCATGTAAATTATATAAATATCTTTAGTGAGATGTATGAATATTCAGTTTTCTATGTTCATTATTTTTTATTAAATGCATAATTAATAACTGATGAAAAAAATCAGAGATAATTTAGTTTTCAAAATTATATTTTTACTTTCCTGAATGGTATAATTTCTATAACTCACAGAATTATGCAACCGATAGAAATGTACGGTATATATCAAGAGCTCGAACTTATGCAAACCCAAATAGTTTTTAATTTGAAGCAAAGAAAATAATTAGAGTTGGGGGCCATATTCAGCTTTTAAGATAGGTAGTAGTCATTCGTTCTTTGGAGATATTGATACATTTTTGGCATAAATGAAAGAAAAACAAATAGACTAATTATAATGACATGACTGCTATTTTCTATCTATGCAGATGCTTCTCTAACTTTAAAATTATTCACATCCTCCTGGGACAGAGCAACAATTAGGCTGACAGGGTAGATTGTAAATAAAATGTAAAAATAGAATAATACTAAATAGAGAAGTACTAGATAAAAGAGCAACTCTAGCCAGATGGAAAAATGAACAGCAAGAGAAGACATGAGAACTGAGTCCCTTTAGTGTTTAAAGTATTCTTTCTGTCTGTTGGGGCTACTCTCTTGAAAACATGAAGCCTGATTATTTTGTTACCTTCTGAACTCGTTTTAAGTTGTTCACAACACAGTCTTTGCATAATGTTTCTTTATTTTCAATCATATCTTGTCTATTTAATGAATTTTGAGTTACAAAAATGCATGCATGCTGATAAGCATACTTCTGAATGTGTCATCAACCTTAGTTGGGGCTTTGAAAGTAGGAGGACGTAACAGAAGATTTGGTCAGTTTCTGTGACTAAGTCAAAGGCTATGTCTTCTATTTTCTACCACACATTCATATTAAGAGTGGGGTCAGCAGATTCCTTCAGAGTTATGAAAGTAATTCAACTTTCCACATTATGGATGGAATTTAGAAGTAGTGAATCTGAAAACAAGCCACTGTGCAATAGCCAAATTAATTGCACTTGGTTGGCAGAAAATTGGCATCCACTAAAAGAATCATAAATTTAGGACAGCAAAATTCTAAGAATTCTGATTAATTATTTAAAATACTAAGACATTAAAAATAAACACTAAAACATCAAAAGTATTAAAAACAAATACTAAAATATTAAAGCATTGAAAACAAATATTAGAATATACTGTGATCTCAGCTTAATTAGATAAGACACTATGTAACTTTAAAACTGCCTAAGGCACTAGGAGAGGCTCAAATCCCACAAATATCTGAAATTTATCATATTCAAAATGAAACCAGAAATTACCCCTTCAAACCTCACCCCATTCTATCCCTCCTATCGACCCTCAATCAGGGTCACATAAGGTAGATGACCAAAGTATGTTCCTTATCTTTCTTTCACAGTCCCTGTCCAGTAAGTAGGTCAACAGCATTTTTAGTCAGTCAACAGTGAATTCAATACATTTCTTATATCTACTCTGTGTTTCCACCTCCATTAAGTTCAAGACTAGATCATCATTTACCTGCAATATACTGATAACCCTTTAGTTGCTTCTTTCATTTATTTTTAACAAATCTTTACTGGGTGCCTATTCTGTACACTCTGCCAAAAGCTGTAATTAAAAGAATCAATAGCAGTACCTACTTTCAAGTAACTTACTTTTGAGTAGAGGAAACTAGACACATAAAAAAAAATTAACACTGGTATTATGTATCTGTTTGCAAAACAGTCCTTCCAGAAAGAATGTGAGAAACTGTTCAAATTTAATTAGTTGCCAGACATTTAATCTTGCCTGCATCTAACTTATTTCCCATTCTGAGATTAATGATTATAAAATGCAAACCCAATCCTTACTTAAATTATTTAAGTATCTATGCATCATCTACTAGATGGAATCCAATTTGGTCCCTGTAAGCCTTTATGAGAAAGTAGCAGTTGTCAAAGTGTGTTTGGGGACCCATGGTGGGGAGGGAAGGTTTCCCTGAAACCCTTTTAGTAGCTCTGAATAGTCAAAATTATGTTCATGATACTCCTAAAATGTTATTTGCCTTTTTCATCCTATTCTCTCACAAATGTACAGTTGAGTTTTCCAAACACTGCATAACTTGTGATATTGCAACAGATTGCTTGAAGCAGCAGAAAGGAGAATCTAGATGTATTCTGTGAAACCAGACAATAAAAAAATATGTGATACTATAAAACAATGCCTATTGTCCCATTAAATTTGTTTTGCTTGGGAAAAATCGATTATCTTTTATAAAAATATATTATTTATGTTAGCATGTAATGAGTTTATTATTTTCATTTTATTTACTTTAAATATTTCTGAGCTTTAATTTCTAATATGGCAAATATCGGTAGATGTAAATTACTACATACAAGTACTTTGGGATTCTTAATTTTTAAGAATGCAAAGAGGTCCTCAGGCCAAAAGGTTTGAGAACTGCTACAATAAAGCATAGCAAATTATAGGCTGGCCTTGTCTCATACTGTTGTTCACACTTACTTGGTGCTCCAATCACACCAAGACTTTCCGTTTTCTACAATCTATCATGCTGTCTCTTCCCTCCCATCACAGACTGTGTGTTAATCTTCAACTGCTTCCCATGGCTTCCCACCTTGCAGGATCCCACGAAGAAAAGGGACTAAGGCAGAATGAGGATAAGGGAGGGGTGTGGACATGCATACATAAGGACCCAGAAGAAAATTACATTAGGTGGCAGTGCTGTTCCATTGCTCTTCCTTCAATGTTATGCTGAAATATCTTTCCTGGAAGCCCATCGAAGTCCTATGTCTACCTCAAAACAGCCTCTCCTGTCACTCTACTTTCAAGGGATCCTCTGTTAATAATTTCATTAACATACATTTTGCTATTTTAATTATTTGTTTGTAATGGAAATTGTTCCAGAATATAGATATTTTTTTCCTCTTTTGATTCCAAATGGTATCTTGAAGTTTCTGGACTTCCTAAACATTTGAATAGGTATTTCTAAAATCTAGGAAGCACATACAAATATAAGTTTTGCCAATACTTTATGAAATCTTCACAGAAATATTTCTATTAATCATACTATTCATTTCACTTCATGATACTGGTTTATAAGTATATAAGTTTATAAGTCTGTCCCTCAATGGGATGTTATTTCTATGAGCACAGAAAACAAGACAAGCCTCATGTAATACATGAGGGAGGTAATACAACATTTTAGAAATGATTGTCTCTTGAATCCCCAAACCCACTGACGTAATCAGATAAAGGCTCCTCTTTAACTGCCACTTTCAGAATTATATTGATTTTGCCATATTGCTGGTCTGTAAGAGTAGTTACAGAAATATCATGGGATATTCAAATGGTTCTGGAAGGTTTCTTCTAAAACATATTTCTCCTAGAGTAGGAAGTCCTCTTAGATTTAGGAAATAGTTTCTGGGAAAATTAAGCTTATCAGTCAGTCATGTCTTAGAGTGAGTTACTTTAATCTTTTAATCAAATTGCTTTTACTTTAATAGCTTGGGTACAGATTACAGTGCTCTGGGTCATCCTGTCCTCCTAAGCTTCATATATACTTACAGGCTATAAGGTAGTGAAGCAAAAGTAAACTCTAGTCCTCTCTATTTGAACACACTTGCTAATCACAAGTGTGATTGACTCCACTGGGGCCTCCAATCTGCTGACCCTATCAAATTTGCCCTCTTCATCTTCCCTGTCTTTTCCTTAATTCCCTTTTTTAAAAATAGTTAAATTCCATCATTCATTATAATAACTTCACTATGTAGCATCTAACCTCCTTCGCCCTCCAACTTTCCATTATCCTCGACTAGCAAAAGAATTCAGAATTTAGTTTGAATCCAAGTATTTGTCTACTCCACTACTGTCCTCGAGTGTCTGAAATAGAGAAAAACAAATAACCATGCTGTCTCTTTTTTTTTTTTCCTTTTATGGTATAAAAGCACAAGTGAACCCTCTTTGTTTATAGGCAACAATTCTCCATTCCCCTGCTGGACATTCTCCCATTCTCTGAGTTGACTATTCAAAACCTTCTTCTGCTTCAAAGATCCACACAGCTTTAATCTTCTTCATTCTTAGAAAGAAATAATTTAGTCATTGGGAGAACACAACCAATTAGAAGAAAGTTTGTACATTCTTCCACCACCAAATCTAACAACCTACTTGCCTCTGTGCTACATATTATGTCTCCCCTTCTGTTACAATTCCTCTACCTATACATTGAACCCTATTCCTTCTCTCCTATTCAAGACTTTCCTCCTGAAAATTCTTCTATCTTCCCTGTATTAGCAGTTTTCACCCTTACTACTAAATCACTGTTACTAGCATATAACATTCTGTGATAACTAAGTTAAAAAAAAAATTATCTTGACTCCATTCCCCCTTGGAGCTCCAATTCTTTTCTCCGCTATGCAATAAAACCCCTATAAGAGCTATCTTTACCCACTGTCTTCACTTCTTCCTTCTCCTCTCTCCCCAGACTTCCCTGCTCAAGCATTTGTTCTCACAAGTGCTATAAAACAATTCTAACAAGTCACTTGTCACCACCCTGTTACCAAATCCAATGGTCAATTCTTAGCCCTAATTTTAATCTCTCACAGTTGATCACTCCTCCCTTGTGAAATAGTTTCTACACTTTCTTCATATTCTCATGTCTTTCTCCTGCATAACTGGCCGCTCCTTTGGCTCCATATGATTAGATTCTCTTTTTCTTCCTAAAATAAATATTCCAGTGCCCAACCCTCAGATCTTGCTCTTTTCACTGTCTCCTCACTCCCTAGGTGACTTCCTTTATTCCCAGTGACTAATGACTTCCAAATTTATTTCTATATTTATAATCTTTCCTATAAACATCAGACAACTGTATCCAATCGTCAACTAAATTTTTTTTTTGTCTCAGTGGTTAGTGGGTATTTTTATACTTGACATAAATAAAATAAAATTCTTGATTCTTCCATTCCCGTCTCTCTAGCCCTCATTTCAGTAAATTTCACCACCACTCACTTACTGTTTCTCGTAAACACTTGGGAGTTATCACTGATTTTTTTTTAAAGATTTTATTTATTTATCAGAGAGAGAAAGTGTGAGCAGGAGGGAGGAGGCAAAGGGAGAGGGAGAAGCAGACCCTCCACTAAGCAGGAAGCCAACCGACTAACCTGGACTCCCGCTTGATCCCAAAACCCTGAGGTCATGACCTGAGCCAAAGGCAGATGTTTAACCAACTGAACCACCCAGGTGCCCCTAAATGAGATTATTTTCTTGATTTCCTTTTTGAATAGTTAATTGTTAGTTACCCTGATAGCAAATCCAGACAAATACACTAGAAGAAAACAAGGCCAATATCCCTATTCTTAATGAAGATAGATGCAAATATCTTCCACAGAAAACTAGCAAACAAAATTTTATAGCACATTAAAAGGATCATACACCATGACCATCTGGGATTTATCCCTAGAATGCAAGAATGGTTCAACATAAACAAATCAATATGATATACCATATTCACAGAATGAAGGATAAAAACCACATGATTATCACAATAGATGCAAAAAAACCATTTGATAAAATTCAATACTTTTTCATGATAAAAACTCTTAACAAAGTAGGTATAGAAGAAATTGGCTTCAACATAATAAAGGCCATATATGAAAGGCTCACAGCTAACATCATACACAATGGTGAAAAACTGAAAGTTTTTCCTCTAAGATCAGGAGAAAGACAAGGATCCACATGTTAGACACTTCTATTCAGCATAGGACTGGACCTACTAGAGAAATTAGGCAAGAAAAGAAGAAATAAAAGGCATTCAAATTGGATAGGAAGTAAAATTATCTGTTTGTAAATGACATGAAAATTCTAAAGACTCCACACATACCCTCCCTGTCTCTTTCTGTCTCTGTCTCTCTCTCACACGTGCACACACGCGCGCGCGCACACACACACATTGTTAAAATGAATACATTCAGAGAAGTTACAGGATACAAAATCCTACCTTCTCTACATGATTTGGTGGGAAGTACCAGCACGTGAGCAGAAGAAGAATAAATTTGGAGAATTTGTTTCCCTGGCTCCCTCCTTATGGATTCACTGAGGCATGGCTAATGATAGCTCCTGTCAGGTCACACTCCCCACCCACACCACCCTCTCTGTTTTTGGTTTTTGGTAACTGCTATCTCTCCTCCCCACCTTTAGGCCTAAGGGTATAATATCCTCCTGTTCATAATAGCCCTGAGGTCCTGATCTTTCCCTTGTGATTTCCCTACAGGCTTCTTTCGCCTTTGTAAAAAGCCCACTTACTGAACTTCAGATTGTCCAAATGATATGTTTCTTGCCAGCAGCCTGACTATTCTACCTCATACTCAGATTCAACTCATCAGTAAATGCTGTAATTTCCACTTACAAAGTATATTCCAAAGCTAACCAATTTTCACCACCTGCACTATCCTCACCTTAGTTTAAGCCACCTTAATTTCTTACCTACATTACAGCAACAGTTGAATACTTCTGCTCTCTTTCCACTCCATTCTATTCTCACAGAAGCCAGTACCATCTTTTTAAAAAGGAAGTAAGATAATGCCTTTATCTGCTCACAAGCTTCTAAAGGCTTTCCAGTACACATAGAATGAAATAAACATTAAAATTCCTTATGATTTTCAACAAGACTCTTCATTTGGCCTTTGATTCTTCCAGTCCCATTGCTGACACTCTCCCTAATGCTTACTTATATTGCTTCAGTCACGGTGGCCTCCTCGAAGTTCCATGAACATTCATATTGTGATATTATTTTATTTATTTTTTATGCTACTATTTTAAAGCATTTGCACTTGAACATCATTCTGTAGAGAATGTTCTTATCTTAGATATTTGCAATGCTCCATTTCTCTTTTTATTCAGCCCTCTACTTAAATGTCATCCGTAAAAAGAGACTTTCCCTAAATGCACTATCTAAAATAATAGCATGCAGTCTATATCTACCTACATACCTTTCTCTCCATAATATTCATCACTGCCTCATATGATGTATCTATGTATTGACTTGTCTACTGTCACTTTTTTCTGCTATATTATTACTCCATGAGTGAAGGAATTACCACTTTTAATCACCACTTGTAATATCAGGACCTAGAATATTACATTGTGCATTGAAGCTGTAATAAATTTTTGGTGAATGAATGGGAGTGTAAATAAACCAAATGGATCAATTAAATTAAAAGCAAACTTAAATGAAAAGCCAATTCACAAAGTTTGCTTAATGAGCATGTAGGAAAAAAGTCAGATTAATACAACAGCATCAGGTTAAAATGACCTGATTCAACTTCTAACAGTGGAACTGTTTCTTGCAACGGAACAAGACATTTCTGAAGCAAATTAATAAGGCTTCCTCCCCCGGACATTGCCAAGATGGGCATACTAGGGTTTGATGCTCTAGTTTTCCTGTTTTTGTGCTCCATAGCCAAGCAAGACCCCTTGTTAATTGAATATTATCTCTTTAAAAAACTACTATGCAATACATCATACTTAGAAAAAAGGGTATATAAATGTATATGCCAGGCAATAAATAATAAAAAAATAATAACATACCTATATTCGGGGCAAGCCATAAATATTACCAATAATTTTTGAAGCTCCTTCTCTACCAGATTTTTAACTTCCTCCCCTCCTGTAAGGGTAATAATTACCCTGAAGTTTGAGTCAATTATTTCCTTGCCTTTTAAAATAGTTTTATTAATATGAACACTGTAAAGATCTGCACAAAAATGAAATTTTGACTATTCTTTCACTTGTGTTTCCACTGATCATTCTGTTTTTAAATTCATCCATGTTGATGTATTTAATTCGTCAATCCTCACTTTTGTACATTATTCCAATATAGGAATATATGCTGAATTATTTATGCATGTTACTCTTGATGGGCTTTCAGGTGGTTTTCAAGTTGTGTTACTCTTTACAAATTGCTGTGAATACTCTTATGTATCTTTCCCATTACTACCACCTTGGAAACATTCTCTCTCTTTAGAAGACTGTATACTTCTATGTTTAATCAATTTTGCATTGATCTTGCAATTGCTCTGAGGGAAATCTTGTTTTCCTCATTCTGGCATTCTTAGTCGTTTACTGTAGCCCTTCAAAAATTTACTGACATTACCTTAGATAATTCACTTGGAGAAGCTCTGAACTTAACACAGCAGTGCCAATTAACTGTCTCCGAAGAGCTGTTTTCTTTTCCTAAAAGGCCCCCAAGAAGCCTCTGAAATATTCTGGGATATATTTAAAATATTTTGATAGTTTTATGACATCACAAAAGAAACTTTTCTTTCATTAAATTGCATTGATGTCCCCTAAGTATCCTGAATTGAATTAACCCCAAATAAATATAAAGAATCTCTGGTGGAAAAAGAAAAAGGTTGTGCTTCTATCTCAAATTGGTAAAGCAGTTACTAATTTAAATGTCTACTTTAAATTGACCAGTTGATTTCAGTCTTGATTACACTGAGGGACTAAATTACTCTTCTCACTAAGAAAGTCTGCCAGATGAAACAAATAAAAATACAGGACACACAGTTAAATTTGCATTTCAGATTTTAAAAAATGAGTATTTTTTGGTAGATGCAATATTTGGGATCTACTTGTACTAAAAAGTATTTTTAAATAAAAATGCAATTAATTAGGCAACGTGTATTTTATTTATGACACTTCTACCAATTAGAGCTGTCAAGGTTTCCCTAAAGCTGTTTTATTTGCTCAAGATATTTTCTGTACGTCATAAACTCACTAGCTGTGGGGACCTTAACAATCTTTCATTGTGTTTGCCTATTTCTTCATTTCATACTGTACATCACATTCAAGCAAAGCACTGAGAGTCTTATGATAACACTTCAGCCTAAAAAATGTCACTTTTGCTGATAGTTCTCTGAGAATATTTTCCAAAGTGCAACATGTTCCCATCTACAAAAGAACAGAATGTACAGCGCTGACAAGTGATAGTTGCGGGGGTGGGGCTGAGGGCCTGGAAAAGGCTGAGCAGTCCTGAGATACCGCGAGATGCAGAACGGGACAACGTCTCCTGAACCTCACCGGCTCCCATACTTCCAACTGCTACAGCCAGCTAAGCACCCTTCCGGCTTTGGCTTACCGCGTCGGCGCCTTGCCGCTAGGCCTAATCAATTTTCCCTGGTCTGTCCCCAGCCGGGCCAGGCCTGCTCCTTTCCTCGGACTTTTGGGGCTTTTTCTCACTCTAGACCGGCTACAGCAAGCGTCATTTAAGATGTCTGACAACGGGAGCAGCACAGATGGCCCACAAGACTCAGGAAAAGGAAGCCCGCTCTACAGGCCTGAGGAGCAGTCTGAAGTGGATGCCGCGGGAGAGACATCTTCAGATACTGAACTGAGCTTAAATTTGACCAGAGATGGTGGCATC
This sequence comes from Potos flavus, assembly GCA_028534135.1. Classification (NCBI taxonomy): domain Eukaryota; kingdom Metazoa; phylum Chordata; class Mammalia; order Carnivora; family Procyonidae; genus Potos; species Potos flavus. The sequence goes on along the minus strand of CM052901.1, from coordinate 83,323,836 downwards.
CTCAGCCAGGCCACCCCAGAAAGTCATGGCACATACGCAGAAAGTTTAGCTGAAAACATCAACTTTGAAAGCACGGAGGATTCTGACCAGTTCTTCACCTGCGAGGAAAATCTATTCCCTTACCGCCCAGCAGAAGAGGAGGAGCTAGGAGCGGAAGAGGAGGAGAGAGGAGCGGCCGGAGAACAGCCTCAGGTACAGTGCGATGAAGCTAACCGTGATCAGTATTTATCAGATGAGGATCGGGCCCTGGAGGACTGGGTGTCCTCCGAAACGTCTGCCCTGCCCCGCCCTCGCTGGCAAGTCCTTAACGCTCTTCGAGAGCGGCAGCTGGGTTCCAGTGCCCGCTTTGTATATGAGGCCTGTGGGGCAAGAGTCTTTGTGCAGCGTTTCCACCTGCTCTATGAGCTTGAAGGCCATCATGGTTGTGTCAATACTGTGCACTTTAACCAGCGCGGCACCTGGCTGGCCAGTAGCAGTGATGACCTTAAAGTGATAGTGTGGGACTGGGTGCGTCGGCAGCCAGTACTGGAGTTTGAGAGTGGCCACAAAAATAATGTCTTTCAAGCCAAGTTCCTTCCCAATTGTGGTGATTCCACCTTGGCCATGTGTGCCCGTGATGGGCAGATACGTGTAGCAGAGCTCTCTGCTTTACCACACTGTAAGAATACTAAGCGTGTGGCCCAGCACAGGGGAGCCTCCCATAAGTTGGCTCTGGAGCCAGACTCCCCTTTTAAGTTCCTAACTTCAGGTGAAGATGCAGTTGTTTTCGCCATTGACCTCAGACAAGGCCGGCCAGCTTCCAGAGTGGTGGTAACCAAAGAGAGGGAGAAGAAGGTGGGGCTGTATACGATCCATGTGAATCCTGCCAATACTTACCAGTTTGTAGTGGGCGGAAGAGATCAGTTTGTAAGAATTTATGACCAGAGGAAGATTAATGAGAATGAGAATAATGGGGTACTCAAGAAGTTCTGTCCTCATCACCTAGTCAACTGTGATTCCAAAGCAAACATCACCTGCATCGTGTACAGCCACGATGGCACAGAGCTCCTGGCCAGTTATAATGATGAAGATATTTATCTCTTCAACTCCTCTGATGGAGATGGAGCCCAGTACGTCAAGAGATACAAGGGTCACAGAAATAATGCCACAATCAAAGGCGTCAATTTCTATGGCCCCAGAAGTGAGTTTGTGGTGAGCGGCAGTGATTGTGGGCACATCTTCCTCTGGGAAAAGTCATCCCGCCAGATCGTTCAATTCATGGAGGGGGACAAGGGAGGCACCATAAACTGTCTTGAGCCCCATCCTTACCTACCTGTGCTGGCGACCAGTGGCCTAGATCATGATGCCAAGATCTGGGCACCCACAGCTAAAGCCACCACCGAGCTGACTGGGTTAAAGAATATGATTAAGAGAAACAAGCGAGAACGAGATGAAGATCGCATACACCACACTGACCTGTTTGACAGCCACATGCTTTGGTTCCTCATGCGTCACCTGACACAGAGAGGTCATCACCAGCACTGGGGAGCTCCTGGAGTTGGAGTCGTGGATGCAGAATCAGATGCGTCTTCCAGTACCTCCAATTCATCTGAGGAAGAAGAGAACCAAGACCGTGTGCAGTGCCTGCCGTCCTGAAGGCCTCATGCCTGCTCCAGCTAGATGTCATTTCAGTAGGCTGGACTCTTAAGTTTAAAATTCAGTTTAACTAATAAATTTGTTTTTGTTTTCTGTCTATTTTCTACCATAAAAACCATTTTTTCTATCTCTTTACTCTCCCTTCTTTACATTCTTCCTCTCCCATTCCTTTCCTCTCACTTAGTTTCTTTGTTCCTGTCTCTTTACCCATTATATCTCTGTGTAAGAAAATATGTAGGGTTTTTTGTTTCTTTATTTTTGCCTCTTTTCATTTGTTTTCTTATGGCTCAGCTCTTATAGCTGACTTCTAAAGGTTCTGGTGAAAAAATTAATAGCCCTATTGAGTCTATCTTCTCATTTCTGACACCCTGAAAACTATCACCTTTTTTTTTTCATCTTCAAGCAGTTTAAGGTTAATTTCTTCAGTTTACTTGAAAATTTCAGAAATGTGTTTATTCTTTAAAAGTAAAGTAAAATAAAGCAAACCATGGTCTTGTTCCTTTAATGCGGACACGTGGCCATCCACACACACCCATGTACACAACACAGACTCTCTTTCACTCTCACAGAAAAGGAAAAGGGGAGAGAGGGTGCATAAATTCCTGACAAGATAATTCATGCTTTTGAAATAAATAATTAGGGATTGTTGACACTTTATGAATCCGTGTTAATATTGATTAATTTGGACAGAGACCGGTAAAACTTAAACTTAAAATCACATGACATTGTTTATTCTGCACTCTCAATTCTCTTGGAGTTTCATGGTGAGAACTCCCACAGGATTGCTTTCCAGGAAGTCCTCTTGGGACAACCATCTCCTGTAAGATACCAGCCAGGAATATAAGAATTCCTAATATTTGAGAATATATATTTGAACTGACTTTAAGAATAACTTATTGTTGCAATAAAGAGTTGGTAATCCTTACAGATAATTGATACTGCTGGAAGAAAATTCTCATTAGACATCCACGCATTGCTAAAAATTCTCTTCACCTGCTTATAAGAGGTTAAATTGCTTTTAAAAATATTTTGTTTTAAGCCTTATTTAGTGTAAATTTTGCATGCTGGATGTTCAATTTGTGTTCACTAATACTCAGTATTGCATGGAGCACTGGTATGGCACATGAACAATGAATCTTGGAACACTGAAAAAAAAATATTCATTTTTGTTTTACACCTGTTACTTGTGTAAGTGAATGCAGAGGCATTGCCTTACCCCCAAAACCCCTGCTTTCCTTTGATAATACTCCTTAAAATGGATATTATCTCTGGCCCCTTAAGAGCAAGTTGAGACATTTACATAATGAAATTAGACTTTGGAATGGAAAATAACGACCAAATTTCCTGTTCACTGAGATTCAAAGTCAGGAATAACTGCCTGGGGATTTGGGAGATTGGGGTAGCCCCTACCAAGGTTTCCTGTTAGGAAATAACCTAAAGCCCCCAAAGAACCCAACGAGTCTGAACTAAGCATGGTGGTTTAAAATAGGACATAAAGAGAACAAAATTATAAACTAGCATTCCAAGTTTGGGGCAACCCTGCATGATTGGGTGAGATGTATACTAGCAACATCAACAAAACATTCGAAAACACTTTGGGAATTTCTAGTGACACTGGGTGACAGAACAATGACAATAGCATATTAATTATCCAGCTTTTTTTTTTTTTACCTGCTGTTTGGAAGCAGTTCTGAATGGGGGGGTGGGGGGTGGGGGGTTACTGTGAACTGAAACTTTCTTCAGAGTTTCCTGCATGGTTCTGAGATTTTTTTTTTTTTTTGAGATTTATTTCATTTTATTTTAGAGGGAGAGGAAGCAGGAGCATGGGCGCATGAGCAGGGGGTGGGGGGCAAGGGACAAAGAGAGAGGGAAAGAGAATCTCAAGCAGACTCCCCACTAAGCATGGAGCCAGCCACAGGTTTCAATCCCAGGACCCTTGAGATTATGACCTGAACCAAAACCAAGAATCTGATGTTCAACGAGCTGAGCCACCCAGGCACCCCAATTCTGAGATTTCTTGTGCTACATGAGACATTTGAGAGATTTGGAAGGCAAAGGTAAAGTAGTAGCTATATACTTTTTAAAGATTTTATTTATTTATTTGTCAGAGGGAGAGTACAAGCGGGGAGTGGCAGGCAGAGGGAGAAGCAGGCTCTCCGCTGAGCAAGGAGACCGATGCGGGACTTAATCCCAGGAACCTGGGATCATGACCGGAGCCAAAGGCAGACACGTAACCGACTGAGCCACCCAGGCGTCCCAGTAGCTATATTTTTTAATGCTCAGAAAGTAGAGGCACTTTGTCACTGATCTGATGGCTTATTTTACTGTGAGGCAGCTGGGCCCATAGCTATATCAGATCCCCCTCATATCCCCCATATCTTAGCTTCACCAGTTCCATAAAAAAGAGTGATTACTTCTGCAGGGCACTTACTCATCAAAGTTGGAGGTTTGGAGGCAGTGAAAGATCAACATGGGTTCCAGTCTGTCCTTGTAAGTTCCAGCTACTCCTCATGGATTCCAATTTGGCCCTGCTTCCCCCTATTTCACACCCATCTCTTCTTCCTGAGTGCTATACTGACTTTAGGCTCCAGCACCTGAAGCAGACAAAAACTTTATGAGGACTGCTTAACCAGCTCCCACAATTACACAATATGATGTCTATTATATAAGTCACTTGTTACCTGTATATTACCCTCTCCTCAGTGTTTCTGTTTCTTTGTTTGAACTGTGATGGGTGCAACAGCCCCCACCTGCTTTGGACTGAGTAAGTCTCTAGATTACTTAAACAATTTGCCATTTGGAGGAGTAAAAGTCCTCCAAAGAGAGAGGTTGGATTTGAATAAAATAGATGATAGATAGATAAAAGGAACTCAAATAATTAATTTGAAAAATAAAGTTATGATTATATGTGAAAGCCAAGCAGGTAAAGTAAGTACCAGAAAATAGAAGTAATTGTTACAATTTTAATTTATGCAAACATTGGTCCTATTGATGTATAGAAGAGAGCAATACAATATCACTACCAGCCTTCCATGAGATGGCAGACAAAGCTAACAATTCTATCAAATAAGCAGGCAAAACTGCACCTTTAAATTTAAATTTTCAACACCAATTATTTTCATTCCCATATGGAATTTCTACGGGACAGTTCTGTGTAAGCCCTCATGGCCTTTATGCAGTATTATAATTGTCTCCTAATTATGCACAGAATTTAACAGCATAAAATTGTGACAGATGCCAAACTATACTTTTAAAAAGACATCTTCTGGCAGCCATTCCTTAAAAAGACAGGTGTGGAAAAGAATAGACATAAAAAAATATAATGGAGCCTAATTGCTAAATGGCAGGCCAAAAAATTTGGGTGAATTTTGTTAGTCCAACAGCAACCTTCAGCAGTGCTCATTCTACCATGTTGTAAGCCAAAAGCATAATGCAATAAAGTTACAATAGACTGGATCTTAGCCATCCTGTGATCAACTTCTATGAACTTCACTATCTTAATTTATTTCGACTTCAGTCTCTTCAACAGTGAAATGAGAGGTTTAGATTTCTATATTTAGTTTTCAGAGCCTCATGGAGCACTTATATATTATTCCTTTACTGGACAGTGCAAGTTCAGAGATGGATGTATGACAGTTCAATTGCACAAGGAGCTTAGTACACTAATGCTGTGTTCTAGGGAGAAGTAGAGGTTTTCGAATGTTTTCATTGGGAGGGGGTTAGGTAGTTTCCTATCCTGCTGCTTTATTCGAAGTATAATGTTATTTTTCCTTCCTAGCTTTGGCAGCTTCTTTATCTCTAACTCCATTATATAAGCCACCACCTATGGAAATTAGATACACATACACTATCAAGTATATTCAAGTATAATTTCTTAATTTTTCTTTGGGAAAAAAAGCATATTAAAATGAAGGGCAGGAAATTTAAGTTCAGAGAAGTTAATCTTCCAAAGTTATTGAGCTAAGAAGATACAGAGTAGGGACTCAAATAGAATTTACAACTAAATTAATGCAACTTAGTAATGGTGCATAGTGTCATTGCTTTGGTGCATGGTGATTTGGTTTAGTTGACAATAGAAATTGAGAGCCCACATCTCAAGATTCTTTCGTGACATTTAAAAGTCTCCTTTCATCTATTAAGGTGTCCATAGTCTCACTTTGGACTTCTGCTAGCTATACAGTACGTGTATTAGCAACTCAAACCCCTGAAGTTAAATTGTAGGCCCCTGAGGAAAACAAATAAAACAACAACGATGAACCAAAGAAAAACAAAAACTAAAATACAAAATAGAAAAACAGTACATGCTGGAGTACAGACAGTATTTCTAGCCCTGCTACACATTGATCAGGACGACATTAGCTAAAAAGGTTATTTCTCATGAATCTCTGTCTAGAATCAAATTCAAATTACAGCCAAGTCCGCATGATTGATTCTTTTGATTATTCTGCTAAAAAGCTGTAACAACCCAGATATTCTAGAAACTCTCTTTCTCAATTGACAGGTATGACCAATACTGTGAATGACTGAGACCCATGATAGGTAACCATAAGATCTTCAATCAAATAAAAAAGCTTCTCTTTTCTACAGTGAGTTGCTCTCTAAGTAAGAGACAGGATTTGGGCCTTAGGTGTTACCCTCTTAAGACTAATAAATGATAACTGATCGTCACCCTCATAAATATTTTTTTAAAAAGCTTGCAAGTATGAATTCTTGGTGAGTAAAAGATACCTGTTATTTTTTAAAAATGTCTTTAAAAATATGGAAATACATTTACTTTAACATAATCAGATAGAACCAAATATTTTGGGGGAAAGATTTTTTTACACATGCTTTCTCATAGTAGTTTCCTCTCCAAAAACATTTCTAGAATTTTAGGGTGATGGAACTACTCTGTATTGTACTGGAGTGGTGGATATATGATTCAATGCATTTGTCAAAATTCATAGAATTGCACATCACAAACAGTAAACTTTAACATATGCAAACTAAAAGAATTTCAACCAGGATGTCAGGAAATCTCAGAATGTAATACACACTATGACACATGAATCTAACTCTATTACAAATTTATTACAAATAACCTCACTGAAGCAGGTGGGAGAAAAGAAGCTGGCTAAACAACTGTCAAAATTAAAGACAAAAAGAACTGTACATAAAAACTGTACTCCAGCTGGCAAATTTGTTTCTCATGATGATTCAGGTTAAGCAATAATTCTCAACCTAGTTTACAGATATATCTCATGTTTAATAAGCAAGTAAATGGATGGTGAGAACTAGGTTTCTTACTCTAAGAGAGGGCAATTATAGATAAGCAAGGAGGGAAGGCTAGATGAGCTCTGTGGTACTGAATTCAAGTTGGGAAATACCAGTATGAATTCACATTTAGGTTAGCATAATATATATGCAGATGGATAAATGCTGAAATAATTATAGAAATGTGTGTGTACATGGGTTATTATACTGATATATATTTCATAGATCTCTCTACTGAGAGGCCTTGGGACCCCTGACAGCCCTGTAGTAATGAGCACCAGAAGCACCTGGATCTTGATTTCTAATACCATTTTCCAAAGAAAGGAACCAGAGATCCTTGGAAAAATGTCTGATTCCAATACTAGGGCAGGGAATATACAAGATAATCCCGGAGCATCCTGTATTGCTGGACAGCAAGGGATGAGGGTATGTCAAAGCGGCACATGAAATAATGGCGTTCCCAATGGCCAAAGATAGAAGAGTTTGATTTAAAAAATAATAATGTGGTATTACATTGTGACCTAAAGTATAAGACAAATATTCATGAATCCATACTGATATAAAAAAATAAATAAATAAATCGGGGATAAGGTATAAATCTCCCTACAGAATAATTCCAAATATCATAAACAGAGGTGGAGTTTGATTTCCCTCCTGCTTTTAAGTATCTTGCATCCCAAAGAACAGATTATAAAAAGAGTAACTTTACAGTAAATAAATCCTACAAACATCACTTAAACAAGTGATGCTGGTTAATATCACCAGTGATAAAGTCACATCAATATCATATGCCTCCAATATGATACAGGAAGGGCATTCACCTCCATGGTTGTTCTTACCCAGAACCCAGAACCTCAGTCTAGCCATGAGGAAAATACCAGACAACTCCAAATTAAGGAACATTCTACAAAACACTTGGCCAGTACTCTTAAAAATTTCAAGGTCACAGGAAACAAGAAAAGGCTGAGAAACCAGAGGGGTCTAAGGAGACTTGGTGACTAAATGCATTGTGGTATCCTAGACAGGATCCTGTAACAGGAAAAGGATACTAGTGGACAAAGTTGGGAAAATCTGAATAAAGTCTGCAGTTTACTTAATAGTCACAAACCAATGGTGGTTTCTTAGTTTTAACAAATAGACTAAGGTATTGTAAGATGTTAACATTAGGGGAAACAGTGAGGGGTACGTGGGAACTCTCTGTATTAACTTTGGAATTCTTTTTTTCCCATAAATCTAAAATTATTTCAAGGTAATAAAACAATAAATGTCAAAAAATCCATGGAAAAATCTCTAACTTTAGTAGCCATAATAATTGTGGTAGTGTTTATCATATCAGCAGAAATAATTTGGTTCCCTTGATTTTTGAAGTCTCTGCTTATATTGTGATTCATGCTGAGTAACTTTCATTACTTGTGACCTTTTGAAAATGTTCTTTCTTTCATCATTTCTCTATTTTGTTCGATGATGTGCTTCTGGTAAGTTGCTGCTAATAAAAGTACAATAAAATTGAAATAAAGATGAAATTTCAAAGGACAACATTTAGTAAATTCTTAAAAGACAGAAATTTTCTTAAAGAGAGACATTTTACCAAACTAAATGTAAAGTACTTAGTATTTAAGAACTGCACAAAAATGCATGCATAGCTGCTTTCTTTAAACCACTGATAATTTAATAAGAAACTTATCTCTGCAGTAAGTAAAATTTTATGGAAATCTTTAGAACAGAGGTGGAATGGAAGCCAGATTTGCACTGGATGAAGGTATACAGGAGGAGAGCAAGTAAGACAGTGAGTATAGGCAAGTCTTTCCAGAAGTTTTGCTATGAAGAGGAAAAGAACAATGGAGTGATAGCTGGAATAAGATGTATATTTAAGGGATCATTGTTACACTTTATTTTTAAGATGAAGGATATCAGAAAAATTTATATTGACAATAAAACATGAGAAGGAAATGAATGATGTGGGAAATTGTGGATTTCAAGCCCTGGACGAAATGTTACCTAGAAACCACTGGAGGAAAGCCCTTTCCTAGGATCAGACCATATGGTATGAATTTGGTCAAAAAAACTGACAGGTTTGGGGGTAGGAAGGGGTGGGAGAGCCTGATGTTATTGCTTTGACTCTCTGCCCTATAAAATATGAGGTATGTCCATTAATTCAGACTCCTGGGAGGGAATTATGTAGCTTTGAAAAGAGAGAAGACAACTAAACCTAATTTTCTCAGAAAGGAGGGAAATAAACTTCCTAGGGAAATATAATTTTTTCAAGGAATTTAGAATTTTTGAATAAAAATGTAACTGAAGAAATTTTCCTTGGCTATCACACTAATGGCGTTTTATTTGAAATTGAAATGTAGCTTGGAAGTATATAAAAAATGATGTGTGGCAAAACTTTACTCCACTGGAGGCAAAGGAGGTACCTCTGTCTCATTCAGATAGTGGGCATTATCATGGCATCCATGATTTCTGTGCAGTGTCAAACTGACTTGATTAAAGCTCCAAACTGAAATTTGTACTTTCCATCAAAATGCTTATAAAATTTTTTCTTATTATACCAACATATGTACATAGAAAGAGTGCTTACAACTTCAGTGCTGCATAAATCTAGGCCCTTCTTAGAGTTATCACTAAGTAAGAAGCCTTCTGCAGAATACCACAAAGGAGAGCCATGTTCTACTACTTTTAATTTTTTTATTTTATTCATTTTTAAAATTTTTTAAATATTTATTTATTTATTTGAGAGAGGGAGAGAAAGCTCATGCACTAGTGAGTGGTGGGGCTGAGGGAGAGAGAGAGAAATCCTCAAGCAGATTCCCCGCTGAATGAGGAGCCTGACATGGGGCCCCTGGGAAAGGATGCTGAGATCATGACCTAAGCCAAAAATCAAGAGTCAGACACCTAACTGACTGAGCCACACCAGCACCCCTCTAAAACTTGGACTAAAACTTGAGAAGCCTCTGCAATGAGCATTAGAAGTCCAGACATGAGAAAACGACCATTCTAACATAGTCCAGCATTAAGTATAAAGAAAAAAAATCAGTGAAACAGTTCCTTCCCTCAATTTCTAAGCAATACAGACAGGTTTTAAAGTACAGAATGGGTTTTAATGGGATTGTCATTAAAGGCTGAAACTGTCCATTGAAATCGGAAGCCACTTTAGGGCAATTTCTATATTACACCAAAGACAATAAGCTATTTATTTTTAAATGAGTGCAGGAGTCACATAGAATCTTTTTGTAAACAGTCATTTTGTTAAACTCTCATATTAGTTTTAATTATTAATTAATGAGATGCTCTCAGATTGTCTATATGTGCTATCATATCATCAACAATCAGTCTTCAATGTATTTTGCACTACTTTTACTTCTTATTTCTCCTTCACTGCTTTTGGCTTTTGCTGGGATCTCCTAAGCAAAGTTGAATGATAGGGATATTGGGGCACATCTGTGTTTGTTCCATTAACAGAAATGTTTCTAATCTGTACTCATGGGACTTCTTTCATTCTTGGCATATATTTGTGCCTCAACTCTTTTTTTCTTATTTATATTTGCCAATTTTTTAATGTATTTTACCAATTTTTTCACCGTGTCATGTTCTGGTTTTAGTGTAGGTGAGATTAATGGTGTGTGTGAATGGTTTATCTTCTACCTCATTAATTTCTGCACTTATACATGCTTTATTTCTTTTTTTTTCTTCTTAAAGAGAAAACTTTGTTCCTTACTTTTAATCTCAATTTTTCAAATCAAATCCATTTAACTCTATAAAATTTCTTCTGAGTATGATTTAAACCACTTCCCATAGGTTTTTTTAAAGATTTTATTTATGTATTTATGCATTTCTTTCAGAGAGAGAGAGTGTGCAAGCAGGGGGAGGGAGAGACAAGCAGACTCCATGCTGAGCCTGGAGCCCAACCTGGGACTTGATCTTATGGCCCTGAAATCATGATCTGAGCTGAAATCAAGAGTTGGATGCTGAACTTACTGAGCCACCCAGGCCACCACCCCCCATAGGTTTTCATATATAGTGTCCTCATTCTTCTTTAAATAGCATGTGATGTTAGCTATGACTTTCTCATTAAAACAAAACTAAAAGCTAAACTAAACAAAAAACACTACTTTTAGTTATTTTCTTATGATTATTAAGAAGTAATCCATTTTCATGATCACATATCCAAATAATGGAGAATAGTATAAAGTAAAATGAATTCCCCATGTCTTCATACTCAGTTATCAGAGGTAAGTAGTATTAACAATTTCTTCAATTTTTTTTGCAAAACACATTTTATGCATATAAGAGCACATGTATCTTTTTTTACACAAAAGGGATCTAAATTAGGTATCCATCAATGTGAAACACATTAGCCCAAAATTTAGTGGCTTAAAACAGCCAACTTATTTTTATTTCACATCTTCCGTGCATTAGGAATCTGCACGTGACGTAACTGGGTCACCTAACTCAGAGTATCCTACAAGGCTTCAATCAAGGTGTCAGCCAGGACTGCAGTCATCTCAAAGCTCAAGTGGGAAAGGAACCATGCTTCTGAGGCCACTCATGTGGCTCTTCTCTGGCCTTTAGTCCTTGCTAGCTATTGGTCAGAGACAACAATCCCTTGTCAAGTGGGCCTTTCCATAGGGCAGCTTACAACAAGGTAACTGACTTCCCTCAGAGAAAACAAGTGAGTGGAGGAGGGTGCAAAAAATATACTACAGTCTGTAACCTGATCTCTGTTACCTCTGCTACATTCTATTCACTAAAGTGAATCACTAAACCCAACCCACTTTCAAAGGATAATACAGGAAGACAGAATCACTGAAGGCAGTTTTAGACACTGCTTACCTCAGGATCATATTATGACTTTATTCCCTCAAAAATATCTTTTACGCATGAACAGACAACTTCCCCAAAGAAGACATATAAATGGCTAACAGTCACATGAAAAAATGTTCATCATCATTAGTCATCAGGGAAATTCAAATCAAAACCACATTGAGATACCACCTTACACCAGTTAGAATGGCCAAAATCAACAAGACAGTAAACAACAAATGTTGGAGAGGATGTGGAGAAAGGGGA
>CM052901.1:83284445-83311378 GCA_028534135.1 Potos flavus | reverse complement strand
GGACAAATGGATCAAGAAGATATGGTCCATATATACAATGGAATATTATGCCTCCATCAGAAAGGATGAATACCCAACTTTTGTATCAACATGGACTGGACTGGAAGAGATTATGCTGAGTCAAATAAGTCAAGCAGAGAGAGTCAGTTATCATATGGTTTCACTTACGTGTGGAGCATAAGGAAAAACATAGAGGACATTGAGAGAAGGAAAGGAAGGATGAATTGGGGGAAATCGGAGGGGGAGATAAACCAAGAGAGACTGTGGACTCTGAGCAACAAACTGAGGGTTTTGGGGGGGGGGGATTGGCTGAGCTTGGTGGTGGGTACTGAGGATGGCACATATTCATGGAGCATTGGGTGTGGTGCATGAACAATGAATCTTGGAACACTGAAAAAATAAAATTAATTGAAAAAATCTTTTACGTCTTTTCATCTTTTTACTTATCTAATGCTTTTCAATCACTGCCAGCATGATGGGGGGGAAAAGCATTAAACAAGTGAACAATAAAAAATACATAAATAAGCAAGCACATAAGTGAGAACTCAATTTAGTAAATATATTTAGGTATGATTACTAAGCATATGTGAAAAGTTTATGGTGATTAGCATACCCCTCAATGTTATAAACTCATTTCAGATTTGACCAAGTAGTAAAATGGACTAGCAAGATTCTCTTTTTTTTTTTTTTTTAAGATTTTATTTATTTATTTAATTGACAGAGAGAGAGACAGCGAGAGAGGGAACACAAGCAGAGGGAGTGGGAGGGGAGAAGCAGGCTTCGTGCTGAGTAGGAAGCCCGATGTAGGGCTCAATCCCAGGACCCTGGGATCATAACCTGAGCCGAAGGCCGATGCTTAATGAACTGAGCCACCTAGGCGCCCTCAAGATCCTCTTGAGGATGGAATCAAGGGTCACAGAGAAAAATAGAAAGAGAATTCCTCCTGGGAAAGCAGAGGGTCCAAATGGATAGTCAGTGGTCAGAAGTGTAGAACCGACTTAGAAGGCATTGGTCTTCATTTTACACAAAATAATCTGAAATCATAATGGGGCAAATTCTCCTGTTCTCTAATTCCCTAGCTCAAGCTATGAGATGAGGACTTAGATGAGGGAGAATAGAAGTTCGAAAGGCAGCTTCTACTGTACTGTGTCAAGCAATCACCTTATTTGTTTTTCCAGGGCTTTTCCCTGGTCCCTATCCACTCTTTGCAGGCATGGAGCACCATTGGATTAGTTTCAATTATTTGTAGTATTCTTTCTTGTACATATGATCTAGGTCACCTATGCCTTTCAGTATTCCTTTACTGACTTTGTTCCAACATGGGCACTCCATATATTTTCCAACAGAATTGTAGATTTTCTGGGTAATTTTTGTACATTATTTTCTTATCAATAACATTTTTAAAGTGACCAATAGATCCATATTATAACATTTCTCTAGTTTTCTATACCATCATTGCAAATCCTTTCTTCCATAGAATAACTAGTATGAGAGGCTGAAGACTTCTCATTTTTCATGGAGTAGCCATTCATATTTTTATCTCCTTCTGGGGTTTTAGATGTTTCATGATTAGCAATGCTATCACTTTAAATAGTGAAATTCGACATACTTCTAACCACTGCCCTTCTCCAAGAGCTCATCAAGATACTCTGAAATCCCACCATCCCTTCATCAAAATAGCCCAGGATATACAAATGATTTGCTTGATTTAGATTTTTTAATTTTATGAATAACTTTTTCTGATTATGATTTTTTAACGAAGAAAATATTTATAAACCTAAGGTACATGATGGTCAAAAATAGGCATAAACCTTCCCTACTATTGTTAACTAGGGAACTGCAGTAGGAGCTGGAAAGAGAAAATTGGTTAACATTTGCTCTACATAGAACATTTGGCTTTGGTGTGCCCAATAACAGATTAGATTTACTAATTATGAGACAATAAAATAAGAACATTCACTTGTTGGTGTATCGTCAGTTTGGAGCTCCTTTTACTAATTATAGCATCATGGTCAAAAGAACAAGCTAGAACTTTTTTTTTTTTTAACTTTTATTTATTTATTTTAGAGAGAGAGAGCATGCATGCATGGGTGAGGGAGACTCACTGCGAGTGCAGAGCCCAAGGTGGGGCTCATTCCTATGACCCATGAGATCACAAGTCATGAGATCAGGACCTGAGCCAAAACCAAGAGTTGGATATTTAACTGACTGAGCCATCCAGATGCCCCAAGCTACAACTATTTTTAGAAAAGATAACTATGTAAGGACATTTAATCTGTAAAAAATGAAATGTAAAATTACCTCTTAAGTATAGAATGAGGGGAGTGAATCAAGTGGAAGCAGGTCCAAAAAGTGAGATAGATCTCTTTTATCGATACAAACAAGAAACATGTCAGAAAGAGTACTGAATTTGTTTGGGACCCTAAAAAATTACCTGAAGTGGCCGAGGCCGGCCATCCCATGTTTAGAAAGTTCTGGGGGACTTTGATCTCCTAGATAAGTTACAATGAGTGAGGTGCTGAGTTTCACCCTGAGGCATCACCCCTGAGGCATCATCCTTACTTAAAGACCTTAAGAAGATATTTGAAAAAAGAAGAGGATAATGCAGAAGAATTGAAATTCTTGGGAGAGTTACAGTGTTCAGATGTTAGGAAATCTGCTGAGTCTTACAGCCTTTGGCAAAGGCTGCATCCTCTGTTTTTGAGGCTGATAGAACTTCTCTAAAGAACTTCAGAAGGTCATGTGGAAGGTCAGTTGCTGTCTATAAATAATGGCCTTTTGGAATAAACATCCATATATACTTTCATTACCCAAGACAAAAGACATCCCAGGTCATGCTGTGCTCCAAAATTTCTTATTTGGTTTCTTGGCAAAATATTGAAGATAATAAACTTAATTGCTTTCAGAAGTATCATTCACAAAAGTGATTCTTTCAAAAATACATCAAAATATTTATAAGATTGATAAAAACTTATTTTAAGGAAATCTTGCATCCCTTCATAAAATTATTATTTCTTTGAGTGAATTTATGATAAACAAAAAATCACAATTTCATTTCAAATACTTCTTCTGGCCTAAGTATAGGTAGCTGCTTTTCTCATACAATTAATAAAAATGGGATTTCAGATGTATTAGATTTTGCATTTTAAAAAATTTCCTAGGAAAATTAGAAGCCATTCTAATAATGACTATACTTCATATAGGAAGAAATCTGTTCCTGCTTTTAATTATTAAACTAGGTCATAAACAAGCCAATTTGTGGTAGATACAGAGAAAAATATAAACTATAGCTAAGGGTTTTAACCATTATAAAAACCTTTAATTGTGGAAAGAAAATATCTGCTAAATCTATGGAAAGGAAGTGTTATTACCCTCTCCCCTCGATTCACTGTCCAGTTGGTGCCCAAGAATGATAGCTGAGCAAGATCTTTTTTTTTTCCCACTTACTATCTTTCTTTATTTTTTATTTATATTTTTAACATCTTAATTTTATTTTATTTTTTTCAGTGTTCCAAGATTCATTGTTTATGCGCCACATCCAGTGCTCCATGCAATACATGCCCTCCTTAATACCTACCACCAGGCTCACCCATCCCCTCACCTCCCTCCCCTCCAAAACCCTGTTTGTTTCTCAGAGTCCACAGTCTCTCATGCTTCGTCTCCCCCTCCGATTTCCCCAATTCACTTTTCCTTTCCTTCTCCTAATGTCCTCCATGTTATTTCTTATGCTCCACAAGTAAGTGAAACCATATAATTGACTTTCTCTAAGCAAGATTTTAATTTTAATACAAGTTTCCACTCCAAATAGGCTTCAGTGAAATTGTTATTTTAGAATAAATTTACAGAAATAGCATCTCTGGGCAAAATGATATACAAAAGATAAGTTTTTGTTGTCCCTAAGTTGCCCTTCATGCATTTGTTTCAGTTTTGACTCTCAACCACAATTTTAGACATCACTGGTTTCCTAATATTCTAAACAAGAAAACCATATTTTGAAACTTTTCTTACAATGGTTACTCTCTTTATTCTTTTGTTTCTGATATTTTTATAATAGCCAAAATATATTATTTCACTGAATTTAAAGCAATGAAGAGTCTACATTATGAAGGGAGAAAAATGAGGATTGCTCTTCTCTTTCAGTCAGCCCATATATGCTCTTTTGGAGTTATTAATGATTCCAAGAAAGAGACAGATAGAGAAATGGGAACTGTAGGGAAGGAAAAAGGGAGTGAGAGAAGGAAGAAAGGAAGGAACGAATGAACGAAAGTTATAGCTCTAAAAATAATTTCATCCCAGGATCTTGCACAGCCAAAGAATCTTTTTCCCCCAAGGCCATAACCATAATGTGCAAATGGTACCTTTGATTTTCTAAACAAATTTGTTTATTAACATAGCACACCAGTTTGTCCTTATGCAAGGAACTACAATCCTTGGAATTTATGCTCTCTCATACATTTAACTACTAGATTTGGGCAAGAAAACACTGAACCTACCTTGTCTGAGACAGAAGTGAATGTCATGTCAGGATATTCTCAGAGATGAATTCATCAGGTAACATTCTCCATCTTTCTCTACAAAGACTTTTACAGATGGCACTAATACTAATAACCTCAAAATAAGAGAAGCTATTTGAGCTATTTTAGTTACTGATTGCAATTAGATGTTGGTAAGGGAAGCCTAAAATATCAAGGGCTTAAACACAATGCAAGTTTTTGTTTCCTCTTACTTACAAGTCCAAAGATGGGCAGTTCATGGACATTATAAAGGTTACATGATGCCCTTAGTATCCCAGGTGACTCCTACGTACCTTTATGCCTTGCCATTTATATCATGGCGGAGAGATGCTCTATGAAACTTTAATAAGCAATTGTGTTGCAGGCAGGAAGGGCAAAGCAGGGGAAGCAAGAAGAGAAAACATCTATATTGAGAAATCAAAATCTTTCCCAGAAGTGCGTAGCCAACTTCTTGCATCTTATCACCTCCCCCAGTGTAAGTGACTTTGATAATTGATATATTTTAGCTGATCCTATGGTCACATGTAACAGACAGAGTTTCTATTAGTAAGAAGAAAGGAAAGGAAAGAACAGAAACTGGGTAGACTTCCTGCAACAGGAGTGTCAAGAGTGTTTCATAAAGCAAGGAATTCCCAACAGTGCCGAGGACAGCTAAAAAGTCAAGTAAGTTAAAAGTGAAGAAACATCCATTAATTTTAAGAACCATAAAGTTATTAGTGACCATGACAAGGAAAGGTTCAATGATTGATGCAGGGAAGTCAAAAGGAGTGAGGTAAGGATAGCACTAAGAGGTGGACAAGTAAAGACAAGTGTTCTTAAGTAAAAACAGATTTAAAAGAAGAATTTTGTAGACTGCATATGTGCTCAAGAGAATTTTGGAGGGTGTATGAGAATGTTTCTGGATTATGGTGTTGGTTGCATACATTTATAAATTCACTAAAAAAAAATCACTGAATTGACACAACCTGTGAATTTTATGATATGTAAATTATACTTCAATAAAACCTAAAAACAAAACTAATTATAATAACCTTCATAGAAATTTGGCTCTGATGGAAACAAGAAAGATGTGGCATTTTTCCCCTTTTATTGGGAAATTCAAACACTTGGTTTCATTGTTTTTACAGATTTATTTATTTGATAGAGAGTGTGCATGCCTTCGGGGTGAGGGGTGGGAGGGAAGGCGCAGAGGGGTATTTTCAAGGGACAAAGCGACTCTACACTGAGCGCGGAGCCCACTCAGTGTTGGATCTCACAACCCTGAGATCATCACCTGAGCTGAAATCAAGAGTGGGACACTAAACCAACTGAGCCACCCAAGTGCCCCAATTTGGTTTTATTTTTATTTTGTTTTTTGGGAGGGGGGCAGGGGGCAAGCAGTTTTTATCAGGATGTAAGTTACTTTGAAGAAATGAGAATTTTGTTTCTTTTTATCAGAGAATGAAAAAAAGAAATACAAAACATGATAGAGCAAAAACTTATAAAGATATGTGATGTAAGATTTGAAAAACCTTTCCCTACTTGGTCTGCTGTCACTGTTTCCCAAAGGTCAATGCACTTATCAGCCTGGTGTTCTATCTTTTTAAAGTTATATGTAGGGGCACCCCAGTGTTTACCCCAGTGTTCATATTAGTAATGTCCACAACAGCCAAACTTTGGAAGGAGCCGAGATGCCCTTCAACAGACGAATGGTTAAAGATGTGGTCCATATACACAATGGAGTATTACTCAGCCATCAGAAAGGATGAATACCAACCATCTGCATCAACATGGATGGAACTGGAGGGGATTATGCTAAGTGAAATAAGTCAAGTAGAGAAAGACAATTATCATATGGTTTCACTTACTTGTGGAACATAAAGAATAGCATGGAGGACATTAGGAGAAGGAAGGGAAAAATGAAGGGGGTGAAATCAGAGGGGGAGGTGAACTGTGAGAGACTATGGACTCTGGGAAACAAACTGAGAGTTTCAGATGGGAGGGGGATACAGGGATGGGTTAGCCTGGTGGGTATTAAGGAGGGCATGTATTGCAATGAGCACTGGGTGTTATATGCAAATGATGAATCATGGAACACTACATCAAAAGCTAATTAAATACTGTATGGGAAAGGCAGAGTCCCTGGGAAGTGGGAGAGCAGGCTAGAGTGAAGGAGGATGGAGAAAAGTTCCAGAGCTAGATCCTGAAATCAGGTACAGTGCTACAGGCCTGGATAAAAGTTTGGATTTTATTTTCAGTAAGTGAGATGGGCTTCTGAGAGTTCTTCTTTTTGCTCTTGTTGCTTAGCTTTGTTTCTTAACCAGCATGTCATGTTTTTCATAAACAGTGCACAATGTCACTACTTTTAGGACTGACAACTTAATTTCAAGGCATACATACTGAAGTATAACCAGATCTCATTTGCATTCTAAATTTAATAAAAATAGGATGAAATATAAATAAAGTATATAATTTTATTTTTAAGACTAGCAGTTTATAGCACATGAATTTGGTAACAAACATGTATTTAGCTTAGAATATGCTGCACTCTATATCAAGCAAATAGGCAATTTCTCCTCCCTTTAATCACATTGTCTGACAGGTGACAGACACATTCTATAAAAAAATGTAATAAAAAACCTTTAGAAAACATATTTTTCTTAAAAAAGAAATTTTTGAGTCAGTGTAGTTAGTGCTGGTATCATAGAAAATTATTTGTGAAGATTTTTCAAATGGAAATTTCTAACTTAACCATGTAAGGGTTTCCAAGCTAAATCACTCAACTGGAGAGACAATCAGAAATACCAGATACTTTTTTTTTTTCATGATTAAGTTGTGTTGTTCAAAAAGTGATAACTATGTCACAACTTATTCCTTGAACTGGCTACTGTACATTACTTTTACATCATTTATATTAAGTATCCTAATAAATCCCTTGGATTGTATCCTAAGGAAATAATCAGAGATATGAAGAAAGATATAGGTTCAAAGATATTTATCCTAGTATGATAAAAGAAAATTTCACAAAATCTCAAATCCCAGCAATAAGGCAATAATCAATAGATTGTGCTATGGGGTGCCTGGGTGGCTCAGTGGGTTAAAGCCTCTGCCTTCGGCTCAGGTCATGATCTCAGGGTCCTGGGATCGAGCCCCACATCGGGCTCTCTGCTCAGCAGGGAGCTTGCTTCCCCCTCTCTCTCTGCCTGCCTCTCTGCCTACTTGTGATCTCTCTCTCTCTCTCTCTGTGAAATAAATAAATAAAATCTTTAAAAAAATAGATTGTGCTATTTTGTATCATGAAGTATTACCATGATAATGAATGTTCAATATTCAATATTCTTTTTTTTTTAAAGATTTTATTTATTATTTGACAGAGACAGAGAGATCACAAGTCCAAAGAGCTTGTCCAGGCCACATATTTCTGAGTTTACTTCCTTCTGATTAAACAATGCTTTCAATAGCTCATTTTTTAACAAAGAAGATCTCACTTGTTATCAGTTTTATTTGATCTTGCCTAATTTTTCCATTTTTTTCAGTTGTCCATTTAGATTATATTGAAGATGTGAGTGCCATGCCAGTCTCTGGAAGTATTGTTCTATTTTATCACTTCATTTCAAGGTTATTTTATCTTCCTCTTTGTATTAAAATTTAAATTACCAAACATCAGTTTCTGAAACTACCACTAATTAGCCATTGATAAATTTATAATTTAATGATAATTTATAATTATATACTTATCATTGTATTTATTGCATAAGCAAAAGTGACATATTTTCTTAGATGTTTGCATGTTTTTGGTAGTAGAATGAATGACTTTAAGAAAAACAAATGATAAATTTTAAGTTTTCTTTCTCTGAAATGAATAGTAAACTGAAAATTCAGTATCTGTGTAAACTGTAAATGTGTTTTTGCTAAATTTGCCTACAGTGATGTCATATGTTCTGGCTTTAAATCTCGGAATGGTAAAATTAAAAGACTAAAGTTTATAATATTTAGTAGCATTGCCTATGAGAAATGTACTAAGAAATCAAACAGTAAAGAGTCAAATCAACATAACTACTTCTTTTTCATGGTTTGGGCAATACTTTACAGAAAGAAGGACTATAAAGTAGGTGTGAGATCTCAGCTCCAAAGTCAGCTATAATTAGGCATCTGTACCAGAGAAAAGTCAGAGGGATTTTTTCATAGCACTATAATTTCTATGTAATGTATAATTCTGATATTCCAGCAACTGCCTAAATAATAACGAAAGGTAATATGTGTTGTAATGGTTAATAGAACAGCCTTTGGAGCCAGCCTTCTTCAGTTCAAATCCTGGATCTGCCATTCACTAGCTGTTTGACCCCTCTGCCTCAGTTTCTGTTCTGTAAAATGGGAATGATAATAATATTATTCACTTCATAGAGTTTTCTCAATGTTAAATAAGTCACTAATGTATATAAAGCACTGGGAACTATTATAAAGTGTTCTTTAAATATGTGCTATTATTATTTTGATCCCTCTTATTGTTATCTATTCATTTTTCTCATATTTCAAAAGTATTACCTATGGCTCATGGTTAGCTGGCAAAAATTTCAGAAAACAGATCAAACAAATAGAAAGGAAAACACAACAAAATAAACTCCTGTAACCAGACTTTAGAAGATTTTACTGACATTTGAAAATTATTCTTACCATCTAATTCCAAAGCATCTAAGCAAAAGTCTAGCTTCTGTTTTGTTTTAAAGCTTAGTTTTATGTAAATCTGCTCAAAATAAAGATGGAAGAATATACATTTGGTTAAGCTACAAAAACGCTAAAATGTTTAGTCATCATCTGGAAGTAAATTATGCCATGATATACCTTTATTCAATGCTCTTGAATTTTCTCCAGTCTCTTTACATAATCTAAATACAAAGAACCAGGGATTATTTTAATATAGGCATAACTACAACTGACAAATGATCGTATTCTGTGTTTTTAAAAGTTCTTGGGACCACAAACGAAAATAATTTCTTATTTTATCACTGAATATGCCAAACCAACAAGGATGATTTGTTTAGTGAGCTTTATTCAAAATTTATTTAAACATTTTCATTTCTTGGAGAAGCTATATCCATTGTTTTGCTATTATAAATATTTAGCATAATAGTATAATGGCCATAATAGCAAAACAATGGATATAGCTTCTCTAAGAAATGAAAATGTTTAAATAAATTAAGAAAAATTAACTTTCTTAAGAAAATGGAACCTGAAGGAAGGATTAATTTGCCTAAATTTCCCTTGGGAGGTGTCAGCCCAGTGCAGTGGGGGTAAGGAAAAAAAGGAAATGAGTTAAGATCCAAAGCAATGTCAAGCAATACATTGCCACATTTGCTACTGGTTCAACTAAGCCACAAAGAGATCAGATAGCTCTGAAGGCATGTTCATTTAGCATATGAGACCTCTCTTAAAGGGTAGCCAGTCCTGGGAGTAATCCACAGAATAAAGAAAAGAGGGGCACTTACATGCCCTGCTCAATTCAGTTTCTTATTTCTTATGGGCAAAAGTTGACCTCAGGGTACCTAATCTGCTGTTAATTTGGTGACCACTCTGGAAGCTGGATTCTGTTCTTCATAATGTACTTTTTCATCCAAGTTCAAAAAAGGGAGGCATGACCTGAAAGTAAAAGAAGGGGATACCTACCACCTAAGAAAGTAAAAAGAAGGGGATAGTCAAGGAAATATGAAAAGGCATACAAGGGTGGAGTCCCAGTAAAATCTAGTCCCTAGTAAAATCTGAAAACAAAAGTAACACAGAAATATTCATGGAATAATGTGTAATTTTAGAAAAGCAGGAAGAAACGGCTATATGTCTGGTGGGAACCCAAGATGAGATAGCTATTTGAATATATAGAGACTGATGGATAGATCAACAATCTAGAAATAAATTTATTACCAATAACTTGCTCTCTGTGTAAGGTGATTTTTAGTTTAGTGTTATTTTTTTCCAAATAGTGCCTGCAATGTTCAAAAGTTTTACTATGATTTTGTATTAGTTTTATAATTAGAATGAACAAATATATAAAAAGAAGTAACTAAAGCTGTTACAATAGGATCTGATTTTACTCAATTTTAATAAATTATTTTTCAGTATACATACTAAATTTCAGGAAACTTTGGACACCAGAATAAAGACTCCATGGGGATGCATACAATATAGAGTTTAAAAAGCCAGTTGATGTGACAGATGTTCCCTTTCCATCATGTCAGATAAAAGTTACATTAAACCTTTTTAGGAAGTATTTTTTATAAATATTTAGCATAATAGTATAATGGCCATTTTGTGCATGTCTTTGACTGCATTTCTTTCAATTTCACAGGACCAATGAGAAATGTCCTTGTTAAGGCTCTTAAAATATTCATTGTAAGTGGATTTTTCAGAAAGGTTATACTTAAACATAAATATACATTATATACACTATTCATTGTAAGTGGACTTTTTAGAAAAGTTATGCATACATAAGCATATATACATTATATATGTGTGTGTATATATATATCTCCCCACAAAAAGTGAAAAGAATTTTCATTGTCAAAAATGTATTTATAACTAAATTTTGCCAATCCAATGATCTTAAGTGGCATTTAAAAAATATGTAGGTATCACTGAGATTGGATATTTTTTCATATATTTACTAGTCATCCATATTCTTTTATAAATTGTCAGTTTGTGTTTCAGTTATTTATATGAAAGTAAGTTTTTGTTGCTTTATAAGTATTCTTTGATAATGACAGCATCCTTTACTGATTTTGACAAAAATATATTTTATATGTTTATATTTGCTTTTTTATGGCATTTAAAAAATAATTACATTAACAATATACACCATTCTGTCACCTACCATTGTGTTCATGTATACAAAACTTTTCCTCATATAAAAAAATAGAAATATTCACATATATTTCATGAAAAATAACTCTTTATTTACTACTTTTCTAAGTAGCCTGACAATTTTTACTTAATAATACTTCCTTTCCCTACAACTCTTCTAGACTCTGTTGGGAACTTCTCTTTTATCATAGTCCATTTTTTCATTATCAGACTGGTATCATATAATTTTATTAAGGTTGTTTTAGATACATCTAAGTTCCAACCTTATCAAATTATGTTTTGTTATGAGGATAATAAATGTACATATTAAAGAAAACATTACTGAAGACACTAAAATAAAAAAAGTGAAAGTGTCATCCTTTCTCTCTCTCTCTCTCACACACACAAACACAATTTAGAGTCATCCATGGTTAATGGTTTTTGAGTTTAGTTCTTATGGTAATTACCATTATTACTTCAAAAATAGTTTTATGTACCAAATATAAAATGTGTACAATTTCTATTCTCTCTTCTCAGGGGAAATAGAGGATGTATGACATTTACATTACTTCCTTCCTGTCTTCACAGTATTCTTTTTAGTTCTTCTGGTGGTTTCATTTATTTGTTTTTTTAATTTAAATGAGGTATTCGAATTTGCATTTCTTATTATCTCACCTCTAAAAAATAACTCCCTGTTTTTATTTTTATTTTTTGACGATTTATTTATTTATTTTAGCGGGGAGGAGCAGAGGGAAAGAGAACCCTGAAGCAGACTTCTCACTCAGTGCAGAGCTGGACTAGGGGCTCAATCTTAGGATCCTGGGATCATGACCTGAGTTGAAATCAAGAGTGGGCCAACTAATCAACTGAGCCACCCAGGCTCCCCTTCCTGTTTTTGAAAGAGGAAACTAAAATTAACATGTTTCCTCCTTTGCACCTCTTTTCCATACTTCTCAGTTTCTGTTCATCATATATTTTTGACGTGACATTTATAACATTTACAGTTATTTCTCTATAATTTTTACAGATTTTCTCTATATGTTGATATTAAAGCATGAAAAGCAATAAACAGCACTTTCCATTCAACTATTCAAATGTGTATCATATGATTAAATAGTACAACTGATCAGTCTTTGTACCATTATTATTTTCTGCAAAAAGGAAAAAATACTATGCACATATAATGGGTTTTCCTTAAATTTATTTTTAATTTTCTTTAATTTTCTACATCATACTCTGATGTCATTGCCATCCTTCTTGGATGCCTTTCTTGCTTTGTTGAAATGTCTTTTGGGCAACTTTTTCATAGGTATAAGACTTCTCTGTCCTTAATTGTCTGAAAATATACTTATGTGACACTCATGGCTGATGAATGATATGACTGGTACAGAATTTTAGTTACAAAATATTTATTTTTCATAAAAATTTAAAGATGCTGCTTCATTTTTTGCAACAGCTTATATTTTTGATGAAAAGTTACCTCCCCACTCTTCTCCTTTCTTTGCAAATAAAATTTCTTTTCCTGTATGAAATCTGTAGGGTTTTTGTTTTTAATGTTGATGATGAAATTTGATAAGAGTAATCTTATTTTATTTATTCTGCTGGGAATTGAATGGACCCTTTATATCTGAGCATTTACAACTTTCCATAATTCAGGGACTCTTTCTTCAGTTGATTAGTTCTTCCTTTCTCTGAGGTTACCTGAATCTATACATCATGTCTCATACTTTTTCTTGACTTTGTCTCAATTATTCTGAGAGATTTCCAGGTCTGCAATTCAAGTGTAAAATAGGTACATTTGTAATTTAGTCAGTCCACTGAATTTTATACTTCCAAAAATGTAGTTTCCATCTCAGATCTTTTTTTTTTTAAGATTTTATCTATTTATTTGAGCGAAAGAGAGAGGGAGAGAAAGAGAGCATGCGTAAGCGCATGAGCAGGCGTAAGGGCAGAGGGAGAGGGAGAAGTAGACTCCCCTCTGAGCAGGGAGCCTGACTTGGGGCTCTATCCCAGGACCCCAGGATCACGACCTGAGTCGAAGGCAGACACTTAACAGACTGAGCCACCCAGGCACCCCTACATCTCAGATATTTTTTTGTTTACTTGTGCCATGGAAGCAATATTCATCTCAGTTGTCTCTCAGGACCTGAATTAGATTTATTTTCTTTTATCTTTTCTCTGCATTTTTTGATCCCTTACTTCTGTTACTCTGTTCTTCTTTGTCCATCTCCTTGATGCTTTGTGTTTTCAAGTGCACTGTCATATGTGTCGACTTATTTATATTTATAAATGAAGTAATGCATTAATTGGCATTGGTACATAGTATGCTGGGTTCCACAATGGTGGTTGTTGTGTTTCTCCAATAGAACTTTTCCATAATTAAGGCTGACCACTGATTTTGTGTAAGTAAACAAGTTTTACTCTGTGGCAGTTATTGACCTTTGTATGGATGGTTTGAGCAGTTAAACAGGTATACCCAAGGTTTTCATAATCGCTAAACCAAAGAGTTTTACTCTGAGAATGAAAATCTCTAGTATATTTCTTTTTTGTCCTACACTTTCCTTTTCATAATCCCTTGAGGCTTGTCTCAACTGCAGTTTCGCTTCTTTGCCAAGTCACAATACACTTACTAGTAACCTTGTCCTAGAACTGACTATTTTATCTAGAAAATTTTCTTGGACTTCATTCTGAGGGCAAAATTCAATATAGCCAGCTAGTCTATTTATGAGCTATACACAGAGGAACACAAACATTCCAGGTGTTATCAATAGTTTCTTAAAATAATTATCTTGAGGAATGACCCACGGCTTAGTCTGGTTTGATAGTTGTTGACTCTTAGCTTAGTCTTGTCAGGGTTTCCTTGAGAAGATCTGGTTACTTGTGGTGTTAGCTTCACTTTTGGCACTTCTGAATTTGCTATCAGTCTAAACTCATTGGCTTTCTACCTACCAATAATCATCTTATCTAAAAATACAAAGTTGTTTTAACTGACAATTCTAATTTATATATAATAAATAATAAATATATCATACATATAATACATATAAAGAAGGAGAGAATTTATTATGAGGAATTGGCTCCCTTGATTATGGAGGTTGAGAATTCCATCATCTGCCATCTGCAAACTAGCAGAAACCCAGGGAAATGGTGGTGTAATTCAGAGTCTTGAGGCCTGATAACCAATGGAGCAGATGGTATAAATTCCAGTCCAAGGGCCAGAGAAGATGAGATGAGATGTCCCAGCTCATGCAGTGAGTCAAGATGGGGGGGGGGGGCGGTTAAAAAAGCCAAATTCCTACTTCCTCTGCGTTTTGTTCTAATCAGGCCTTCAACTGACTAGATGATGCCCACAAACATTAGACCGGACAGCTACTTTGCTGAGTCCACCAATTTAAATGCAAATCTCATTCAGAAACACTCTCATAGACATACTCAGAAATTATAATTAATCTGGTCAGACAACTTGACACTTAAATTTAACCATCACAAATCTGACATGAGTCTCTGTTTACTCAAGTCCTTAAGTCTCAATGTAAAGTTGTATAGAATTTCATGGAAGTTCACATTCATTTTTTATAGTTACACCAAAGTACTACTAATTTTTTGTTATTGTTATGGATGGGGTATATTTTCATTATATTTTTATGTTATTTTGATGATGTATAGAATTTTTCATAATATTTACTTATTTTTTGCTGTCAGCAATAAAATGCATTTTAAGTTGTGATAATTTTTTTCAGATAATTTTCTGAGTCTTTATGTACACAATAACATCTTTTGAAAATAATGGTAATTTTCTTTACTACTTTCCAATAGTTACATGTCATTTTTGCTTTCCACATTATTCCATAGGCTAGGACTAGCACAGCAATACCAAAAAACAAGATAGGAACATCACCTTTGTACGATTTCAGAATTAGAGATGCCAATTCAGTGTTTGATGGTATAGATAATACAAAGGTATTCATTATTTTTTTTTAAAGATTTTATTTATTTGATGGAGAGAAACACAGAGAGAGAGGGAACACAAGCAGAGGGAATGGGAGAGGGAGAAGCAGGCTTCCACAGAGCAGGGAGCCTGATGCGGGGCTCGATCCCAGGACCCTGGGATCATGACCTGAGCTGAAGGCAGACGCTTAACGACTGAGCCACCCAGGCGCCCCTAAAAGTATTCATTATTGTATTAAGCAAAGATCTTTATATTTTCCATCCATTCATTTTTTAATCAGAGTTAATATTTCCTTTTATCAATGCCTTTTTGGTACATTGTTCCTTTTTATATTTTTAAATCTCCCATACCTCAAACCCTGTAAGTGTTGAAAGTTTGTCATCTGTAGTCTGATGATTTTCTAACCTTCTACAAATTTGAGAACGTGATGCTATGCTAGAAGAGAACAACATTAACTACTCTTAAGAATATATTGATCTGTTTATTGGTCAGTATGCTCTAAGGAACATTTTCTACTTTCCTCTTACTATATTCTGTTTCAAGGGACTCAGCCCCACAACTACAAAGCCCATGGTCCCTTACCAGTTAGCATGTGACTGATGCTGTCAGATCAATTCTATCAATAGGATCCACTAGCAGGATATGTGAGGGTGACTGGAGAGTGGAGACCAGATTCTAGGGTATTTCTCCCACCTCTCTGCTTTACATTGCCTTTTTGATGTGGCTCCATATCTTTGTGGCTGTAACTGCCAGGAGTGTTCCTCCTTCCTAAGTCCCACTTCCCTCCAGAAGGTCCTTACTCCTGTTTCTTTGTAAGACTGATTCCTACCCCTGCCCCTCTAGTACTAGGTATAGCAGTGGCTTCCTCCTATACTAATATCCAGATTGCCTCATGGTCCCCTGTTCGCCCTATCAGTTCTTCTGATGCTTTTTGGACATAATATTCCCAATATTAAATTCCCTCTATTGAACTCTGTAGCTTAAATTTTCTCTGTCAGAGAAATTTTCTCTGACTGATATATGCTTTTAAATTAAAATTGTTATTTAATAATCAGATGAACAGGTGATGGGGCAAAAATTATCTAAAAGTCATAATTACAAGAAAAAATTAAAATGTAAGTTGAAAATAGAGACATCAACAGTTCCTTCTGCTTCTCTTTATATCTAATCCCATCATCCAACTAAAAAAGCACTTTAATATCTAGTAAATGAAATAACATTATAAAAGGGAGATTCACCAGCTCATATATATTGACTTGTGTACCTTAATGCTCAGTCTAAATCTATAGAGTGGATCGTCTCATATGTACCAGAAAAATCATATAGCCTAATTCTATTTATGTTTGACAAATAATATATAATAAGTAGTACCAGAAGAACATTTTATCACGTCATGAGTATTAGAAAAGCTTTCCTCATTTAAAAGTATATTTTCAGGGCACCTGGGTGGCTCAGTCATTAAACGTCTGCCTTTGGCTCAGGTCATGATCCAAGGTCCTGGGAGAGAGCTCTGCATCAGGCTCCCAGGGAGCCTGCTTCTCCCTCTCCCCCCGCTGCTGTTCTACCTACTTGTGCTCTCTCTCTGTCAAATAAATAAAAAAACCTTTAAAGAAACTTAAAAAAAGTATATTTTCATCAAAAGTCCTCACGATACATGAGTAAACACGGAAGTATCACAAAATTAAAAAAGTAACTCTCAACCATATTGTTTTTGTACTTTCAATATATGATCCTGTATTTTAACATATTTTTCTTAGATTAGTCATGTTAACTTTTTAAAAGGCTCATTTTCATTTTTTATGAGGAAGGCAGAATGAAATTCACAAATACAAGTATATCTTAAAATTGGATTCATTTGCTAATACTTTTTAATGGAGGATAGAAAAAATATGTAAGAATATATGGATAGCTGAACTATCAGCATTGGTCTAAGTAAATTTATTTTATTACTTTTATTTTGTTTCAGCATAAGATTACAAATAATTTGGTTTTATATCCCTTTATTTATTGAACTAGATTTATTCTGCATCTGTACTTTCCTTCAAATATTGGTCTTTATTTAAATACTCAAAGACTTTTGCTAATACATCCAACTCATATAGGACTTGATCTCATTAATTAAAATTATTCTAACAACATAATTCATAAACCTTTAAGTAGAGGTACTAACATAAGTTAGTTTACTTTGGAAAACTACCTTTATTTGAAGGTCTAGTTTTGAGAGTATTTGGATTTATTATATTATGTATTATAATAAAAACTCAATATCAACAATTATAACTATCAGTAAATTTTTAAATGGTGTCAGCATGTAAGTTTTCATAATGCATGGAAGAATATAAAATCTGAAATATTTCAGAAGTATATCTGAAAGTCAATTTGAAGACTGTAAGATTGCCACAAAAAAGAAACAATTGCTGCATCTCTTTAATGCAGTCTTCTTTGATGAGTTTTCAAAAAAGATATATTTTATTACTTTCACCACCTTGACCTCTTTTTTCCATATCTGTACAAGCCATTTCTGCCCAAGACTTTTATTTGAATTGCTTAAGGATTCTATTTAAAAATGAAGCATGCACTAGGGAAGAAAACCTAGGAATGATGTATTCTCCCCTGGGAAACAATGTAAAGGAAAGATGGAATTGGACGTGCAATTGGCTTATAGGCATATCCTTAGCTGGGATGAGGGGAAACACACACCAATTTCTCAAAGCTATGCTGTTGTCCCTCAATCCTTTTATCCTCAGGACTCTGAAGTCTTAATGTCATTGTCTCTACAGATAACTTACCACACTGTTACAAAAATATTTCTTTACTGGACAGATATCACCATGGGAATTTGGTGTCCCTGAGAACAGGGACAGCATGATCTATATCCCCAGTAGATAGGATGGTGCCTGCCACATGACATATATTTAATAAAACCTGTTAAGTAAAGTTATTAAGTGCCCAGCTAAGAAGTGTAGTATGGTGCAGGATTTCCAATATGTCAGTACTTTTTTTTTTGAGTTGTTTCTAGAATGTTTGGTGGCATGATTTCTTAGAGACACACATAGATAACTATCCACTTCACCAGCAACCAAGTGTGTTTGACTTTTTGCTTAGCCTTTCTATTGTTACATATTTTAATATTTACATTTAAAAGGACCTGGAAATAATCTTTTCACAACCAAAAACAAACAGAATTTAGAGGCTATCAGAAACTTACAAAGAGCTGTCTTACATATTATTGAATATATAATCTTTGTTAAGCCTGCACCACTTTCTGTATTTCCTAAGTTTCATAACTGGAAAATTTACAGGCAAAGGAAGCCTAAGTAGAAATGGGATGCACACTTTTCGCCAACACTTAATGTGTCAATATTATAAGATGATAACTAAGAAAGTCCTGTAAAGTTTACTGAATGGTAGATTGTAAAATCTAGGACCTGCATCCCAATATACCTAACTAAAAATTTGAAGAAGAAAAAACATATAATGAGAAAGCTAACAACATGTTGAGGAAATGGAAAGCCAATATCTTGGAGAAGGCAAAAATTCATAGGTGAAAGCAGTACTTGCAATGCTATATGCTACCCTTTGCAGGTGGCTAAGAGGCCAACAATGGCTGTAAAAAGCTCAAAGGCTAAGTGATCAAAAGTTGATTTCCAGATCCTGCCAAGATGGAGAATCATTTTGTAACCTATCCCTCATTTAGGATAGTTCCTGGGATCCTGTAAACTAGGAGTAATTACGAACCAGGAAGAATCCTGCCTTTGCATGGACTAAAGCAGTTTTAGGTCATCTAATCTCTAGAAAATCTCAAACTCTAAAATTGGATTATGGTGATCTTAGATTGCTGATGCTTCCAAACACTTGGCAGTAATGGGGGAAGCTCCCTGGAAGCTGTTAGCACAAATACATGAAATCATCATATTCATGGGCAGAATAAAATAAAATGTCTAAATAAGTATTCAAACAAATGATCTATGCACAATAAAAAATAACCCAATACATGAGGAGACAAGATGATTGACAGTCCTACAATTAGTACAGATACCATATATAACGACACACAGAGACTATAAATCAGCTATGTCACCCATGATCACAGAGGTAAGTGCTGAACTTAAAATATTCAGCAAAAAAGAGCAAAGAATAAAAAGTAACAGTACAATTTCAAAAAGAAACAATCAGAAATCCTAGAACTAAAAGATACAATGACCAAAATTAAGAAGATAAAGGGTGGATTTTATGGCATATTTAACTCAGCTGCAAAAAAAACAAAAAACAAAAAACAAAGAAATTATTGTGATTTGTAAGATAGATCGGAAGAAACTACCCAGAATGAATCAGGAAGACAAAAAAGTAAATGAAATACAGAAGAAAGATTAAGAGACAAAGAATACAATTAAAAGTTTTAAAATATGTTTAATGGGAGTTCAGAAGAAGAGAGAAAGAAAATGGAACTTAAAAAGGGCTATAAATTTTCCAAACTAATAGAACATATCAACCCGCACATTCAAGAATCCCAATGAATGCCAAAAAAGATAAAAGAAATTCAGGCATATGTACAATATATCTGTGGAAAATCAAAGCAAAAAATAAATAGCATCTTAAAAAAAAACTCATAGGAAAATCACATTTAAAGGATCAACAGTTTAAAGGGTAGCTGCCTTTGTAATATCAACCATGAAAGCCAGGAGCCAATGGAATTATAGCTTCAAAGTATTAAAATAAAATGATCACCAATATAGAATTACATATTCTACAAAAATATTTTTCAACAATGAACGGGAAATAAAGATGAAGACTGACAAACAGAAATAATGAGAATCTATCACCAGCCATCTCACAATAAAGAAAATAACAGAAAGTGTTTCTAAGGTAAAAAAAAAAAAACACCAAAAACAAAAACAAAAACCCAAATGTAAACTCTGAGATGCAGGAGGGAAGTAAAACTGTAAATACGATTAAATCTAAATCAACATAGAGTATATGAAACAAAAATAATAATAGTTGCCAGTGCTTAACATTAAGGAATTAAACCCCATAGAAATAATATATACATAAAATAAAAAATGGAGGTACCTGCCAGCATATAAAAGGAAAAAAATGAAATCAGAGTTAGCCTGGTGATGGGTATTAAGGAGAGCACAGATTGCATGGGAGCACTGGGTGTTATACATAAACAATGAATCTTGGAACACTACATCAAAAACTAATGAGGACATACAAATGGCTAGCAGACACATGAAAAAATGTTCGTCATCATTAGCCATCAGAGAAATTCAAATCAAACCACATTGAGATACCACCTTACACCAGTTAGAATGGCAAAGATTAACAAGACAGGAAACAACAAATGTTGGAGGGGATGTGGAGAAAGGGGAACCTTCTTGCACTGTTGGTGGGAATGCAAGTTGGTGCAGCCACTTTGGAAAACAGTGTGGAGATTCCTCAAAAAATTAAAAATAGAGCTACCCTATGACCCTGCAATTGCACTTCTAGGTATTTGCCCCAGATACAGATGTAGTGAAAAGAAGGGCCATATGTACCCCAATGTTCATAGCAGCAACGTCCACAGTCGCCAAACTGTTCATAGCAGCAACGTCCATAATTGCCAAACTGTGCAAAGAGCCAAGATGCCCTTCAGCAGACAAATGGATAAAGAAGATGTGGTCCATAAATACAACGGAATATTACTCAGCCATCAGAAAGGATGAATACCCAATTTTTGTATCAACATGGATGAGACTGGAGGAGATTATGTTGAGTGAAATAAGTCAAGCAGAGAAAGTCAATTATCATATGGTTTCACTTACTTGTGGAACATAAGGAATAACATGGAGGACATTAGGAGAAGGAAAGGAAAAGTGAATTGGGGGAAATTGGAGGGGGAGACGGAGCATGAGACTGTGGACTCTGAGAAACAAACAGGGTTTTGGAGGGGAGGGGGGTGGGGGGATGGATGAGCCTGGTGGTGGGTATTAAGGAGGGCACCTATTGCATGACCACTGGGTGTGGCACATAAACAATGTATCTTGGAATACTAAAAAATAAAATAAAAAAATTAAAACAAAACAAAAACTAATGGTGTACTGTATGGTGACTAACATAATAAAAAAAAATCAACCATATGTTGGGGCACCTGTGTGGCTCAGCTGATTAAACGTCCAACTCTTGATTATGGCTCAGGTCACGATCTCAAGATTGTGAGACTGAGCCCCACGCTGGGCTCCATGTTAGGCATGGAGCCTGCTTAAGATTTACTCTCTCCCCCTCTCTCTCTGCCCACCCCCAACCCCCCATGAGTCAAACATATGTTATTTACAAGAGAGTTATCTGAAACAAAAGTATACAATAATATTGAAAAAGCATAGAAAAAGGAAATGTACCATGTAAATACCAATCAAAATAAGTCAAGTATGGCTATATTAATATTAGATAAAATATATTTTAAAGCAAAAAAGCAACATTAGATATAAAGATTATTTCTGAATGATCAAAAGTTTGATTTGCTGGGAAGGTGAAACTATTCTACATTACACCTCAAATAATATGTACTCTGCACACACAGGCAAAATTTGACAAAATTACAAGAAGACATAGAAAAATCTATAAAAATAGTGAAAGATTTTAGTATACATCCCTGAACTAAGAGATCAAGCAGGCAAAACATTTATAAAATACAGAATATTTTAAGAGTTTTAAATTTTATATGAAGGATATACAGAGAACGTTTTATCCAATGAATTTATCACATCCATTTTTTCAGACACACAGGGACATTTAAAATGTTCTAACTAGGGATGCCTGGGTGGCTCAGTCAGTTAAGTGTCTGCCTTTGGCTCAGGTCACGACCCGAGGGTCCTGGGATGAAGTCCCACATCAGGTTCCCTGCTCAACGGGGAGCCTGCCTCTCCCTTTGCCTGCTGCTTCCTCGCTCATTCTCTCTCTTTTAAAAAAATAAAATATTCTTAAAAAAAAATAAAATAAAATCAGTAACTATACATACCAAGCCACAAAATAACTTTAAGAAAATTTCAGAGAATTAAAATAATGAAAACCGTAGTCACTAATCATTGTAATTAAATGAAAATATCAATAATAAATAAATGGGAGGGTGGAGCAAGATGGCAGAGGAGTAGAAGACTGAGATATCATCAGATCCCAGAAGTTCAGCTAGACAGTTATCAAACCATTCTGAACACCTACAAACTCAACAGGAGATAGAAGAGAAGAAGAACAGCAATTCTAGGAACAGAAAATCGACCACTTTCCGGAAGTAGGACGTGTGGAGAAGTGACTCCAAAGCGACGGGAAGACAGACCGCGGGGGAGGGGCTGGCTCCTGGGGAAACGGTAGAGCAGTGGAGCACAAAATCGGAACTTTTAGAAGTCTGCTCCACTGAGGGTCAACGCTCCAGAGGCTAAGCGGGGGTGGAGCCCTTGCTGGGACAGTGTGGTCTCAGGAACCGTGGGGATACAAAAAGACCAGGGGTGTCTGAGTGTAGCAGAGCTCCCAGGTATCGGAGAGGGGAAGCCAATGCCAGAGACGGAGCCAGGAAGCAGGTTCTCAGTTTGGGATTACCTTAAGCCGTGATCCGAGGAACAGTCGGGCGACTGCTCTTCGAGCAGGGACCCCACAAGGTACAGATCCAGAGAGATCCCTTCCTTCCTCTTTCGGGAGGAGCGGCGTGGGAGCGCGCTGCAGGAATTGGCTGGGTTTGGAGACTCCAAACGGGGCTGTGCGCCAGAAACAGAAACGTTCTGTCACAGGCCGGGTGAGCTCGGAGTGCGGCCGGAGACGAGGGAGACGGGAGTGACTGACTGCTTTTCTCTGAGGGCGCACTGAGCAGTGGGGCCCCGAGCTCTCAGCTCCTACGGGCCGGAGACTGGGAGGCCGCCATTTTCATTCCCCTCCTCCAAAGCTGTACGGAAAGCGTTCAGGGAACAAAAGCTATGAGAGCGCGAACCCGAGCAGATTACTTAGCCCGGCCCCTGGCAAGGGCGGTGAAATTCCGCCTCGGGCAAACATTTAAGAATCACCGCAACAAGCCCCTCCCCGAGAAGATCAGCAAAAACATCCAGCCAAGACCAAGCTCACAGATCAATGAAAACTGCGGAACACCAGAGATAGGGGAAAGCAACACATAGAATTCATGGCTTTTCCCCCATGATGCTTTAGTCTTTCAAAGTTAATTTTTTTTTTTATCCTCTCTCCTGAAGGTAGAAATGTGTCCAAGATGTGTGTGTGTGTGTGTGTGTGTGTGTGTGTGTGTGTGAAAGTACACAGAGAAGATCGTGTAATTACCTCGTAGAGAGAAGTCTGTGATGGAAATCTTCTTTTTCTTTCCCCAAATACTTTTATTTTATTTTTTCAGTGTTACAAGATTCATTGTTCATGTACAACTACCAGTGGTTAAATTTTTTAAATTTTATTTTCTCTTATTCTATTTTTTTAATTTTTCCACTTTCTTATTTTAACGTTTTTTAACTAGTATCCTATCAATACCTTTTTAAATATCTCTTCTAATTTTCACTGTTATAGTCATATTTTATCCCCTCATTGTATTTAACCTTATTTTTTGTATACATATAGGTTTTTTTTTTCTTCACAATTTTGGGATACAATTTCTTCTAATAGATCAAAATATACCCTAAATCTAGCACACGGCTTTGTTCTAGTCTCCAGCCCAATCACATTCTTTCCTCTTTTTTTTGGCTTTTTTCAACCAACTTCTTATCTTATCAATCGCTTTTTTAGAATCTTTTTAAATTTTCATCTTTACACTCATATTCCATCCCTTCATAATGTTTACCCTTATTTTTGTATATTTATAAGTTTTCTTTCTTCAAAATTTTGGGAGGTAGTTTCTTCTAACAGACCAAAATACACCCAAAATCAAGTGTGGGGCTCTTTTCTATTCACCAGTCTAATATATATATATATATTTTTTCTCTTTTTTCTTCTTCTCCCCCTCTACCCTTTCTTCAGCCCCTGGTTTAGGATCTCTTCTGATTTGGTTAGTGTATATTTTTCTGGGGTCATTGCTACCCTTTTAGTATTTTGTTCTCTCATTCATCTATTCTCATCTGGATAAAATGACAAGGTGGAAAAACTCACCACAAAAAAAAGAACAAGAGGCAGTACTGATGGCGAGGGACATAATCAATACGGATATTAGTAATATGTCAGAACTAGAGTTCAAAATGACAATTATCAAGGTGCTAGCTCAAAAAGCATGGAAGATATTAGAGAATCCCTTTCTGGATAAATAAAATCCCTTTCTGGAGAAATAAAAGAAATAAAATCTAACCAAGTTGAAATAAAAAAAGCTATTAATGAGGTGGAATCAAAAATGGAGGCTCTTACTGCTAGGATAAATGAAGCAGAAGAGAGAATTAGTGATATAGAAGAATAAATGATGGAGAATAAAGAAGCTGAGCAAAAGAGAGACAAACAACTACTGGACCACGAGGGGAAAATTCGAGAGATAAGTGATACCATAAGGTGAAACAATAGTAGAATAATTGGGATCACAGAAGAAGAAGAAAGAGGGGGGGCAGAAGGTATATTGGAGCAAATTATTGTAGAGAATTTCCCTAATTTGACAAAGGGAACAAGCATCAAAATCCAGGAGGCACAGAGAACCCCCCTCAAAATCAATAAAAATAAGTCCATACCCCGTCATCTAACAGTAAAACTTACAAGTCTTAGTGACAAAGAGAAAATCCTGAAAGCAGCTCGGGACAAGAAGTCTGTAACATACAAAGGCAGAAATATTAGACTGGCAGCAGGCCTATCCACAGAGACCTGGCAGCCCAGAAAGGACTGGCATGATATATTCAGAGCACTAAACAACAAAAATATGCAGCCAAGAATACTATATCCAGATAGGCTGTCATTGAAAATAGAAGGAGAGATAAAAAGCTTCCAGGACGAAGAACAACTAAAAGAATTTGCAAACATCAAACCAGCCCTACAGGAAATAGTGAAAGAGATCCTCTAAGCAAAGAGAGCGCCTAAAAGGAACATACACAAGAAAATAACAGAGACAATATACAGTAACGGTCACCTTACAGGCAATAAAATGGCACTAAATTTATATCTCTCAATAGTAACCCTGAATGTAATGGGCTAAATGCCCCAATCAAAAGACACAGGGTATCAGAAAGGATAAAAACAAAAACAAAAACAAAAACAAGACCCATCGATATGCTGTCTACAAGAAACTCATTTTAGACCCAAAGACACCTCCAGATTTAAAGTGAGGGGGTGGAAAACAATTTACCATGCTAATAGACATGAAAAGAAAGCTGGAGTGGCAATCCTTATATCAGATAAGTTAGATTTTAAGCCAAAGATTATAATAAGAGGTGAGGAAGGACACTATATCATACTTAAAGGGACTGTCAAACAAGAAGATCTAACAGTTGTAAATATCTATGGCCCTAACATCGGAGCAGCCAATTATATAAACCAATTAATAACAAAATCAAAGAAATACATCAACAATAATACAATAATAGTAGGGGACTTTAACACCCCCCTTACCGAAATGGACAGATCATCTAAGCCAAAGATCAACAAGGAAATAAAGGTTTTATTTTATTTATTTATTTATTTATTTATTTTTGGGGGGAAATAAAGGCTTTAAATGACACACTGGACCAGGTGGACATCACAGATATATTCAGAACATTCCATCCAAAGCAACAGAATACACATTCTTCTCTAGTGTACATGGAACATTCTCCAGAATAGATCACATCCTGGGTCACAAATCAGGTCTCGATCGGTACCAAAAGATTGGGATCATTCCCTCCATACTTTCAGACCATGATGCCATGCAAGTAGAACTCAATCACAAGAGGAAAGTTGGAAAGAACTCAAATACATGGAGGCTAAAGAGCATCCTACTAAAGAATGAATGGGTTAACCAGGAAATTAAAGAAGAATTAAAAATATTCATGGAAACAAATGAAAATGAAAACACAACTGTTCAAAATCTTTAGGACACATCAAAGGCGGTCCTGAGAGGAAAGTATATCCTTTCTCAAGAAACAAGAAAGATCTCAAATACACAACCTAACCCTGCACCTAAAGGATCTGGAGAAAGAACAGCACGGAAAGCCTAAACCCAGCAAGAGAAGAGAAATAATAAAGATCAGAGCAGAAATCAATGAAATAGAAACCAAAAGAACAGTAGAACCAATCAACGAAACTAGGAGCTGGTTCCTTGAAAGAATAAGATTGATAAACCCCTGGCCAGGCTTATCAAAAAGAAAAGAGAAAGGACCCAAATTAATAAAATCATGAATGAAAGAGGAGAGATCACAACCTACGCCAAAGAAATGCAAACAATTATAAGAACATATAATGAGCAACTATATGCCAGCAAATTAGACAATCTGGAAGAAATGGATGCATTCCTAGAGTCACATAAACTACCAAAACTGAACCAGGAAGAAATAGAAAACCTGAACAGATCCATAACCAGTAAGGAGATTGAAACAGTCATCAAAAATCTCCCAACAAGAGCCCAGGGCCAGATGGCTTCCCAGGGGAATTCTACCAAACATTTAAAGAAGAATGAATTCCTATTCTCCTGAAATTGTTCCGAAAAATAGAAATGGAAGGGAAACTTCCAAACTCATTTTATGAGGCCAGCATTA
>CM052901.1:83237825-83282825 GCA_028534135.1 Potos flavus | reverse complement strand
GAGTTCAAATACACAATTAAGTACCAAGAAACTAAAAGTTAATTCCCTAAAAAGACTAATTAAATGGATAAACTCTTGGCAAGAGAGATCAAGAAAAATAAAGTGAAAGCATAAAAAAACCACTGTTAGAATGAAAAAAGAATTTAAAAAAGAATGAAAAAGGAATATCACTACAGATCCAATACACATCAAAAATACTGTATTACAGTGAGCCTGATGGTGGGTGGGTATTAAGGAGGGCACGTACTGCATGGAGCACTGGGTGTGGTGCATAAACAATGAATCTTAGAACACTGAAAAAATAAAATTAAATTTAAAAAATACTGTATTACAGAAAACTTATTAAACTACATGAGTCGCTAGAAAAGTGCATCTTCCTAAAATTGACATAAAAAGAAATAGAAAATCTGAATCATAATGAAATTAACAGAATCCATAATTTAATTTCCCTCAAAGCAAATTTCAGAACCGAATGGCTTCATTAAGGAAGAAAAAAACCAACATTACACAAAAACATTTCCAAAGAATAGAAAAATAGGGGACATCTCAACTAATTTTATGAGAGCAGCATAACTGTAACACCAAAACTTGACAAGGACATTATGAAAAAGAATATTATAGTTAATTTCTTTCATAAGCACAGATGCAACAATCTTAAAATATCAGAAAACTGAATACAGTGATAAGTAGAAAGATAAATAATAAATAATAAATATATCTAGCTTAAAAAAAGATAATACATCATGATCAGGTGAGGTTTATTTCAAGAATGTAAGATTTCTTTAACATTAAAAATATCAAATATTTTAACTCAAAAATATAAATAGAACCAAAAGGAGAAAATCATATATATCAATGAAGAAAATGTATTTGAGAAAAGTTAATAGTCATTTTTTAAAGATTTTTTTATTTGAGACAGAGCATGCAGAAGACTAGGGTCAGAGGGAGAGGGAGAGAGAATCTTAAGCTGACTCTCCATTGAGCACGGAGCCTCACAGAGGGCTTGATCTCATGACCCTGAGATCTCAACCTGAGCCAAAACCAAGTGTCAGATGCTTAACCAACTGTACCACCCAGGCACTCCAGTTAATAGTCATTATTGACAAAACCTATTGATCTGGAAAAGAAAATTTCCTGAACTGAATAAAAAGGATCTAAATTCCTAGAACAAACATTCTAGTTATAGTGAAATATTGAAAGTTTTCCCCTTGAAATCAGAAACAAGACAAATATGCCTATTAATAACACTGTTATCACTTATATTTAATATTTTGAAGGCCATCCCAGCCACTGTAAAGAAGCAAGAATTTATACATGAATGCATAAAGACATAAGGATTCAAAAAAAACATTAAATGGTTATTAATTTTCATTAATAACCATATAGAGTTCTACATACAATTTAAAAAGGATCTATAGACAAAATATTTAAAATTAATGGGGAATGTTATCAAGGTTGTGGAATACAATTTGATATGAACAAATTAATTGTACCCTTATATTATGGTTTATAAACAAAAACGATATTAATAAAGCATTTACAAAGTCACCTAAAGGGCACCTGGGTGGCTCAGTTGGTTAAGCATCCTACTCTTTATTTCATCTCAGGTCATGATTTCAGGGTCGTGAGATGGGGCCCTGAGTCAGGCTCCAGGCTCAGCAGCGTGGAGTCTGCTTAAGATTCTCTCTCTCGTCAATTATCATATGGTCTCACTTACGTGTGGAGCATAAGGAAATACATGGAGGACATTGTGAGAGGGAAGGGAGGGGTGAATTGGAGGAAATCGGAGGGGTGATGAACCATGAGAGACTGTGAACTCTGAGCAACAGACTGAGGGTTTTGGAGGGGTGGGGGTAGGGGGTTGGGCGAGCCTGGTGGTGGGTATTGAGGAGGGCATGTATTGCATGGAAC
The DNA here is from genome assembly GCA_028534135.1 of Potos flavus. Classification (NCBI taxonomy): domain Eukaryota; kingdom Metazoa; phylum Chordata; class Mammalia; order Carnivora; family Procyonidae; genus Potos; species Potos flavus. The sequence continues at coordinate 83,280,914 of CM052901.1, read as the reverse complement.
ACTGGGTGTGGTACATGAACAATGAATCTTGCAACACTGAAAAAATAAAAGTATTTGGGGGGAAAAAAAAGATTCTCTCTCTCCCTCTGCCTCTGGCCCTCCTCCTGTTCACGCATGTGAGCTCTCTCTCAAAATAAATAAATAAGATATTTTTAGAAAATATAAAATACCCAGAAATAAGTGTAAGAAATATGTACAAGATGTCCTTACAAAATATAGCTGACAGAAATTTAAAAAGCGCTAAATACAAAAGAAAGATGAACTAATTATTCATTGACTGCAGAACTGAATGACTTAAAGATGTTGTCTCCTCCAACTGAATATTAGAGTCAATGTACTCCCAGTCAAAATTTCTACAGTTTTCTTTAAAATGGAAATTGACACGCTGACTCTAAATGTGTATAGAAACATGAAGGGCCAAGTATAGCCAAAGCAATCTTAAAGAAGAGCAAAACTTGGTAACTTGCACTACCAGATATCGAAAATGATTGCAAAGTAATTAAAAATGACTACAGTAATTAAGACAATAGGGTATTTGCAAAATAATAGTAAAATAGTCCAACAGAAAAGACCAGAGAGCTCTAAAATGACCCACATATGTACAGCCACTTGATTTATGACAACTGAATGCAGTAGGGAAAGTGGTATCTATTTGTAAAATGTCCTGGAACAATTAAACATTTATGAGAAAAAAATAACTCATAATTTCTAACTCACATCTTCTAGATGCACTGTGTATCTAACTGTGAAAGCTAAAACAATATAGTGTTTAGAAGAAAATGTGGTAGAACATCTTTATAACCATGAAATAGGCAACAATTTCTCAAACAGGACATAAAAAACAATAATCAAAAAGGAGAAAAACTAATAAAATAGAATACATTAAGATTGACATACTTTTGGTATTAAAACACCCTATTAAGAGAATGAAAAAAGAAGCCAAGAAGAGGGAAAAGATAAGTTAAGCAGGAAGTTCCAACAAAGTTCTTATGTCCAAAATACATAGAGAACTTCTATAAAATAGTAAGAAAAAGGAAGACAACCCAATACAAAAATAGACTAAAGACACAAATAAGCACTTGGAACAGAGGAGATCCAAATGATCAAATAATCATATGAAAAGCAGTCAATTTCATTGCTTCAATTTACATGAAGTTCAAAAACTTGGCAAATTTATCTTTTAGAACTTTAAAAAAAAACAAGAAAAAAAAAACTTAGGGTAGTAGTTATGTTTTAGAAGCAATAGCAATTGGAAGGAGGTATGTTGGGGGCTTTTGAGTTTTAGAAACAGATGGCATGTCTGCAATATTTTTTTTCACAGCACTGTCTCTGCTGTAGTTCTTTTTCTTGATCTGGATGACAGATACATGGATGTGTTCACTTTGTGAAAATACACTGAGCTGTAACTATGATTAGTTCACTTTTTTGTTTTTATGTACATTATACTTCAAAAATAAGTGCATAAACACACATGCTAACAAACTAAAGCAACAACCACAGAAACTTCACTGTGTGAATAAAAACAATTCCAGGCAAAATCCAAACTGTAGACCAGCTGTTTATGATTTTGCCTAGTAAATTTATTATAAAGTTAAGGGTTAAAAAAACCACTGGAAGAGGGGCGCCTGGGTGGCTCAGTGGGTTAAAGCCTCTGCCTTCAGCCCAGGTCATGATCTCAGGGTCCTGGGATCGAGCCCAGCATTGGGCTCTCTGCTCAGCAGGGAGCCTGCTTCCTCTCCTTCTCTGCCTGCCTCTCTGCCTACTTGTGATCTCTCTCTCTGTCAAATAAATAAATAAAATCTTTAAAAAAAAAAAAACACTGGAAGAATATTAAAGGTCATTTAGGAGAAAGAACAACCTTTATGACTCTAAATTCAGAAAACATATACAAATGATAAATATGACAGATTTAACCTCAAAAAATTAAAATTCTGTATGTAAAATAAATGAACAAAGTAAAAATATAAATTGGGAAAGTGTCTGCAACAAGTACTATAAAAAGTTTAAAATATTGTAAACAAACTTGGAAAAATGTATCTTTTTATAGTTAATGCTTTAATATTGCCTTTTATTCAACATGTTCCATTTATGAAAATGTAATTATTTTTTTCTTTCTCCAAATTTTTATTTAAATACCAGTTAGTTAACTTATAGTATAATATCAGTTTCAGGTATAGAATTTAGGGATTCATCACTTCCATACATCACCCAGCACTCATCACGAGTGCCCTCCTTAATCCCCATCACCTATTTAACCAATCCCCCCACCCACCTCCCTCCAGCAACCCTCAGTTTGCTCTCTGTAATTAAGAGTCTGTTTCCTGGTTTGCCTCTCTTTTCCCCCCTATGTTCATCTGTTTTATTTCTTAAATTCCACATATAAGTGAAACCATATGGTATTCTGAGGGATACATGTACCCCGATGCTTATAGAGCATTATCAATAATAGCCAAACTATGGAAAGAGCCCAGATGTCCATCAACAGATGACAGATAAAGAATTCCATTGTGTCTGTGTGTGTGTGTATACACACACACACAGACACACGCGCGCGCGTGCGCACGCACACCATGGAATATTACTCAGCCATCAAAAAGAATGAAATCTTGCCATTTGCAAAGATCTGGATGGAGCTAGAGAGTATTGTGCTAAGCGAAATAACTCAGTGAGAGGCTATCTCTTGATAGGAGATTATGGATGACTTTTATCTCTCCTTTGGACAGCTCCCTACTTTTAAAATAAGGATGCCTTGTTTTAATATCTGAATAGCATACAATGAATATTTTTAAAATACGTTTTTAAAAATATATATCCATAAATCAAGAATCTCAACTTCTCCTGAAAATTATTCTTATTTCCTAATACCAGCTGATTTTTATTTCATAAATTAGCACTTAATTCACTAATATCATCACCTGTTATTTCACACTATCATACTCATTCTGGGTGAGCATATCCTTTGATATTCTTATTATTGTCTTCTCAAATATTATGTGTAACATTGAAAAGTTAAATATATATGTAACTAACATCATACTAAAAATACTACTTCTTATAGTCAACAAATGAGCAGTAGACTTTCTTGTAAAAAAATGTCTTTTAAAGTGATAAAAATCAGTTACTTTAACCCCATGCTATAGTAAAAATCAGTAAAAAAGATGTGCACCCCTGGAAAATTGCCTTTTTGATCAATTTTGTGAAACAAACTTGACTGAAAAAAGTCTAATCTTTCTTAAATATTAATATCATAGAGGGATAATAATGTTGTATGTTATAGAGTCTCTTCCAATCTTGTGAGCTTTGCTTCATTGTGACTGTCACCAGTTGAAATATTGACACTTCTCTGATTGCAGTATTTAATTGTCCTATCATTCAAATATTAAGCCATGAGCTCTCACCATTTGTTTCTATACCAACTTAAAGACTTTGTTTCCTCGAACACTTTTCAAATTATTTTCATAATACACCCTTATTATGATTGTTATATTCCATGACCAATATGAGTTATGTACCCATAGCAGAGTTTGCAGCCGTCTTCCAATGTCCCTTGAGACATAATAACCTATACACGAATTGTGTTTACCATTCGTAAACAAGGAAATCATTTCCAGTTTGAAAATTTTAATGTGAAGTTCTAAATCCCTGAAATTAAAGATTAACATTTTTGTTTGGGAATTGATATGAGGGGAACCACATAGATCATGAGTTTAAAGCAGGTATTCATATATCAAATGAATCATGAAAACCACAAAAGATAAGCATTTTAGAAATAGATGGTCTGTCTGCATCATTTTTCTTACAGAAATATGTCTGCTGTGGTTTATTTCTCAGTTATTAATGTCACCATGACACTCAGTTGACATTTTAAAGTTATTAATAACAGAGCCACATGTCAATGAACATCTTTTTGTCAGGGTATCAACCAAAACTATGAATGTGAATGACTGGATTCTAACCTGGCTTTTTTCTTCTCCAGTTTGTTCCACCTTCTTTTCCAAGATCTTGGATTAAGTACTCTAATTTGCTGAATGAGAGCTAGACCATTCAGTTTTGTCTTTCAGTTGGCTCTAGCTCCCAATATGTAAACAACTCAAAAAGGAAAATTAATGTGAGGGTAAAATATTGTAGTTTTATAAGCTAATAAACATCATTCGAGTATGCAGTCTATGTAATGGGTGAGGGTTATTCCCCAATGTAGTCCAGAAGTTCTAAATGAACTTAAAGACTCGAGGGTCTGCCGGTGGCATTTATAATTCATTTTTTTCTAACAATACTCTATTCAGCAAACATTTATTACATGCTTACTATGTGCAAGACACAGCTATAGATATTGCAAAGAATATAAAGGTGAGTGAGGTACAATTCTTACAGTTTCAGAATGTGTATATATGTTGATTTTGTTCTTAAATGAAATATTTCTTCTAATTATTTTTCTTCTAAATCAGTGGTGTAGTACCTTCAATATATTTATAGTTTTGGAACCTCTAGATAGAAATAAGAACCAGCTCCCCTACCACATTCCTATCACCCAATTAATGTATTATTTAAATAATACCCTTAATTAGCAAGTGAATATTATGTCCACATTACATCAAATATTTTGTCATTTCCAAAATTTTAATTCTTAATCAGTGAGTTGTTAACTTGTTTCTAAACCACAAGCTGTTAAGAAATGTAAGTACTTAGAGGATAAAAGGATAGATTAACTATTAATGTAATGTGTCTGCAATAGTTGACACCCTACTTAGCATGACCATTATGTACTACAGCCTACAAAATTATTCTTCATGCTCCCACAGCAGAGCTAGAGTGCCATATGGCCATGCTTGTTTTTCGTCAAATAATTTTTACATAAACAGCTGGTGAACTGTTTTTATTGTAACAGTGCACATATTTTTTGAGACAGTTGGGAAGGATTGATGCAACTCCTAGTCACTGCTTGTTTTTATGTCCACATTAAGGAGAAATTCAAATTCATATTTTAAAAAATGTGGACTTTTGTATTCTTGTCACCATGGTCAGTTCACAAGATTTTTTAATGTAGTGCAGGAATTATTGGCATGTTTATAAACTGGCAGCAAAAACAGAAATTAATCATAAGAGATCTTCAACTTAGATGGCATATTCAGTATTTTTATTTTTACACCCTCATGAATTTTTAGAGGCAGAACTGATATGTTTTGGACTATTTTATAGGCAGTTTTAATATGACTATATTTGGTTTTGAAACATAGCTTCAACACATTCTGATGTGATATAATAACCAGAAGATTTTTAGCAGTTTTGTGTGTATCCGTGATTTGAGTTGATTTAAAGACTATCTGACCCAAAAGCACGCCCCATCCTCCTTGACAAGAAACTTTATCTGTTAAAAACACTAGTGGTTTCAAAAATGCAAGTAGAAGCATTTTCTTTTGAATTCTAAGGTAATGATGACCACTCTTCAGGTTTTTGTAAAGAGATTATCACAGTCATTACAACATTAAATATAATTTTACAGTTAATACTTCAAAAATTCCCTTGTAAACAGAAGCTACTCCCATTAGAACACTGATAAGGATTCATGTATTATTATATCTTTCATGACTCCTTATTCACAGGATATTAGAAACTACAAAATATGTTTCATTAGAGAAGTAAATGAATGCTTATCATTGTGCCACTGAAAAGCTTAGGACCTTGGGGTCAGAACAATACCATACTAACGGTTTATGTAAAATGTAAGAGGAAGGAAGATTTTTCCCAATGCTCCAGGTTCATTATATTTACTTATTTGTCCTTTATATCTTTGATTATTTCCCCTTAGGGGAACATAGACGTTTTCATGGAATATTTTATTTTGATATACAAAATGGAAAAACAAAGGATCTTTTTTCATTTTGCTTAAGCCTTAAGTTTCCGCTGACGACACTCACCTAGAGTAAGCTTTACAATAGTAAGTACATTTTGTGAGCAAATTGTCACTTAAACATATAATAACTTGAAACTAATTTGTTTATGTGGATTTTAATTTATGTCCTAATGTTTATTTTCTTCCAATAAAATATGCACCACATAGATGTTAAAAAAATGAATCAAGTGAGACAATACATTTTTGTAAAGGTGTTTCTTTTCCCCAAGTAAATCTACTCATATTACTTCACCAAAAGTTTAGGTCTAAGAAGGAGAAAATCAACTATACAAATGACTTTACCTATTAACTAGAATATGTAATGGCTAGGGGACAATTCTCTATGGGTCACTTGCATTTCTGTCTATCTCGTGAGGCAGCGGTTGACCTTTGTTCTAGATAATCTTCAAGAAATTCTGTGTAGCAAACAGCCTTAGAAGATATCTATCTATCTATAGATATAGAGAGATATAGACATAGACATAGACATATAAAATATCTCCAGAGCAGGGGGAAGGCATGCTTATTGCCCATTATATAAGGTTCAGTTTACCTAAGCACAGAGCTCCTCTCCTGAAATGCAGCTCACTGCATGTTTTGATATCACCTGGCCCTCTTCATGTCATTCTATGATTACCGGGGTTTGAGTTACCACTGTGAGAAAATGCAGGTACTCTGGTGACTACTACTGCTGTGAGAATAAAGTTCTTTGTCTCTTACCCAAGAGCCTTGTACTTTTTGCCAGGATCCATGAAATTGTGACAGGTTAACTTGTTAGCTTGCAAGAAGGATAAAAATCTAAGCCTCTTCACAGTTCGTGACAGCTACCACATATCTCCATTTTTCCTTTTGCAAACAAAAAGCAAACAAAATTAGCCTATAAAATAGCCTTTAAAAGGTGTAAAAATAGATAGCATTTAAATTTTTCATTTTGATTCTATTTTGTTCTATAATAAATTTTAATATGTATCACCAATTTGAACTTCTTCAAATCATTTAACTAGCTTCATGTATATCCTTAAAAAGTGATATATGTAATATGATAAGGAGTGGAAGTAAATCAAGGAATATACTTTTGATATTAGTTATTTATCAAAGCAAATGTACAGCCATTTTAACTTATCTACTTGGAATACTGCCTTCATTTTTTAACGGAATACCAAACTCACTGAGGTTAAGTAATGATAAAAATAAACTTCATATTGTTACATATACATTATTTTTACTTGTTTATGTTCATATTTTTTTACTTTAAATGTCAGAGGTGTAAGAATAATATATACATGGATATATGATATACTTGTATACTATATATCAATATAAACGTATATGTATTTCAATATTACATATTTGTGTTATATATAAATTTATATATATTTTACTCACAGATATATTTCACTCACATATTGAGGAATACATGTGATTATTTAAGCCATATCACAATAAGCTTCTTTGCTAATTACTTAACTGAATTTCTTCTAAGTTTGAGCAGCATGAACAACTAAAAAATGTAGGAAACAAAATGATTCTACCCATAATTTGCATATTTAACTTACATAATTATCCAAAATAGTTGTACACAATGTTTGCATGGGATTATATGCAAGAATATATGGGGAAACAGAAGTATTTACTGAAAATTTTCATGACTTTCTGTCATAAGCTCATGTCTGATCTCCTTCTTCATGTCTTCTTTATTTGTTTTTATTCAAGAATAATTAATAAATAATGTTATATACTAATAGGTGTACAATATAATGATTCAACTATCTCGCCATTTGTAACTCGTGTCTTTTTTCTTTTTAATTTTAACTGCTGCACAATTTCAAACATGTATTCCTGCGAAGGAAGGAAGACATGCAATTTTATACCCAGGTATGATGCTGTGGATATCATCACTGAGTTATGCAGACAAGTGGGCAGCAATATTACTAATTCTGTCATAGTTAGCTACACTACTGTGGTGCTTGCTAGAGCAAGTAATATCTTCTCCCTAGATTTCATCAGTGTCACGATTAATTTGTTGGCCTGTGTTGACCAGAATACTGATGCTTGTGGGGTGAGACTTCTGAACAACATTCAGTTATTTCTCTCACCAAAGGACAAGGACTAGCCTAAGGAATAGGTGCAGTTTTAGTCAATCATTTTTATGCAGTTGCGAATGTCATTATGGAAAATTTGGAGACTAGAATTAGAGTACATTTTTGATCTTTTAAGAAACTTTTCTAGCTCAGTAGACTGTGAATTCTGTCCTTCAACTCTAGTATCAGCATGATTCCATGCTTAGGATTAGGCCCGAAAAACCCCGATATAAGTACACGTGAAAAAGAGACTTCTGGACATTCAACACATTACTATTAGTTTGAGGATGTTTGAAGTCTGTGCTTCCTCTTCTATTATTCCTGTTTTCAGACATAGAAACTCCAAAAAGGCAATGTTACCATTTGTCCCTAATTGCTAAGCAGTATGCTAAAAAATACAGATAAGTAAAAAATTAAAACAAAAATGTCAATGGTTGTTATATCTCAGTTATATGATGATGGAAGTATTTACTTGTTCTTTAAAACTAATTCAGTATTTCCTAAAATCTCAACTCATCCTCAAGCCTAATCCCCATAAACAGATAATGGAAACAGAATCAGTAATTAGTTAAAGTTTAAAGAAAGGGGCAGAGATTAAGGATGTGGTTAATATTAGCACATGAGATATTCAATAAAGTAGTGACCATAAGGTGTTGGCTTGTGGCTGGTGGGTCACTGATTAGATATGGATTTAGGAATGATAGAAGTAATAGAAAAGGGGTCAGGATGCCTGTTGCATAAATTACATGCCAAAATAATAAACTGGATCTTAAAAGCTGCTTTATGGTTTACAAAAGTAAATATGAATATCAAAATATGATCTGCATTAGAATAACCATATCAAAATGCATAAGTAAAGCACAGTTATCAATGTGGTGACCAATTTCAAAGAGAAGTAGCCTATTTTGAGCAAAGTACCAGCTACTTGTGAGATGAACAGTAAAAAAGCTTGTCCTTCTAAACAGGGTCTAGGCAATATACAAATTTCTCACACATCACATCTTACTCTTTTCTTTGGAGCTTATGCCTTTAGGTGACATAACATGTTTGTTGTAAGTTCATTATTATCTTTTGTTTAAAATAATTTATTGAATTTTCCTGTACTTTTACAGTAATTATACAGTAATGTGCTTCCATTATGATAAAAATGATTGCTTGTTAGCAACATTGTACATGGTTAACTACTTATATTTTTTTAACAGTTCAGGCTTCAAAACGTCCTCATCCAAAACTTATTTAGCCTTAATTACAAAGCACTGTTAGCTTGTTCTTTTTCTTATTGCGGTATTTGGGATTGGGTTAATTACAACCAATAAATACTAGAAATTGATTCTAAATAAAAGAGTAAGGTGAGCCCTAAAATGTCCAAGAGATAAAAAGATCAGTTGAAGAACATATATATATATATATATATATATATATATATATATATATATAAAATACCATTGCAGGCATGCTGAAGAGTGAAGATACATGTAAACTTACTGAAATATTTGGTGTATACAAAGTTAAGGACTAAGTATTATTTAACTTATGTTTTATCAAGAGATTAAATAAAGTGAATAATTAACCATTACCAATAAAATTGGATATTCATGTTTCCTTAAAGTTCATTTTGTTCTATTCTGAATATTTGTATTCTTCTTCTTATTATATAATATTCATAAGACATAGTTACAAAACCTAGGTGCACAAATGCATATACACATGTAAACCATTCCCTATCAAGATACGTTATTATTCCACCACCTTATAAAGATCATTCATGTCTTTTCTGGCCAGTTCCAATGGACCACCTCTACATCACTCTTCTCCCACAGTTCTGATGTAAGCTATAAATTAGATAGGCTTGTTCTAGAGTTTCTAACAGCTTTATCAAGGTGTAACTGACATACAATAAACTGCATGTATTTAAAGCACACAATTTGTTAAGTTTTGGCATATGTATACATTCACGTAACCACCACCGCAATCAACATAATGAATATATCCATCACCTCCAAAAGATTCCTCATGCTCCTTTGTAGCCTCCTTGGCATTTTTCCCAGTCTATAGGCAACCACTGAATAATATTCTTTTTTTTTTTTTTAAGATTTTATTTATTTATTTGACAGAGAGAGAGAGATCACAAGTAGGCAGAGAAGCAGGCAGAGAGAGAGGGGGAAGCAGGCTCCCCGCCAAGCAGAGAGCCCGATGTGGGGCTCGATCCCAGGACCCTGAGATCATGACCTGAGCCGAAGGCAGAGGCCTTAACCCACTGAGCCACCCAGGCGCCCCTGAATATTATTCTTTATGTCAGTATACATTCATTTTCATTTCCTAGACTCTTACATAAATGGAATTATACAGTATGTGCTATTTAGCCTGGCTTCTTTCATTCAAAGTAATTATTTAGAGATTCACACGTGCTACAGCATGTATTAATAGTTAATTCCTTTTACTGCTGAATAATATTCTATTGTATGTATATACTAGTTTGTTTATGTGTTCATCTGATGGTGCATATTTTAAGGTATTTTCAGTTTTTCACTATTACAAATCAAGATGCTATGAACTTTCAGGAGGTCTGGGTGGCTCAGTGGGTTAAGCGTCCAACTCTTGGTTTTGGCTCGGATCATGATCTCAAGGTTGTGAGATCCAACCCTAAGTCAGGCTACGTGCTCAATGCAAAGTCTGCTTGAGATTCTCTCTCTCCTTGTCCCTCTGGCCCTCCTCCCACTCATGCTCTCTCTCTCTCTCTCTAAAATAAATAAAATCTTCTAAAAAAGACACTATGAACTTTCATATATACATCTTTGCATGGGTATAAGCTTTTGTTTCTCTCAGGTAAATGTCTGGTAGTATAACAGCTAGGTCATATTGCAGGTGTATGGTTCACTTTTTAAGAAACTGCTAAACCGTGATAAAGGCTTTATGTAGATCTCATTTCAAAATCTCAACAACTCTAGGAGGTAAGAGTCTTCCAAAGTGGATGTACGAATTTACATCCCCACCGACAATGTTTAAGAGTTCCTTTACACCCTTGGAAGTGCTGGTATGATCAGTCTTTTTACCATGTACATTCTAGTATGTGTGTAATGGTATCTCATTGGGATTTTAATTTTTATTGCCCTAATGATTAATACTGTTGAGGATCTTTTCATGTGCTTCCTTGTCACTTGTAACTGTCTTTTGGTGAAATGTCTGCTAAACCTTTAGACCTTTTATACTGGGTTGTTTTCTTATTATTGAGTTTTGAAAGTTCCTTATAAATGCTGCATACAAGTCCTTTATCACATTGAAATCAGTTAGTGTTAGTCCCCCAAATTTCCTTTCCTTTTTCAGTCATTTCAGCTATTATTGGACCATTGTATTTCCATGTAAATTTTACAATGTATAAATTTCTTTTAAGAAAAGTCATGAACAATGAATCTTGAAACACTGAAAAAATAAAATTAAATTAAAAAAAAAAAAGAAAAGTCCTGTTGGGATTTTGGTGGAAATTTTACTAAATCTACAGATTATTTTAGGGAGAAGTGACAACCAAAGGATCTTATTTTCCAGTCTCTAACTCTTTTTTTAATGTATTTTTTATTGTGTTATGTTAGTCACCATACAGTACATCATTAGTTTTTGATATAGTGTTCCATGATTCATTGTTTGCGTATGACACCCAGTGCTCCATGCAATCTGTGCCCTCCTTAATATCCATCACCAGGCTAACTCTTATTTCATTTTTTCCCTTTTATGTGCTGGCAGGTACCTATATTAAAACGTGGAATAGTAATGGTGATAGTAGCTATTCTTATCTAATTTCCAATTTCTATTCTTTCTCCACGAAGTATGATACTTGATAGAGAGTTTGTTTGTTGGTGGCTAGCCATTATTTAGTTTGATAACATCTCTTCTTATCACAGATTAATACTGATTTTTACAGAGCAGGTATTTAACAACTTAGATATTTTTGTCATTTAATTTGTCAATATGGTAAGCCTGTCCTATACTTATTTGCCCTCATTCTTTCCTCTTTCCTTGCTCTGCTCTCTAGTGTTCAGGAGATAACCCCTGCAGGCTCAGTTCCTGAGTTCTCCAATATTTGGCTGTTCTCATGGTTCAGGCAGTAAGGACACAAGCAGATTATAGCCCAGGAGGACAGGAACAGCCTTCTCTCTCTGCATTAAGTGGCTTCTCCTTCAATGGTTATATCTTCTCCATGGCTCTAGCTCTAGCTTCCATCATATTGGTTAACCATGGTTTTAGATTCTGTTGACACCAATTCCCAATCTCCTGTAACAGTACTTCCTTCTTCAGTTTCTCCCTCTACACTAGAAATGGGAGTGACTTCCTCAAGTTGCTAAGTATTAGTTTTCCTGACTTTACCTGGTTTGGCCTCTCCATCACTTGAATAACCAATACTGTGCATTAAATTCTGTCTGAGTTATAGAATTAGAGTAATCTCTGTTTTCCTGTATATTTTCTGACAGTTGCACTTAGCTAATTATATTGTTTGACTTTCTAACTGTGAATCCTTCTTTTCATTCCTAGGGAAAATTCAACTCAGTCACAAACAATTAAATGTACTCAAGTCTCTTAGATCACATATAACCAAAACAAAACGAAGCAAAACATCCCAAGGACCCTGACACTTCCTCTAAATAATTCTGTTTCTATCTTCTTCACATTCGTCTCAAAAATAATTTTCTGCACTCACTAGTATTTCTGTGTATTCAAAAAATTCTAAGAAGATAAGGAATACAAAGACATATTCATCTTGTAAAAAATTCCAACACTACACCTAAAACTCTGTAAAGTTACTTGTGGAAAACAGCCCAAGTGGTACTCAGAGGAATATTTATAGTCTTAAGTACATTTATTAATAAAATAGTGCAGCCACTATAGAAAACAATATGGAAGTTACTGGAAAAATTCAAAACAGAACTATGAAATGGTCCAGCAATTCCACTTCTGGGTATTTATTGCAAGAAAGCAAAAACACTAACTTATATTCACTGCAGCATTATTTACAATAGCTAACATATGGAAACAATCTAAGTATCCATCAATGGATGAAGGGTAAAAGATATGATACACACATGCACACACACATACACCCCACACACAAATGCACATACATATATTCACAGTGGAATATTATTCAGCCATAAAAAAAACCAAAATCTTGCCATTTGCAACAACAAAGATGGACCTTGAGGGGCATTACACTAAGTGAAATAAGTCAGAGAAAGACAAATACTATATGGCCTGATTTATATGTAGAATCTAAAAAAAAAGAGCTCATAGATACAGAGAACTGATTAGTGGTTGCCAAAGGCAGGGGGTAGAGGGTGGGTGAAATGGGTAAAGGTGGTCAAAAGGTACAAATTTCTAGCTATAAAATAAATAAGTCTTGGGGATGTAATGTACAGCATGGTGACTAGAGTTAATAATAATGTACTGTATATTTGAAAGTTGCTAAGAGGACAGACCTCAAAAGTTCTCATCACAAGAAAAAAAAAACGTAGCTATGTGCAGTGATGGATGTTAACTAGACTTACTGTGGTGATCATTTCACAATATATACACTAATGAATCATTATGTTGTACACCTAAAACTAATATTATGTTATACATCAATTATATCTCAATAAAAAAATAAAGTCCATTAATGAGAAAAGAAAGCATGGAGACCAAAAGAACAAGAAATTAGAAGAAAAAAGAGTAGGCTAATTTGAAAAAGAATGAAAGCAATAACTAGAAATAAAAATATTGAAATTAAAATCCCAATGAACAAAAAATGGAAATATTTACAACATGCAAAAATTTCAAGAAACTAGAGAAAGAATACCATATTGAACCCAAAGAAATAAAATGTAGAAAATAATGAAGTGCAGAAATGATGAATCAGAAGACAGTGGAGCCAACTAACAAAAGCCCATACTTTGAAAAGACTGATATAACTGACAGTTTTGTAAGTACCATCAAATAACAAAAGGAACGGAAGTAAGTGATATTAGTTAAATAATATTGTATAAAATATAGGTGCAGAAGGAATTTAAAAATTATAAGAGAACACTAATTACTAAATGGTGAACAAGGATAGGTTTTTGCATAGAAATATATTTCATCTAATAAGCTCAGAAAAACTGATAGAAATACAAAATTAACATTGTGTAACCCTTGATGGATAAACATGCTAATCTTTAAAGATTGCAAACATGAACACAAAGGAAGACAGACATTAGGTTCTTTATGGTAAAAATTCACAATATCACCTATGGGAAGTCTTTCCAAACAAAAAAAGAATAAAAAATTATACCTTAATCTGATGAAACCTTTACTGATTTAAAGAAATACAGAGGGAGAAGAACACCAGTGTTGCAATCAGCAAAACCCATGCCATATGAAACTGGACAAAACACGAGTTTTTTTTTTTTTTCAACCAAAAAAATGACAAGGAAAATAGATAATATATGTATGTGGGGGGTGTAGGATCTACAAATTAATACGCATAAAGAGCAATGACAATGAATAGACTTTATTTGACTTTGATTCAAGAAAAAACATTTTTTTAAAGATTTTATTTATTTATTGGACAGAGAGGAGAGAGATCACAAGTAGGCAGAGAGGCAGGCAGAGAGAGAGGGAAGCAGGCTCCCCACTGAGCAGAGAGCCCGATGCGGGGCTCGATCCCAAGACACTGAGATCAAGAACTGAGCCGAAGGCAGAGGCTTTAACCCACTGAGCCACCCAGGCGCCCCAAGAAAAAACATTTTTAAATAGGCAAATGTGAAAAATAACTGGACATTTGATGATATTACTTTTTAAGGTAGGATATGTGTAATTGAACATTTATGTTTTATAAAGGATACCTATCTTTTAGAAATAGATACTTAAATATTTAAAGATGAAATGGCATGATATCTAGGATTTATTTCTAATTATTTCAGTGGCAGAGATGGGAGTAGATATGGGTAGAAATGTAACCAGGTAGGCCGTGTGTTGATGATTGTTGATTCTGACGTGAAGTATATTGGTTTTATTATACTATTCTCTCTACTGTTATATATGTTTGAAACTTTCTACAATAAATATAATATATATGTAGCCATTAAATTTAAAACACCAAGTGATAATAGACCATTATTTAGAAAAAAATATTAATTACTCAATAGGTTCAAGCAGAAATAGAAAACTGTTACTGAGAAATACAAACTGAAACTATCCTCAAAGTTTCAGTCATCTTCAAGTTTTAGGACAAGGTAGTCAGGGACAAGTTCTAACAAATAACAAGCAAAAAATTAACCACCATCTCATGTAAACACATTCAAAGCATACAAAAAGATGGGCAATTTTTCAGTTCACTTTCCTAGCCTACCTCTCCTTGATAAGAAAACCAGCTGAGGACACTTTGAAAACAGAACACTTAAGCCAAGCTCACCCACACAGGCAAAGATCCTAAATAAATTCATAGAAGTTTCAACATAGTAGTGAATTAACTAGAAAAAAAGAGGCTGAATCTAAGAAATATAACAATATAACATTAGGAAAAAAGTGCCTAAAATACTACATTAACAGATAAGACATTTGATCATGTACTGAAGTAAAGAAAAAACTTTTGAAAAAAAAAAAAATTCCACGTGAATGCAGGATACCGTTTAGCTAACTAACATCAGAAGGGAACTTCCATTTCCTAAAACCTATAGCAAACAAACTTAAACGTTAAATGTTAGTAGCATTCTCATTAATGTAAGGAGCAAGACATAGCAGTATGCTACCAACTCTAACTGTTCAAAACTGGATCAGAATGCATAGCCAGAGGATAAGAATACAAAAATAAAGTTAGGAATAGTAAAAAGAAATAGAAATTATTTGTTGCAAATACGATCATCATTTAGAAAATCCAAAGGAAAAGGCTATGGATTATTTAAGTAAATAAGTACTTCAAAAACCTGTTGTATAGATAACTATAGTAATATGAAGAGCCTTGTCGTACAAAGCAGTAATTATTAGAATATGTATATATGTATTATAAATG
Source organism: Potos flavus (assembly GCA_028534135.1). Classification (NCBI taxonomy): domain Eukaryota; kingdom Metazoa; phylum Chordata; class Mammalia; order Carnivora; family Procyonidae; genus Potos; species Potos flavus. The sequence goes on along the minus strand of CM052901.1, from coordinate 83,264,929 downwards.
AGAATCAAAACTAAAATGAATTTCACTACACTGTTCAATGTTAAATAGATCAAAACATCTGGGTCTCACAAAGGTATGCAGATCTGCCTCTTTCCGGTAGCAAGTAGATCTTTTCGAACAGAAAGTTCCCAAAAGTCTGTTTGACTAGTGAAGAGATCCTATCATCACTATGCATTTTCTCTGACATCTCAGAATCTGTCCTAGACCCCCCTACCTTGTGCTGCAGCTTCTTGATGTCACACCCTGGATGGAACACGGGCCCACTGTTCGCAAGGGTTTAAGCTGACAAACTGTCCAGAGCTTACGAAGAGGATGTGATATTTTCCAAGGAGCCTTTAATCAATGAACCAGGAGCCAAAATGAGGACCTACTTCGTGAGAAGACCTTAGGCACTGCTCACACCATAACAGAGGGGGCACCACAAAGTCACGCCCCTTATCGCTCCAACTGGGTGGGGGGGCAGGAGTAGCCGGATATACGCACACTGACTTCCGTTTCTGGGGTCGGGGGAGGGGGTGGTGAGGTCTTGTTGCGAGAAGGGCGAAATCCGAGCAGCCGAGGGAGGAATCCAAGCTCTACCCCAGGTAAGATAAGGATACTGAGTAAGGTTTGAGGGAATCCCCCTATCTTGAAAGACCTAAGACCCCACGGTCCGGTCCTGCCCTTGCTGTCAGCCCTAGAAAGTTCCAGGCAGGGATCACCCGATGTAATGCTCTCTAAATTCTCGTTCTGAGAATTTGGAGAAATAATAGCATTGGACCTGGGGTGTTCGTATCAGAGGAGTCAATGAAGGACCTTGTGTGAATTCAGTGGAACTTCCCCTCCCCCATAACAGAGGTGTCGCCACAGAGCCGGGCCCCTGCTGTCAGCCGTGGGAGACCCCAAGGGTGAGGATATTTGACTCAGGAGTCTGCTCCAGGCTATCAGAGGAAGGAGTCCGAGGCCCTGCCAGGAGTTGATGAACACCCTTATTTACGTTCTAGGAGAAACAGCCTCCCTAGAACAGTGGAGGCCCTAAAGAGCCCCACCCCTGCTGTCAGCCCCTGGAGGCTCTTGGTATGGCCGTAAGGTCCAGGTGCCCCCTTGCTTCAGCTTTTGGTTAGTTGGGGGAAGAGGGTTACATAAGAGCCTTGGTCTAAGGCTATACTATTCAGGTAAGCAGAGAGAGTCCTGGGGGCGGGGGGTGGGCTTTGAGCGAAATTCATAACCTTAAACAAGGACTGAGGTGAATTCTTTCCTCAGGGCAAAAGGGGCCCCAAAGAGTACCTCCCTTGCTATAAACCCTGGTGGATCCTCAGCGGGGTTATGAAGCTAAGATGTCTCTCTGTCCTCAGTGGTCCCAGGGAGATGAGCCCAATTAGGAGATGACTCAGGCCGTTCTAGAGGTAAAAGTGAGAACAGAGGCAGGGAGGATACAGAGTTAAGACCTTCCTCTGTGGTCAGCCCTGGAAAACCTTGGGGAGATATGCATTCTGAGTCTCCGCCCCTTCCCCCTCCCCCCTTCCCCCACACCCTCCTCGTTCCCCCCCCCCCCAACTCCGCCTCCACTACATATTCCAGGATATCAGGTGGATGAGACCCTTGGTGTGATTGTTATAGACCTTAGGTCAGCAGAAGGGGGGATACCTGGCAGTCAAGAGTCAAAGGGAGGAGCCATGGTAAGGAACCTGAGCATTGAGCAGACCACTCATCACAGAACAGAGGCTGTTTGAGAGAGCCCTCCATGTGATACCATCCCTCAAAGGGATCCCTGGGGAAGATATGTTAAACTGAGTCCTCCCTAAGCTTTTTCTCAAACCTTTCAAAAATGTGAGTCTTGCTATGAGGGGATAGGTCTAAGATCAGCCAAGAGAGGAGTCCTAGGCCCTGCAAGAGGCCAAGGTAAGGACTCTAAGTGAGGAGTGAGAACCCTAATTATCCCAGGATGGGGAAGGTCCCACATAGCTTTGCCATTGGGGTCATCTCAGGGCACCCTTGGGCAGATGTGCTCAGATGTGGTTCTCCTTCAGTTCCTCCTCCAGGATGTCAGGGAGGTGAGGGCTTTGAAATGAGGAGTCGGCATCAAATCAGTTAAGCAGAGGACCTCAGGTCCTGCAAGTAGTCAAGGTAATGGTGCTGAATGTGAATGGAAACACCCCCTACTCCACAACAGGGGAGGCACCATGGAGCCTAGATTTGCCAAACCCTGTATCAGCTCCAGTAGGACTCAGGTAGGGGTGGGAAGCTTCAGCCCAAGGTGAGCTCTGGTTACTTCCAGAGTCCTCAGGGTAAAGGCTAATCCAAGAAGGGAAGCCTTGTGGGTTCCTAAAGCAGTGCCTTCAAGGAAACCTGGAGGGATGGCTGTTGATAAAGCCCAAGATGGTATCTCCCTGCCAGAGGATGTCACACCATTTCATCCTCTTTCCTCCAGGTAACTGAATCACCTATAGTCTTCTTCACACTCGTGCCTGCTGTCCCTGAACAGAATCATCATGCCTCGGGGCCAGAAGAGTAAGCTTCGTGCCCGTGAAAAACGCCGCCAGGCTCGAGAAGAGTCAGGGCATCTGGTGGCTGCTCAGGCTACTCTACCAGAGGAAGAAGAGCCCTCCTCATCTGCATCTCCTCATTTCAAAGATGCTCCCCAGAGCTCACCTGCCACAGGAACGCCGAGCAATCCTCAAGTTACTGGGAGAGCCTGCTCCACCAGCACTACTGCTGCAGCTGCTTCAAACACAAGATTTAATGAAGGTGCCAAAAATCAAGTGGGGGAAAAGCCAAATGCCACACAGGCCAGGAATACCACTGAGAACTGGCACAAAGGCCCTATAGACAAGAAAGTTGCTATGTTGGTATACTACCTCCTGTACAAGTATCAAATGAAAGAGCCCATTACCAAGGCAGATATGCTGAGAAATGTAATCCAGATTTACAAGAATCACTTCCATGAGATCCTCCGGAAAGCCTCTGAGCACTTGGAGCTGGTTTTTGGCCTTGACGTGAAGGAAGTGGATCCCAACAGGAACACCTATGTTCTTGTCAACAAATTGGAATCCAGCTATGATGGGAGAGTAAATGAGAATGGAGGTGTGCCCAAGACTGGCCTGTTGATGACTGTCCTGGGTGTGATCTTCACAAAAGGCAACTGTGCCACTGAGGAGCAAGTCTGGGAAGTGCTGAATATGATGGGGTTATATGATGGAATGAAGAACCTCATCTATGGGGAGCCCAGGAAGCTCATCACCAAAGATTGGGTGAAAGAAAAGTACCTGGAGTACCGGCAGGTGGCCAACAGTGATCCTCCACGCTATGAGTTCCTGTGGGGTCCCAGAGCCCATGCTGAGACCAGCAAGATGAAAGTGCTAGAGTTTGTGGCCAAGATCCATGATACCGTCCCCAGTGCCTTCCCAGCCTGGTATGAAGAGGCTTTGAGAGATGAGGAAGAGCGAGCCCGAGCCAGAGTTGTAGCCAAGGCTTGTACTGCTGCTATGGCGAGCGCACGCTCCAGGGCCATGGCCAGCAGCTTCTCCTGCCCCAAGTGAAATTTGAAGAAGGTCATTACTATGTGTTTTAAGAGAACAGCTAATGTTCTCATTAGTGAAAGGTCAGGGTGGGGCTGGAGACAAGAGAGTACATAACATGTTTGTGTTCCTGTTTTACATAGTAACCTGGATATTTGTCTAAATGTTGGTTTGGTTTTTTGTTTGTTTGTTTATTTGTTTTTGTTTTGTTTTTGTTTTTGTTTTTTTGAGAGAGAGAGGGTGAGCATGGCAGGGAGGGGCAGAGGGAGAGAGAGAATCTTAAGCAGGTTCCATGCACAGCACAAAGCCTGACACAGGGCTTAATCTCACAACCCTGAGATCATATCTGAGCCAAAATCAAGAGTCACTTAACCAAGTAAGCTACCCAGGCACCCCAATGTTGTTCCTTTTAATAGAAGGTTTAACTAGCTTCAGAATCTGAGTTTGTGAATGATGTAAATCACACATTCATTGATGCTTATGAGTTTTAAGAGTAAGAGTTTTACTATTTTATAGAACAAATTGGGAAATTTTCCATTTTATTGAGTTACTTGGAAAAAGATAATGTAGTAGTGGATTAGGCACTTCCTTGGAAATGTGAAAGAACTCAGTAGTAAATCCTGGGATCAAGAAATAGAGAAAAGTAAAAGATGATACATTTTCGCATTCCTTTGTCACTATTTGGTCTGTTCTGTAAAATTAAGAGATATATATGCTTAGATGTGCTTAGTTTATTCAAGAATGTAGAATTACGTCATAATAAATTAGACCTCTTGAACACTGTCTCATTTATTTCTCAGACATTCCTTCAGCATGTGCTCTTTGGGAGGCTTCCTGCTAGTACTGGGAATGTCAGGATAAACAAGACCCACCCACCATGCCCATAGAATTTTAGAGTGTAGAAATAGCTGTCAAGTAAGAAAGAGGATGGGATACACCCTAAGACATAAGGACAAGTGAAAAGAAGGAGAGGACAAGGGAGGATCCAGATTTGAGAAGTCAAGTGCAAGCGCCCCGAGGCTAGTGGGTCTGGGGCCTTGGGAAACTACAGGTCCTTTGGTGTGAGTCAGTTTTACCTGAAGCTGGGTGTTGGATCAGATGAGGCTGTGGGAGCGAGGCAAAGGCCAGGCCCTCAGAAGCTGTGTCCAGAGTTAAGAGGCTAAATCCTGGAATGGGAAACTGTTTCTAGCAATTACTTTAAGATCAGGAATTAACCAGAGAGAAATCTCCACCTGGGACAAGAATGGAAGGTGTCCTGCATCCTTTCCCACTGTTCTTTTCCCAGTGCAGTTAAGCACAGCACACAAACTATGTTTTATGCACACCTTCCCCGGGGAGTTTCTGAGAAATAGGAGTGATACACAACATGGGTATGCTCAGAACCCACTGTGTTAACAATCTTAGCTCTGGCCTGGAAGAGACACAGCCCACTACATTAAAGTTCATTTTATTAGGTTGTGTGTAATTTGGCAAACTCTAAGTGAGGGCTAGATTTTTAATGGAACTGAAATAAAGGAAAATAGAGGTGGTTTGGATGGAAGGACAGTTGGAGGGAGGTAGTTCTTGACACAAAGGACCCTTAAGTTCCACCCAGCTGGGGAAGACTCCCCCGCAACATGCAATAAGTAACATATCTTGAAAACTTGCACAGTCAGTAATTTAGCTTTACTGGCTACGCATCATATTGGCTGATTTGATGTGCTGTCTCATAGAGTGCTACATATTCTCTGATATCTCTTGGATTAAAAAAAAAAACACCACAAAGCAGATTTTAGTAGAGTCTGGGGTCAAAATAGTAATAGTAATAACTGAAAATTATTAAAGACTCAATACATGCCAGACACTATGCCAAGTGCTTTCATACATTATATACATGTCAGGAGTCCTACACAGCAGGGCCTCTCTAACTCATTTCATAGAAAAACCTTACAGATCTTTGAAATTTTCCTGACTTCATCTGGCTCATAAATGACAGAAGTGGGACTGGACTTCTGGTCTGAATTCATTTAGGGTTCCTCATTGTTTCATGTTTTCTTGAATAAAGCAAATGTTTTGTCTCTTAATTCATTTCTACTCTCAATACTCCACAATGTCTCTCAGGCAACTGAAACGAAGGACCCTCTTGCCAATGTACTAAGCCCAGGTGTAATAAATAAAAAAGAAGATGAGAATTAAAAACAATTTCAGGATAGTCTGTGGGCTTAATTTACCTAGGCTCCTCCTGCTTCTATCCCCAGAGTTCCTTGAGAGCTGACTCCACCCAGGTCTCAGCACTTGGGACCAGTTCCAGCACTTCCTGAATTACATCACTGTTGCCCTGGGTCTTCGCAGTGTGCCCTAATGTCAAAATCTCGATCCTGACCAACTGTCCAGCTTCCTTTCATCAGGCCACACTCTGTTCCCAATGAAACAGAAAGCCCAGAATCACCTGCCTTTCCCCTAACTTGAAGCCAAACCCTTGAAGATGTCCGCTGTCTGTCCCAACCCCGACCATGGCACCCCTATGAAATAAGAAAGGTCCCCATTCACATGGTTGCTTACTTTGGCAGTAAAGTTTAGACTGCTCATCTGCTCTGGGTGCTTCTCTCTCAAAGTTTTTCCAGGTCAGCTTGTGAGCAGTCTGATTTGGCACAAGATCTACTGATTCTTGTAAGATAAACCTGAAGTTAGGGAAGAGGTTTTAGAAAGCAGATGAAATTCTTAAGAAAGAGGAATTTAATCTGATCAATTATTTGAGACTGGCCACTGAACCCATATACTGATAAGTGAACTTAACAAAGTGCTCAAGAACCAAAACCTTCCTCCTAAGCGGTAGATGAGGAAAGCCAGAAGAGATCGTTATACAGCGACCATTGCAGAGGCTAGATTCCTAAAATCTCAGGTGTCCTTCCAGGAGGATGTAGTAATTTTCTACTGCTGACAAACAAATTGCTATAAGTCAAGGTACTTACAACAACACACGTTCATTATCTCACATTTGTGTAGATAATATATATGGGTTGGCTGTGCAGTTTTCTTTGTTCGGGGTTGCACGAAGCCCAAATCAAGCTGTCAGTCTGGGTTCTTATTGAGAGATACTGAGAAGAATCTCATTCCACACATACACAGGTTGCTCTCAAAATCCAGTTCTATGAGGAATTCAGTGCTTTGTGATTATAAGACTGAGGCCCTGTTTCCTTGCTGAGTGTTAGCTGGAGCTGCCATAGCTCCTCAAGGTCTCTCTCCACTTTTTGTCTATGGGCCCCTGCTTCAGAAACAGCATGTTGACTCTGTCTTGTGTGGAAACTTTCCTACCCCCCACTCTGCTGCATTTCTTTTCTGCTTCCAGCCAAACAAAGTCCTCTGCTTATAAGGGCTCATGTCATTAGATTGGGCCCACTCTGATAATACAGTATAATCTCCCTATTTTAAGGTCCATTCCAAAATTTTAATTACATATGCAAAGTGCCTTTGACCATGTAACATAACATATTGACAAGTTTTAGAGATAAGAGTATGGGCATCTTTGTGGAACAATTATTCAGTCCACCTCCAAGGCAGAAAATGTCTCCCTGACAGATTTGCCAGCTTTGATAAGAAAAGAAAAAAAAAAAAATCGCCAGCATACGCCTGACTCTTGTCTATATCTGCACCAGAGGAAAATCCTAGTTTTTCAGTGTGCCTAAAGATACCTGAACAAGTGTTCAGCCATGTTCTTCAGGTGGTGGATAGCAAAGACTCACAAGTTAGAGGTTTTTCATGCAGCAAAAGGAAGCAGAAAATTCTCAGTGTATTGAGAGTATAGAGGTTATTGGAAAAGTCAGTGAAGAAAGGTTCTATAGACTGAAAAAGGGTGACACCTCCCTGCTGAGATTTTCAATGTCCTTTAGAAAACTGGTGTGATCCCGTATTTGAAAACACTAGTTACATAGGGGTATTAGAAAAAGTTGTTGAATTGCAAGGAAATTTGATCTCGGAAAATCCTCCAGGAACAAAGAGGGCTAATGTTATAACAAATTAAAATAGTTGCTCTTTTCCGAGTACCTATTATGTAACCGTTAATGGAAAGGTCTACAGATGCTCAAGACACCTCATGTCTTGTTCTCTATCCTTGGTTCATATGGAGGATACCTGCTAGTGATTACGAAGGGTCATGTGACTATCCTTGACACTGAAGTATGAGCAGAAGCATGCCTCTCTCCTCCAGACAAAGGTATTTGAGAACTAGTGTGCCACCTCTATGCTTTTTGTTTCATTGAACAGCAAACATGCAGAGCCTATGTTGAGATGCGGAAGCTCATGATGGAAGCACCCTGGATCCCAGAATCACCTGACAATGGAGACACCCTGCCGATGCCCATCGAATTTTATGTACAGAAAAAATAAAATTTTGTTACATTAAGCCATTCGCAATCAGATTTTCCCCATTACATCTCATATACTTTATCTGAAAACTACACAGATACTATTTCTGTTCTCTTATTTAAATATTTTAATTACAAAAGAAATTTGGCATATGTTCTTGTTGCCAAAAAATTCTAACAATAGGGAGAGATTATAATTCTTCCTTACTATGTTCTTTCAAATGTTTTCCCTTCCTAGAGGTAACTGCATTAAAAAATCTTCTGTGTAGGGGCGCCTGGGTGGCTCCGTGGGTTAAGCCTGTCTTCCGCTCAGGTCATGATCTTGGGGTCCTGGGATCAAGCCCCACATCGGGCTCTCTGCTCAGCAGGGAGCCTGCTCTCCCCTCTCTGCCTGCCTCTCTGCCTACTTGTGATCTCTTTTTCTCTGTCAAATAAATAAATAAATAAATAAAATCTTTAAAAAAAAGTCTTCTGTGTAGTATTTTAAGACTTCTTATATACATGTGTTAGAAAAATACACTGTGATAATTGTCTTATGGTTTCACTTATTTGTGGAACATAAGGAATAGCATGGAGGACATTAGGAGAAGGAAGGGAAAAATGAAAGGGGGGGAATCAAAGGGGGAGATGAGAGACAATGGACTCCGGGAACCAAACTGAGGGTTTTAGGGGGTAGAGGGATGGGGAGATGGTTGAGCCTGGTGATGGGTATTAAGGAAGGCACGTATTGCACGGAGCACTGGGTGTTATACGCAAACAATGACTCATGGAACACTACATCAAAAACTAATGATGTACTGTATGGTGACATAACATAATAATAATAAAAAAACAAAGAAAAGAAAAAATAAATAATAAACTAAAGAACTAAAAGATGAACTAAAAAGATGAAAAAATAATAAAGCAGATAATTTCAAAATAAAATGGGTTCATTGTTCTAAAGACTCAGGAAATACTTAAATTTGACGAAGATCTACAAAAGGAACCAGAAGAATTATTTTTTTTAGATCAAATTAATGAATTTTTACAAATACTGATGATATTCTGTTCTAATAATGTTATACCAAATTATATTTTCATATATTTATATATGTGAATAAATTAAGCTCCCAATGGCATCTTATTTTATCAATCTTTTAAATTTTGGTCAAACTTTTGATCGAAAATATATTATCTCTCTGCTAATTTAATTTGTATTTCCCTACTTTCCAAACAGATTAAGCAGAAAATTAATTTAATCATTCACCCATGTAAAGCAAGATTTCCGCAGTGATATCTTAAGTTCTAGGATTCCTTTGGGTGCATAGTTTAAAATTCTATATCCATAAGACTTCCCCCTTTACTTTGAGAAGCTAGAATTTATCAGAATGACCAGGTGCCAGGAAATGGGTCTGGACAGGAAAGGATCAATGAGTGAAGGAATAGCAGGAGGACCAGGGATGGAGGAAGTAGAGCAATTTCCAGGATCCATGAGAGACATCACGTACTAAAACCAGTCCAGAGAGCCCAGGGCAGCTGGCAGTCAGGAACCTGAATGCAGACTTCAGCAAAACACAGAAAAGTTGCCAGAAGGAGAGAACGTGGAGAATCTGGTGGAGGGTACCAGACAATTTACATGGATAGTCTAGGAAATCTCTGAATCATCACAACCAGCCCAAAGTTGTAGAGTGATATGAGTGAGTAGATTTGTGGGATAAAAGAACCACAGGCATGCCCAACACCCGCCCCCCCTCCCACCCCGGCACCCCATCCCCCGCCTAAAAATGCCCCCTGACCACTGTCAGAGACAGTATAGTTGGCTCCCCTGTGTCACCCACCAAGTAATGTTAACAATGGAATCTGGGAGAGCTACGTCTCTTCACTACTCTAATCGTTCCATGCATCCTCGCCAGTGACAAAAGCTATGAGTCATCTTGATGCCTGATGGAGAAGGCTATTTCTTCCTCTATGTACATGGCCCTCCTGCCACTGAGATTGAATTTATGCAAGCAGGTGGGCTTGGTTGGTGATTCAGAATGTTTAAAATAGGGCAAGTATTACCAGTGAGTGCTGGATGGGGTTGTGCAACTGCAAGGAGGGAAAATTGGGGGGGGGGGCGATTCGTGGAGGCTAATTACCCCAGTGGCTCTGGGAATAAAGGGCTGAGTGTAGACATGCCTTGAAAAACAACCCAGGTGTTATCCCCAGCTCTGATTACCTCCTGTGGTTCCTGACTTCTTTGCACACCAGAGGGCAGATGTACTCTGGCTGTGCTTGGTGGTCTAGTTGCTACCAGATACCGACTGGAGTAGGGAGTGGGCCCACAATGCAAATGTTTACAGGGTGGATGGAAAGCTACTGGAGATGGTACACTTCCTTGTTAAGCTGGGAATGATGGTTATATGTGAAGTCCAAAACTCCATTATCGTCATAACCTTGATTGGATTGAATTGAAATTTTAAAAACATTTAATAAAAAACATTAAAAACAGGATTCTGGACTAACCGTTCTCAAAATTATCACACAATCTACAGAAAATTTTATATCCACATCTTCAGGCCAGTAGAGGGAAGGGTCCCAGACCCTAAGAAGTAACAGCGAAGACCCTGAGGAAGTTCTTTGGGAGTCATTCCGCCCATAACGGAATAGACCTACACAGACCCATCCCTGCTATCAGCTCTTCTAAGCCCATGACTCGCTGTTAGGTTCAGGGGCTCCTTCACTTCACCCTCTGGCAACTGGGTATGGAGGGTTGGAGGGCGGGATACCTGAGGACAAAGTCTTGGCTTAAGACTGGCTGACTCGAATCAGGAGATATTCGAGTCCCAGACCTCCCAAGAGTCAACGAAAAACCTCTATGTGAGTTTTGCCAGAGTCCTCCACCCCCACGAAACAGACTCCACCCCTCACCTCCAAAAGCCACACCCCTACCCTCAGCATATGGGAATGACCGGATGTGGATTCCCCCAACTTCCGTCTTTGACTTCTCGGAGAAGCGAAAGTATTGTTCCGTCCGGTGGTGTCAGGTAAGCAGGAGAACTCTCGGTAAGAGTTCCAGACCCTGTCTGAAATTAGTGTAAAATCCCTGAATGAGACTTGAGGGCACCCCCCCTTCTCCCTCTCTTCTTCCGCCATGCCTGGGGAACGCGCGCGTGCACACACCCACACACGAGAAGGGGGGGGGGCGGTGGGGCTGACAGAATCCCGGTAGGCCCTGGACAAGGATTACCTGATGCAGTGCCCTTAAATTCCCCCTTTCTGGACAGGGAGTAGATGGTATCGGACCAGGGGTTGGCACTGGGCCTTCTAGCAGTTAAGTTGAGGACCCTAAAGTCTGATGGAACTATCTACAGCAGATGAGAAAGGCTACTCAGAACCCGGGCCCCTGCTGTCAGGCCCGGGAGACCCCGGTGGGAGTGGCTGGATATAATACACCCAGAATTCTGCCTCTGGTGTCTCAGGGAAGTGAAAGAATTGGTGCGAAGGGGACTGTGTAAGTTATATGGAGAAGACTCAGGTTCTGTCAGGAGGTAAGATGAGGACCTTTGTGAGATACGAAGATACCCACTACCCAGTGAGGGTGGCCTGCACAGAGTCGGGCCCTGCCATCAGCAACAGTGTGTCTGGGGCAAGGAATATCTGATATAGTACTCTGTAAATTCTTCCTTTGTAGATTCAAAGAGGAGATGGCATTGAGCCGGGGTTTCTGGCCTCAGGTCAGTGGGTAGAAGAGTCCGAGGTCTTAACATAAGTAAAGATGTGGACCCTGAGTGAGGTCCGAGTGACCTCCCACCCCAAAGAAGATGGGTTTTCACAGAGTCCTGACACTGCTCTCAGCCTAGGGAGGGCCAAGGTGAGAGTGGTAGGATGCAAAACATTCTGAATTCCAAAATCTGGTATTTCAAAGTGAATGGCTTCATGTGAGAAGGGCTGCTTTAGGTTATCAGAGGAACTACTTCTAGGTCCTGCCAGAAGGCAGTGCAAAAACCATGAGTAAAGTTTGAGGGGACCCCCCTACCCTAAAAGGTAAGGGGTCACACAGATTTCTGATAGGTCCTGGGCAGGAATTGTCTGATGAAGCATCCATAGAATTCTTCTTGTGAGAACTTACAGAGGCGAGGGCATTGGACTGGAGCATCAGCCTCAGACCAGCAGAAAGAGAAGTTACAGGTTCTAACAAGAGCAATGAGAAATACCTTGACTAAGTTCTGAGAAAACCACTGACTTCATATCAAAGCAGGTCTGCACAGAGTGCCAACCATGCTGTAAGTCCTGAAGGTATCGGGTAGATATGTCCGGCTAAGGGCTCCCTAATGACCTCCTCAGTAATTTTTAAAAATGTAAGGGCCTTGTCTTAAAAAGTGGTCTCACACCAGGAGAGGTAAGAGTACCAAGCCCTACCAGAAGATGAGGTGAGGACCCTGAGTGAGGAGTAAGGACCCTAATTACCCCAGTATGGAGAGAGTCCTTTGAGATCTTCCCTTATTGTCATCCTTGGGAAGATATGGTCAGTTGAAGTCTCCCTCAATTTCTCCTCTGGAATCAAAGGGAGATGAAGTATTGAAATGAGGTCAGCATGAAAGCAGTAAAGGGAACCCAGAAGTGGCCAGAAGCCAAAATGATAGCCCTGAAAGTGAAATGAGAGAAACACACCCACCCCAAACAGAGGGGCCTCCATAGAGCCTGGATATTCTAGGCCTTGCTGTCACCCCAGAAAGCCCTAGGCAGATCAGGCAGGTAGCAGTTTAAGATGAACTCTAGTTACTTTCACAAGGTTCTCAGGAAACAGGCTGAAAGGAGAAAATGAACATTGTGAATTCCTTGAGCAGTGCACATAAGAAAACCTGCAGAGGTAGTCATCAATAAAACCAAGACAGCATCCCCCTGTGAACGGGCACACACCATCTTATCCTCTTTCCTCCAGGTCACTGGTTCACCTGTCCACATCTCTGCTGCACCTGAACAGAGTCATCATGCCTCGGGGTCAGAAGAGTAAGCTCCGGGCCCGTGAGAGACGTCGCCAGGCCCGAGAAGGTTCACAGGATCTGGTAAGTGCTCAAGCCGCTGCTCATTTGCACTCCTCTTCCTCCCCTCATTTCGAGGACATTCCCTTAGAGCTCACCTGCTGAATCATTTGCAATCCCCAGGGTCCTCGGACAGCTACATTCACCGCCACTACTGCTACAGCTGGGTCATACATGAGATCAAATGAAGGCACCAACGAAGTACAGGAAAGGCCAAGATCCTCCCACAATCCAACAGCCACTGAGCCCTTCCATAGAAGCCCTCTAGGAGAGAAGGTGTTTATATTGGTGTACTACCTGCTGTATAAATATCAAACCAAAGAGCCCATTACCAAGGCAGGTATGCTTAGAAATGTAATTCAGATGTATAGGAATTACTTCCATGTGATCCTCAGGAAAGCCTCTGAGCACTTGGAGTTGGTCTTTGGCCTCGACATGAAAGAAGTGGATCCCAATAGGCACATCTATGTGCTCGTCAACAAACTGGAACCAAGCTATGATGGGAGGCTGAGTAATGAGAGTAGTGTGCCTGAGACCGGTCTGCTGATGACCGTTCTGGGTGTGATCTTCACAAAGGGCAACTGTGCCACTGAGGAGCAAGTCTGGGAAGTGCTGAATATGATGGGGTTATATGCTGGGAGGAAGCACTTCATCTATGGGGAGCCCAGGAAGCTCATCACCAGAGATTTGGTGAAAGAAAATTACCTGGAGTACAGGCAGGTGGTCAACAGTGATCCGCCACGCTATGAGTTCCTGTGGGGTCCCAGAGCCCATGCTGAGACCAGCAAGATGAGAGTGCTAGAGTTTTTGGCCAAGATCCATGATACCGTCCCTACTGCCTTCCCATTCTATTATGAAGAGGCTTTGAGGGATGAGGAAGAGCGAGCCCGAGCCAGAGCTGCAGCCAGGGCTCTTATTGCTGCCCGGGCCAATGCACGCTCCAAGGCCATGGCCAGTGCCCGTTCCAGGGCCATGGCTAGCAGCTCCTCCCACCTCTAGTAAAATCTGAGGGAGATTCTTCATTTTGTTGTTAAAAAAAATCCATGTTCTCATTAGTGGAAGGTCAGGGTGGGATAGAGACAACAGGGTGTATAACATGTTTATGTTCCTATTCTATATGTTAATTTTAATTGTTTTTCCTTTTGATAGATTTATTAGCTTCAAAAATCCAAGTTTATGAATGACATTTTCAAATTTGTGCTGTGTATGAGATTTAAGAGTAAGAAATGATTATTTTGTAAACCAAACTGGGAAATTCCTCTTCTTATTTACTGACTTAGAATATGATAACATGTCAGTGGATTAGGTATTTCCTTGGAAATGTAAAAAAATTCATCAGTAAAATACTTGGGGTCAAGAAATAGAGAAAAAAAGTAAAAGATGGCCAAATGTTGCATTTTCTTTTCACTTTTAGTTTGTTTAAAACTAAATGATATTGCCTGTATACATATACATATAGATTATTTAAGAATGTAGAATTATAGCATAATAAATTAGACCTCTTGCACATTGTCCTGTTTATTTCTCAGACATTCCTTCAGCATGTGCTCTTTGGGAGGCTTCCTGCTAGTACTGGGAATGTCAGGATAAACAAGACCCACCCACCATGCCCATAGAATTTTAGAGTGTAGAAATAGCTGTCAAGTAAGAAAGAGGATGGGATACACCCTAAGACATAAGGACAAGTGAAAAGAAGGAGAGGACATGGGGGGATCCAGATTTGAGAGGTCAAGTGTAAGCGCCCCGAGGCTAGTGGGTCTGGGGCCTTGGGAAACTACAGGTCCTTTGGTGTGAGTCAGTTTTACCTGAAGCTGGGTGGTGGATCAGATGAGGCTGTGGGAGTGAGGCAAGGGCCACACCCTCAGAAGCTGTGTCCAGAGTTAAGATGCTAAAACCTGGAATGGGGGTGCCTGGGTGGCTCAGTCAGTTAAGTGTCTGCCTTTGCAGCTCAGGTCATGATCCCAAGACCCTGGGATCAAGCCCCACATCAGGTTCCCTGCTCAGCGGGAAGCCTGCTTCTCCCTCTCCCTCTGCTCTGCTACACTCCACTCATGCTCTCTCTCTCTCCCTCACTCTCTTTCTCAAATAAATAAAATATTTAAAAAAATAAAGCCTGGGATGGAAAACTCTTTCTAGCAATTACTTTTAAGACCATGAATTAGCCAGAAATGGGGCAGAAATGAAAGGTGCCCTTTGCTCTTGTCTTAGTATAGGTGAACACAGTGCACAAAGTAGGTATTTTATGTACATTGTTTCCAGGGAGTCTCTGAGAAATAAGAGTAATTAATAATGCCTTAACCTGTGATGCTCAGAAGCCATTTTGTTGGCAATCTTTGACTTGCACCGTCAAAGACAGAGCTCACTCTCTTAATAGGGTATTTAAATTAGGTTATCTTGAGTATAAATTGGCAAACTCAAAGCAAGAGATAGATGTTTTGATGGGAGTGAACCAGGTAGTCCTTGACACATTTTCTATGAACGTTCTGTGCATCCAGCTGGGGAAGATTTTCCCAACTCACAATAAAAATCCTCAAAATGTTCCTTAGCAGGTAACTTACTTTTACTTGGTAATAAGTATTTTGGCTGATTTGGTGTGCTATGTACTAGAGCTTTGTATTGCTATGTATATTCTCTGACATCTCCAGGATAAAACTATATTTTAAAATTCCAAGATAGAAGGTTGGTAGCATTTGATGTCAGAATTTTAATAGTAATAACTGGTAATTATCAAAGATCCGAAAAAGCCATTCACTGTACCAGATGCCTTACATAAATTACTTACATTCCAACAGTTTGACCTCACAAGGTATCACTGAGCCAGAGAGCAAGCTGACTACATCAAGCCCATTTTGCAGATGAGAAACCTGAGGCACACATATCTCTGAAATTTTCATGACTTCACATGTTTCAGAAAAGACAACCCTGAGAATAAAGCCCTGGTCTGAATTCCTCTGGAGCCCACGCTGTAACACTCCTCGCAGTCTGAGGCCAACCTTCTGAAGTCTCTTAATTACTTTCTCTTCTCACTATTCCAAGATGGCTCTCAGGCAATGAAAGAAGGACCCTGTGGCCACAGTACTAAAAGCAGGTCTAAAGAAGGAAGGTGCAAATGAAAATCAGGCACAATTTGGGGATTGTTCATGGGGTTCATTTTCCCAGGATCCTCCTGCCCCTTGCCCAGGGTCCCTTGAGAGCAGGCTCTGCCCTGGTCTCAGCACTTGTGTCAAGTCCCCAGTCCCGGCACTTTCCTGCATGACAGCTCCCTCCGCTGGGACTTACCCACTGGGCCTTTGTGTCCAACTAGGACCTGACGTGCTGGCCAGCTCTCCTCTGTGTCCTCCTCTGGAGGCTGCACCTGTTCCTGGTGGAACAGCCAGCCACTATTGCTCGCCCACCCCTGACTCAGAGCATTCCAACTCCCTGCAGCTCCCATCTCTCCCCCTGGCTCCTACTCTGAAGGCAATTGCCCTTCCCTATAATTCTGACAGAGAAGTTTAGACACCTTCTTACCGCCACCCCCCATCCTGGATACCTCCACCACATTCACAGAAGTCTGTTTGTTTGTTTTTTTTAAACCAAATCTGCTGATAGGTAGACTCTAATTTGACACAGAATATAGTGGCTATAATATCATGGAGCAAAAATATATTCATAAAGTTAGAGAGGAGGCAGTAGGAAGAAGATAAAAATATAAATAAAGGAGAGTTAAAGCTGATGAATTATTTGAGACTGGCCACTGAATCCACACACTGAAGGGTGAGCTTCACTGAGTGGTCAAAAAACAAAGCCTCCCTCCTACATGGTAGATGAGGAAGGACAGGAAATCCCTGTGTAGCAACCATTGGCAGACGATGGATTCTAACAGACCCTGTAGTTTTTCAGGAAGTTATGGTAGTTTTCTATGGCTGCTGTAACAAATCACCACAAATTTACTGGTTTACAACAGCACATGTTTATTATCTCAGTAGGTATTATCTACATTTCTGTATGTGTGAAGGCTGGAATGGCTTTGCTAGATTCTGTGCTTGGATTTTTGCAGCCCAGAGTCAAGTTTTCAGCTGGTGGGCCTCTCATCATGAGTTCTGGGAAGAATCTCCTTCCAAGATCATACAGGTTATTGGCAGGTGCAGTTCTTTGTGGTAATAATAACTGAGGTCCTGTTTTTTTTGTTGTTTTTTATTCTTTTTTTTTTTTTTTTTTTGCTGTCAGCTGGAGCTGACAGTTTCTCTAGGCCTCTCTCCAGTCCCGAGCCCATCTACTTTGAGTCAGCAATAAAACATTGCATCCTTCTCACCTTTGGAATCTCTCCGTCCACCCCTGCCAACTCTGCTGCATTTCTTTTCTGTATCCAGCCAGAGAAAGTTCTCTGCTTATAAGGGCTCATGTCATTAGATTGGGCCCACTCTGATAATGCAGTATAATCTCCTTATTTTAAAGTTGTTTTCATAATATCACTACATCTGCAAAGTGTAACAACAAATTCACAGGTTTCAGAGATAAGGGTATGGGTATCTTTGTGGAACAATTACTCAGTCTACTACCAAGGTGGAAAATGTCTTCCCGGGAGACATGCCAGCTTTGATAAGAAAAACTAACTGGCTGTCATTTTCCTGATTCTTGTCTGTATGTGCTGCAGGGAAAAATCCTGGTTTTCAGTGTGCCCAAAGACACCTGTACAAGTGTTCAGTCATGTTGCTCAAGTGGTATACAGCAGAAACTCAAAAGTTGTGATTTGACCATGCAGCAAAAGGAAGAAGAAAATTCTCAGTGTATTAGGACTATAGAGGTTATTGAAAAGGTCAGGGCAGGAAGGTGCTATAGAGTGAAGGATGATGCCTCCCTGCTGAGATTTCTAGTGTCCTTTAGAAAAACAGTGTGATCCTGTATTTGAACACCTGTCACATAGTAGGCACTTAGATTTGGAGTGTTGCAAGGCAATTTTGGCCTTCTTGGAAACTTCTCCAAGAATGAAGAGGGCTTTTGTCATACAAATTCTAAGTGTTGTACTCTACTGATGACCTACTCTGTAACTGTTTATAGAGAGACTGTAAGTGTTCTTCCACATCGTGTCTTTCTCCCCTTCCTGGGCTTATGGGATACACTATATTGTCAAATGCACTTGTATAAGAAAAGGTTTTGTGACTACCCTTGCCACCGAAATATGAACAGAAACAATGGTTGTCATCTGCAGACCAAGGCATTTGAGAGTCAGTATGCCACTTCTATGCTTTCTGACCCATACAGCAGAATCAAGGAGATCCTATGTTGAGATGTTGATCCACACTGTGTAAGCAGACTCTATCCCTGGGTCACCAGACAGGAAAGATCCTGCCAACCCATCAAGCCTTATGTGTATGAGAAGTAAACCTTTGTAGTGTTAAGTCATTCAGATTTCAAGCTTCTTCCATTACATTAGATAGTAGTTACTTCATCTGAATAACACGCAGCTACTTTTTCTATCGTTAGCCTTTCTTAAATATACTAACTACAAAATAGTGCACATATTCTTGATGCTAAAGAAATTCTAAAAATATAGATAAATCAGAAAGCCCTTTCATTACTTCATCTTCCAAAATTCAGCACCCCCCAGAGGTAACCACAATTTTACAATGTTGTATATATTATTTTAAAATATAGTCTGGGATTTTTCTTACATAGATGTACTAGAAAAATACAATTTGAGGATATTTTAATGTACTTGCATAATGGTGCACATATTGTTTTGTCTCTTGCCCATGTCCCTAATAAAATGAATGCAGGATCTTTCTGTGAGAGCACATATAGATCCACCTGACTCTTAATTAGTCCCCAAAATTCTAATGTGCAGATGTGCCATAATTAAGTTAACCAGTCTCCTCCTGATGGACACATAAGTTGTTTTCCATTTGTTGCTATAACTAATAAAACTGATATCAACATTATTAAATATAAAATATTGGGCAAATGTGGATGTTTTCTTATAGGAAAGACAGAGAAGTGAACATTGGGTTAAAGTGGAAGTAGTGCAATGACTGCAAATTTTTATGAGTATTGTTAATATTCTGTTTCAATAATGCCGTACCATTTTATATTCTCACATATTAATGTACATAAATCTCCTAAACTCTCACAGGCATTCTAATTAATTTTAAATGCTGATCAGTCTTTTGTGTCAAAATAAATTCTCACCATTATTTTATTTGGAATTTCCATGTTTTCTAATTATGTACTTCAAAAAATAATTCTTTACTAATTAATTCCCCATCCACGGCAAGCACAATTTTTTGCAAGGTATCTTGAGTGCTGGGATATCTGTCGGTAAGTGTTTTAAAATTCTGTCAATAAGATTTTTTCCATTTACTATAAGAAGCAAGGATTTGGTCAGAATGACTAGGTCTCAGAAAATAGTCTAGACAGGATGCTGTCAGCTAGTGAGGAGTATAAGGAGGTAAAGAAGGGTAAAGAAATTTCTAGAGCCCATGAGAGAGACCACATACTAAACAAAACCCAGATAGCCCAGGGCAGGCTGGCAGTCCGGGGTGTGAATATGTAGCTCAGTGTATAATGGAAAGGGGACCAGAAGGAGAAAGCGTGTGGAATCTTGGAGGGTCCTGGACAACTTCCAGGAAAAAGCTTGGAATATCTATGTATCATTATTACCAGCCTAAAGTTGCACAGCAATCTGAGTGGGCAGATCTTTTGGATGAAAGAACCAGAGGCATACCTGATACCCCTCTGTGCCTTAGAATCCCTCCTGCCTGCTGTCAGGCAGAATATAGCTAGCTCCCATGCATCACCCAGTGATAATATTAATGAATTTTGGGAAGCCTATATCTCTTCACTACTTTCATGGTTCTGTGCAACTTACATTGCCTCCTTTGTTTCCTGCATAGCAAGAACATCCTATGGCTCTGTCTGCTGGTTTATGTTGCTACCATATACTTTCTGGGGGTAGAGGGCTGAACCCAGGTGTGTAAATGTTTTATTGAAGGGTTGGAGAGAATCACTGTAAATAGTGCAGGTCCTTGTTAAATTGACTGGAGCTGATGGTGCTATATAGTGCTTAAAGTCCTTTATTATTATAATAACTCTAGCTTGACTGAATTAAAAAAAATAAAATTCTGTATCAACTATTTTCAACATTTTCATTTCTGTAGTAAATATTATTACCTTTCAATGAAAGATGATGTTATTGGACCAGAGTATCAATCTCAGGCTGGCAGAGAGAAAGATCCCAGGCCCGAACAGAAGTAAAGGTGAGAAGCAGGAGGAAAGTCTGGAGGAAATGCCCACCAGAGGACAGACTGCCCCACACAGAGCCTTGCCCCTGCTGTCCGCCTTGGGAACACTGGTTATAGTTGTTAAGCACAGGCACCGCTTCAATGCACCCTCCTGAGACTGGGGTTGAGGAAGGACATACAGGGAGGTGGGGATTTGGCTTTGATCTAAGGCTAGCCAACTTGGTTCAGCAGAAAAGGAGTCCCAGATCTGTCTAGGAGTCAAGTTTAGAAATCTGAGTGAGGACTGAGGATATTTTCTCCTGCAAAACAGAGGGACGAGCTTAGAGCCCCACCCCTGCTGTCAGCCCTGGAAGGCCCTATGCAGGGGTCTCAGGAATTGGCTTCCCTTTACCTCTGCCTCTGCTGTCTCAGAGTAGTGGAGGCTTTGTTATGAGTGCAGAGGAGTCAGGTTAGCAGATGGAGGAGGAGCCCAGGCCCTGCCAGGAGGTAAGGTAAAGACTTTGATTGGTTTGTGGGGACCACCCACCACAGATTTGAAGGGTATCCCACAGATTACCAACTCTGCTTCCAGCCTTGGTAGACCCAGGTAGGTACAACCTGATTTAGCACCTCTAAATTCTCCCCGTGTGTTTCTGGCTGCTGAGAGTTTTAGACCAGGGTATTGACCGCAGGCCAGCAGAGGGAAGAGGCCCAGGCCCTAATAGAAGTAAACACAAGAACTCCAAAAGAAGTCTAAAGAAACCACCCACAGGAGAACAGAAGGATCTCCACAGAGTCCCACCCCTGCTGTCAGTACTGGTAGGCTCCAGGAAGGGTGGCTGAATGAGACCTGGACATTGGTGAACACTAGGTAAGTATACCACAAGTTGCCAAATTCATGTTTCTTTAAAATCATTTATTTTTGTAACACTGAAAAAATAAAATTAAATTAAAAAATAAAATCATTTATTTTTAAATAAACTTATAAATTAAGAGTTTTATATTTATAGAAAAATAGCAAAGATAGTACAGAGTTCCTTTATGCCTAGCACTCACTCTCTCCTATTGCTAATAGCTTATTTTAGTATGATACATTTGTCACAACTAATGAACCAAGATCTATACATGATTATTAACTAAAGTCTATACTTCATTCAGATTTCCTTTATTTTTTTCCTAATCTCTTTTTTCTGGCCCAATATTCCCATCCATGATATCATATTGTATTTAGTCATCACTTCTCCCAGGCTTCTTCAGGCGGTGACAGATTGTCACTTTCCTTATTTTTTAGGACCTTGACAGTTTTGGGAAGGTATTTCGTACTGTCCCTCAACTGGGATGTGTTTGATGTTTTTCTCTAGACTGGCACTATGGCTTCTTGGAAGGAAGGCCTCAGGAGTAAGGTACTATTTTCATTACATTCTATCGAGGGCACATACCATAAACATGACTTAACTGGTGATCACCTTGATCAGCTACCCAGGTAGTATTTGTCAAGTTTCTCTACTGTAAAGGTACTCTTTCTCCTTCCTTTCAATACAGTACTCTTTGGAAAAAAAAAGTCACGGTGCTCAGCCTACACTCAAAGAGTGGGGAGTTTCCATCTCCTTGAGGGTAGAGTAGGTACATAAATTATTTGGAATTATTCTATACATACAATTTGTCTATTATGCCAGATTTATTTATTCATTAAGTTACCTATTTATAGACGCATGGATTCATGGATATTTATTTTATACTTAGGTCAGAAGCCAGTATTACGTTATTTATTTTCCTGCTCAAATTATTCCATTACCACTAGAATTTTATTGCTTTTAAACCTTCTTAGAAGATAGAGCTTGGAAAATGTCTGTATACTCGCCCATGTATGCATATATATTTATAATTATTTCTATATTTGTCCATCTGTACCTATATTAAGCTAAACATGAGTTATACTGATGTCTCCAAACTCTAATCTAGTATCACACAATTCATTCTAGGCTCCCCTTTTGCTTACCTCTGTGAGAAAATTGGCTCCAACTATCCACCATTCATATACTTATTTATTCAATCCCAGTATACAGGTTTATTGATTTCAGATTATTAGCCCATACCCTTCTGAGAAACAACTTTACTAACTGGAATATAGTATCTGTATACAGTTATTTTTTCTTCATCATACATCATCCACTCATTTTCAAAGTTACTTATATCAGCACCTCTCTTCCCCCACCCTCTTCTTTGATATTACTTCACACATTTGTAATACCACTAAAATTATTTGGTCACAGTCTGCATTCCATCCTGTGATACCTAGATCTCTGAACTGATTTTTATTTGCATACATTAAGATTTACTCTTTGTGCTCTAACATTCTATGAGATTTGAAAAATGCATAGTATCACACATCCATCACTAGAATATCATACAGGATAGTTTCACCATTCTAAAAAATCCCCTGTGTTTCAATTTTTCAACCACTCCCTCTCCCCTACAAAGAAAACCCAGGAACTACTGATCTGTTTTTTGTCTCTTATAATTATATAATTATAATTTATTATATATAAATTATATAATAAAATATAATTATATAATTCTATTTATAATTATAATTATATTATATTTATAATTATAATAATGTCAAAAGTTGTATCTTTTCCATAATGTCATATAAATGGAATCAAACATTATGCAACACTTGTGGACTGGCTTCTTTTGCTTACCAACATGCATTTAAGATTCACCCATGTTATCTCATTAATTGATAATTCATTACTTTTTATTGCTGAATAGTATTCCACTGTGTGTATGTGCCACAGATTATTTATTTACTCACCTATCAAAGACAGGTTGGTTTTTGGTGATTATGAATAATGCTGTTGTAAGCATTTATGTGCATGTTGAGATGTTTTTAAGTCAGTTGGAGAAACACTATGGAGGGCAATTTCTGGATCATATAATAAAACTATGTTTACCTTTTTAAAATAGATTTGTTTACTTATTTTAGAGAAAGAGAGAGTGTGCATGTGCACATGAGCAGGAGGGGCAGAAGGGAGAGGGGGAGAGAATCTCAAGCAGAGTCCACACTAAGCGCAGGAGCCCAACCCGGTACTTGATTTCAGAACCTCGAGATGACGACCTGAGTGGAAACCAAGAGTCTGACGCTTAACTGACTGTGCCACCCAGAAGCCCCAAAGACTATGTTTATATTTATAAAAAACTGCTAAACTGTTTCCAAAACGACTGCACTATTTTCCATTTTTTATAAAGATTTTATTTATTTAATTGACAGAGAAAGAGACAGCGAGAGAGGGAATACAAGCAGGGGCAATAGGAGAGAGAGAGGCAGGCTTCCCGCAGAGCAGGGAGCCCGATGCAGGACTCTATCCCAGGACGCCGGGATCATGACCTGAGCCAAACACAGATGCTTAAAGACTGAGCCACCCAGGCACCCCCCATTTTCCATTTTCAACATCAATATGTGAGAGATCCAATTGCATCGTTGCTAGTAATTGATATTTGAGCCTTTCTAATAGGTGCGTACTTGTAACAGATTGCTGTTTTACCTTGCATTTCCTTAATACTAAATTATGTTGTGCATCCTTTCATATGCTTGTTTGCCATCTCTATATTTCTATATCTTCCTTGATATATTTTTGTTCAGATCTTTTCCCTACTTTAGAAATAGCGTTGTGTAATATTTTCCTAGGGCAACTGTAATAAACACAAACTGGGTGGCTTGAAGTGAAAAGACATTTATTTCCTCACGGTTATGGAGGGCAGAGTCTGAAATCAAACTCTCAGAAGAATTGGTTCTTCCTAAAGGATCTGAGGGAGAATATATTCCATGCCTTTCTCTTACCTCCCAGTAGCTATCCAGCAATTCTTGGTGTTCCTTTGATTGTAAATGCACAGCTTCAATCTCTGCCTCCACACCTGTCTTCACGTGGCCTTCGGCTCTGGTGTTGTTTCAGTTCTTCCTGAGAAAGATAAAGGCAGGATGATCACATATTGAGATCCTAAACTTAATTACATTTGGAAAGACTTTTTCCAAATAATATCACATTCACAGGTTTCAGAGACTAGGAAATAAACATATCTTTTTAGAAACACCATTCAAACCACTACTGGTTGCTTGCCGCCTTATTGTTGAGTTTAAGAGTTCTTTGTAAACAAATCATTTATTAGATATGTGATATATAAATATTCACAGCTTATTTTTTCATTCTCTTAAGAGTGTTTTTCACAGAGCAAAACTTTCTAATAAAGTCTAATCTATCATTTTTCTTTTATTGATTGTGATTTTGGCACTGTGTCTAAAACTCATTATCACACCCAAAGTCACAGATTTTCATCTAGAAAGTTGCATGTGTTTTCATCTAGAAGTTGTATAGTTTTGCATTTTACATTTAGATCTATAATCTATTTTAAGCTAGATTTTATGTAAGGTGTGAGGTTTGTGTCTTAGTATCTAAGTTCATTTTTTTCCCATGTAGAGGTCCAATTGTTCTAGCATAATTTGGTGAAAAAAATATTATTTTCTTTCATTTATATGCTTTTGTACCTTTGTCAGAAGTCAGTTGACTATATTTGTGTGGGTCTATTTTGAGGCTCTCAAAATGATCTATTTTTCTATTTTTTCACCAACACTATATTGTCTTGATTACCATAGCCTTATATTGAGCCTTGAAATAGGGTAATGTGAATCTTCAAACTTCGTTCTTCTTTTTCAATATCGTGTTGGCTATTCTAGGACCTTTGCCACTCCATATAAATGTTAGAGTCAGTTTGTTGATATCTACAAAAAGTTGCTGAGAAAAAAAGTTACTGAGATTTTGATTGGGATTGCATTAAATCTATAGCCCAAATTGGAAATAATTGACATCTTAATAATAGTGAATCTACCAATTCATGAAAGGGAATAATGTCTCCATTTATTTAGATCCTGTTTGGTAAGTGTTTTATACTTTTCTGCAAATGGATCTGGTATATATTTTGTTAGATTTATCTAAGCATTTCATTTTTTTAAATTTTATTTTATTTTTTCAGTGTTCCCAAACTGTGGAAAGAGCCAAGATGCCCTTCAACAGACGAATGGATAAAGAAGATATGGTCCATACATACAATGGAATATTATGCCTCCATCAGAAAGGATGAATGCCCAACTTTTGTACCAACATGGATGGGACTGGAGGAGATTATGCTGAGTGAAATAAGTAAAGCAGAGAAAGTCAGGTATCATATGGTTTCACTTACTTGTGGAGCATAAGCATTTCATTTTTTGTGCAACTGTAATTGATTTGGCCTTTAAAATTTCTAATTTCAATTGTTTGTTGCTGGTATATAGTAAAGCAATTATACTCGGGTATTAGTTCCAGGAGGTCTTTGTAGATTTTTTGAGACTTTTTTTTATTATGTTATGTTAGTCACTATACAGTACATCATTAGTTTTTGATGTAGTGTTCCATGATTCATTATTTGTATATAACACTCAGTGCTCATTACAACACATGCCTTTCTTTTTTTTTTTTTTAAGATTTTATTTATTTATTTGACAGAGAGAGAGATAGATCACAAGTAGGCAGAGCCAGGCAGAGAGAGAGGGGGAAGCAGGCTCCCTGCTGAGCAGAGAGCCCAATGCGGGGCTCGATCCCAAGACCCTGAGATCACGACCTGAGCCGAAGGCAGAGACTTTAACCCACTGAGCCACCCAGGTGCCCCAACACGTGCCCTTCTTAATACCTGTCACCAGGCTAACCCATCCTCCCAACCTCTCCCCTCTGAAACCCTCAAATTGTTTCCCAGAGTCCATAGTCTCTCATGATTCGTCTCCCCCTCTGATTTCCCCCCATTCAGTTTTCTCTTCCTTCCCCTAATGTCCTCTGTGCTATTCCTTTGACATAGAGAATCATTTCCTCTGCAAAAAATAAATTTTTTATTTTATTTGTTAATGCTTGTCTTGTACTAAATATGACATGCATTATGATACTGAATAGGATTAATGAGA
Source organism: Potos flavus (assembly GCA_028534135.1). Taxonomy (NCBI): domain Eukaryota; kingdom Metazoa; phylum Chordata; class Mammalia; order Carnivora; family Procyonidae; genus Potos; species Potos flavus. The sequence continues at coordinate 83,238,898 of CM052901.1, read as the reverse complement.
CATTCTTGTTTCATTTCTAATCTTAGGGTGGAAGAATTCACTCTCTGATCATTGGGTACAATGTTAGCTATAGGTTTTCTATATACCCTTTATCTAAGGAAGTTCCCTTCTAATCCTAGTTTTTAAAGTTTTTTTAATCATAAATGGGCATTAAAACATTCAAATTGTTTTTCTACATCTACTGATATGATTATATTTATTTTCTTATTCCGTCTGTTATATGATGAAATACACTAATTGATTTACAAATATTGAATTTGGCTTAAAGTTTGGAAATGAGCCCCACTTGATAATGATGTATTATTCTTTTTATGTACTGCTGGCTTCTATTTGCTATTATTCTGTTAAGACTTTTTCCCTGTCAACATTCATGAGAAATGTTTGTCTGTAGTTTTCTAGTAATGTATTTATCTGGGTTTGGGCTTAGAATGATGTTAGCCTCATAAAATGAATTGGGAAGGCTTCTTTCTTTCTTCTTCTGTTTTCTGAAAAAGATTACAGATTATTTGTATTATTTTACCCTTAAATGTTTGATGTAATTAATCAATGAAACATTTCGGCCTAGCGAATCATTTTTTTAAGGTTTTAAACTATTAATTGAGTTTATTTAATAGATACAAGGCTCTTCAGATTATCTGTTTCAACTTAAATGAGTTTAGGTAGTTTGTGACATTCAAGGAATTGACCCATTTTGTCTGTTCTCAAATTTGTGCAGACAGAGTAGTTCAGGGGTGCCTGGATGGCTCAGTGAGTTAAGCATCTGACTTCAGCTCAGGTCACCATCTCAGTGGCCTGGGATCCAGCCCGCATAGGGCTCCATGCTCAGCAGGGAGTTTGCTCCTCCCTCTCCTCGCCCCCTGCCCCACTCATGCACATGTTCTCTTGCTCTTGCTCTCAAATAAATAAAATATTAAAAAAAAAAGAGTTTTTCATACTTGCCGCTTCCTGACGGCGCACGGGAGAAGAATGAGGCACAAACAAGTCAGCTGCAATAGAGATTGGGAGCAGGGGTCGGCAGTTGAGAAGACTGCCGCCCCGAACAACTCCTTAATCCCATATTTATTGGATACGAG